>CALNXK010000038.1:857500-1175000 GCA_942486035.1 Porites lobata | reverse complement strand
AAAAAAGTCGGGAAAAAAGTCGAGAAAAAAGTCGAGAAAAAAGTCGAGAAAAAAGTCGGGAAAAAAGTCGAGAAAAAAGTCGAGAAAAAAGTCGGGAAAAAAGTCGAGAAAAAAGTCGAGAAAAAAGTCGGGAAAAAAGTCGAGAAAAAAGTCGGGAAAAAAGTCGAGAAAAAAGTCGAGAAAAAAGTCGAGAAAAAAGTCGGGAAAAAAACTTAAAGGGGAGAAAAAAGTCGAGACAGAAAAAATTGAGCGCAAAATTTGAATGGCCCTTACTGGGCTCCGTAGTTAACGGTTCATTGACCTATAGAAGGCTGCATTTTTGACGTCATTTCCTCGTTAAACACAAAATTCTTTCAAATTTGGTCATTAGTAACTGGTTATGATGAATTATGCGTGTGCTTTTAGCCAATCAGAATTGGGAAAATGTTTTGAATGAATAATAATTAACAGAGTAGACATATTAAATTCTACAAGCAGAATACTGCAATGCTGATCGTACTTCGTGAAAATTAACTCTGCAAGACATCAACACGACACCGAAAGAACCCAAAACAGAGCGGGATTGTAGCCATATCAGTTGTTTCGCCCTCTTTGGGGCTCGTCAGTATGGCGTAACAACCAGAGATCAGGCTCTGATGAAAAAATATCCGCGCACTCTGATTTTAGCCCTGACCTAGAACTCCTAAAACCCACAGAATCACGCCATACTACGTGTCTTCTGGGGGGCAAGAGTCCAAGTGTCAAGTTGATGTCTCGCAGAGAAAATAAAGAATGAGGCTGAGTATCTTATGAAGAATTCTGGAGATCGAGGAGGGTGTTATCCGTCGAGGCCGTAGGCCGAGGCGGATAACACCCTCCGAGATCTCCATAATTCTTCATATGATACGAAAGCCGAATTCAATAATTGTTTTATCATTTATTCAAAATAATTCCTAGATTGAAAACGTAGCTAAAACATGCTTACCTCCATCGATGTTAAGTTCATCTTCGATAGTGCACGTTTAGGGTTGTTAAGCTCCGCAAATATTCTTCAAATAGCAGATGTCGCCCTTCGAGTTGTCTTGCCATGTTTTTTAGCTATTATTTCGCCTAGCTCTTACTCTTGAAAAGAGTGAAATGTCCGCCATTTTTATTTTCACAACCAAAACAACTCAACCTCGCCCCCAGGTCTTCTCCGTTAACGGTGCATTAACCTGTAAGGGAGCTGCACTTTTGACGTCATCGGTTGATTAATCGCAAAATTCTTCCAAATTTGGTCACCAGTAGCTGGTTATGGGGAATTATGCGTGTGCTTTTAGCCAATCAGAATCGGGGAAATATTTTGAATGAATAATAATAAACGGATTCGTAACCAGCCCCTCTCGGTTTTAAATTGAGCAATGGCGGCAACTCGCCTACACAAGCAGTTCCTGAGCGGTACCACCGGTCTCCAGGCAAATTGGTGACATCCGCTAATTAACTTACTACTGCACTGCTGCAAGAAAGGCATCTTTCAAAAAGATTTATAGGAAATTAATGCAATAGGTGAATCTGCTTTAAAGACAGGTTTGAAGATTAAAAAGGAAATGAATAAAATTTAATCAGAACAGTAAAGACACCTCTTATAAGGCCGCTAGTTGTTTAGCATGGATACATAGGGTCACATAGCCGGATGAGCAAGCCAATCCTAGCTCAGGTCTTTGCAAATAGTAACCTCCTTATAGAATACATGATCAAGCGTTAAACTGATCTGCAATATCGTGTTGTCAATATACGCTATTTTCGAATCAAAATATAAAATAATTTACTCAACCGTTACAAAGTCATGTCAGCAACAAGTTCTGCTTTAGTTAATAGCCTAATTCGCTTACAGTATATTCTACTGAAACATTTTTAAATTGAGAATGGCGTTATGACGACTTCCAGAACCTAGTTGGATTTAATCGTCGATATTAACTTAACAAAACGTTTGCTTGTTAGTATCTTGGAGATAAAAATATCTTTATCATTACTCACTCAACCCTTGCTAATTGTAACCCTCCTGAAATATTGACGTCAATGTTGTTATCGAAGGTTTCTTCAATTATGAAAAATTCTAACGAGGTAACTATTCAATTGAACTGTAATCATGGCTTACCGACCGAAAATTCTCCGAAATTCAGCCATCTTCCAGATGCTGTGTGGTTCTTTGATGATATTACTTGGTATTGGAAGCATTTTCGCTGTTCATCACTGGAGTACGTACGCTGGTTTTGGAGTATGGGTTGGCTTTTGGGTAAGAAAAGATATAAACTTGATGAAACTTAGAGTAATCTGCAGAGTGGATTCGAATGCAGGAGTACATTTGCATTTCTGCTCATATTGCATGGTTCAGAAAAAATGTTAACATATTAGCTTCACTGTCAACGCTGTCAAAGCAAAATACATTTTAAATTATATTTTTTCGTAGAAGAAATTCTAGAAGCGCCGAGATCGGGGAAATTTGAATGACGCAGAGGATATTTTGACTTTCGTATGGAAAATACATAACATATCTTAAAAGAACGTAGGGAAGCTGTTGGCATGAGGGAGTTTTTATGCTGACTGCGAAATGACGGAAGGAACGGCTGTAGAAGCCCTAAGAACGTCTGTGGAGGGGGAGGGTAAATAAAGCGGGTGAATTTCTGCGAGGAAATGTGCGGAAATGTGCCAGTGTTTGTTCTGGGCTCCAGTGAAGCCTTTTTATACGAAGTACCTCGTGTTCCTCGTTTAAATACCGTTCATTTGTCACTAACGACGTCCGCCATTTTCGTTGTTGTTTTGCAAACCAGCCGTGACGCGAGAAATAACATCATTATTTCGATCGGTTTCAATAATTCTGCTCCTTGAATGTTAGGAATATATTCCCCTTAATATTCCTTGCAAGGAATAGCAGGTCAATTGAAAAGATTATGTGTTTCGGATTTTTCTATAGATTTCTTTTTCTTGATAAGATCGATCGACTTACGTTTTGAATGGCAGAACTTTGAAGATAGTGAGATAGAAAACATTGTTTTTTTTTCTTTTGACTGAGCAGATAAGATAAATTGAGAGAGAAAGAAAGACTTGAAAGCTGGCCCCGTGTCGAGAATTTTTCGTAGGCCATTAAGAAGAGCTAAAGCTCGAATTAACGTCAGTGTTTCAAAGGACACGGATAAAGTGACTCCTGGCCCAGCTTTTGTTCGCTACAGTCAGTGTATAGTCCGCATGAATAGTGAAGAGCTGTAGTGAATTTAGATTTTTAAGGTATATGCAAAGCTACGTACACTTCATGTAATGCTATGCGATTTGTTTCTTTGTTTATATTATATTATTTCAGCGTGGCCTTTATGCACATTTAATATTTTAAAATGGAATAATCATTTCATATCATCCATGTTTAGGTAATTATCAGTGGAGTTTTAGGATACATTGGTGCAAAAGAAGATACAAACCCAAACAAATGCCTGGTGAGAATTTTTCATTTTGTTAGCATATCTCCACAATTTTATCAAGAATGGAATGCATACATCATTCTTTCTAGATAAATTTCTAAAAAACTGCACTATACGTGATCATAGTTATTAGAGGAGACTGGTTATGAAAAGCGGCAAACATCAATGATAAAAACAACAGTGCTGCAGTTTATGTTCAAAGCACCGTGAAACTGCACAATCCTTTGTTTTCTGTTGGCAAATCGTTACGGAATAAATTAATGCAACGTTTTTATTGGTCAATACAATCAAAATGATAGGAATTCTTTTGAACGTTGTGCACTTTCAGGTCCACAAAAACATGTAACAAAGGAGTCTGACGGGTTTCATAACCATTCCACTCAATTAACTATGATGTGATTAACCTACGGGATAGGTTAAAACTACAAATAAATTTGACGCAGTGGCGGATAAAGAACGTAATTTCTGTTCTCGGCTTTAAGTTTGGGGTGTGGGGTGTGGACTTTTACTCATAATGGAATTAGGCATGAAAATGAACATATGTTGCACTCAGAGACTGCAAAACTATAAGCGTACATAAAAATGTATTATTATTATTATTATTCGATCTATGAATTAAAAAATTAAACCTAAAGTAATAAAAATACAAAATTTGTACGGAATGGGTAGAAGTGTTCCGTACATGTAAATGTAATTGGCGATCGTTGACTACAGATAGTCCTTCTTAGTCCAACTAAATCTTGGTAAAGGGAACTCCTTTTAAAAGCTCTAAAACTGATGGATTTTAAAGCGGAAGAATTTCATCAATAATTAAAACTTTTCTTCTGCGTGAACTTTGAATATTTTTTTCTTATAACTAGAAATACTTGTAACGCAAAAGCTCACGAAGCAGAAGGAATAAAGGGAAAAACGGGCAAGAGAAAACAAGTAATATAATAATAAAAAGAACAACAAACAAACAAATTAAACTGTTCAGCGACCCTAGGCTTGAAAAATATATGCAATGGACTCATGCAAGAGCCATAATATTATTATGATCTCTTGACTCATGAGATGTCTAGAAAATACTTTCCAAGAAATAACCCCCTTAAAATAAATCTGTAAAGAACAAGGCCTTATCTCTAAGCCCATCACTGTAGACAACACATGACTGGGGTATATGTCCTTTAATTTTTTAGAATGGCAATGAGCGGTCCTTTATGTTCCATTCACGAATACGAGCAAAAAAGGTAACGCAAGTGCTCAATAACGTAATTATCTGAAACTCAACTCTGCAGGCTGCTAAATTTTCAGTATTTTTTTTCTAAACTTTAGATTGCGGCTCTGGCTTTTAAAAGTGAATAAAGTGTAAGACACTGGTCGGTACAGGGCTTCCAACCAAGCTAACCTAGTGGCGGCTTATTATAAACAACTTTAGTTGGTGATTTATAATAAGCAACTTAAAAGTTGTTTTTGCATCTGTCCACAGATTGGATGTTTCCTGGGATTCTCCATCACTGCCTGTGTCATTGGTGTAATTATGTTCATCAGCTACTGCTTTGCTGTTAGCCAGTTTTCCAGAATCGTTAATTGCCGGGAAGATTGGCTTGTGGAAGGCGCCCGGTATAAGAGACCTTGTTCAGACTCCCGGTCAAGTACAAAACGAGGTGAAGCTGCAGATGGAATGGGATTGGGTGTCTGTCAATTGATATTATCCGCATTGGTTTTCATTGTTGCCCTTGTTTCATCTATCTACTCCTGCAAAGCTGTGTGCTGTGGAACACCTGGCCACACCGTAAGTAGCATGACACATGTTTCCTGACTTAATTTTTCTTAGTTTCTAACTTTGGTTGAATGTTCTGTTTTGTTGAGACCACGTTCTGACTCACCCTACTATTCGGACCATTTGTTTTTATTCTTAGTTAAAATTTGAGGTGAATAATGGCAGAGCATTTACTGATCCTTGGAGCGATGAGGTTTATACTTTTCCTAATAATAAAGATTTACCGATACTGAAAGAAAATTGTTTTATAGTAATATATATGTTGAAAGTAAAATTGATCTCAGGTTAAAGCAGTATCTAATCTCCCTTGATTCAGAATTTCCTTTATTTCTTGATTATCCCTTAATTATCAAACTGTCGTTTAACCTAAGATATTTCTCAAAACGCCGTTGGCATTTATATTTTGGAGTACTGTTCCTATTATTTTAGTCAATAGTTTTGTTATTTCGTTATTTCGTATGGCAGTTACGTTTATTTTTTAGCTCTTTCGCCATGCATGCATGTTCATTAGTTCTGCACTCATACCAAAACAACCACGCTGCCGCTTTGTAAGGTTGAGGGAAGGTTTAACCGTTTTACTGAGGACATTTCCTCAGACTACTTTTCCACTAATAAATTTCATAAGTAAGTTCATGAGAAGATATCAATGCCCTCGGAGCCAAAACATGCAAACTTCTCAGATGAGAGCCAGAAAGCAAACAACCAGTATTTGCTGATTTTGTTATTGTTTTGTTATAACAAATATTTTTAGGCTACTACGCAGCACGTACTGTATGCTGGAACGCAACCAATGTACCCAGCAGGCCAAGCTGGTGTTGTGGTTACTCAACCAGCTAGTGCCATAGCGACTACTCTTCACGGCGTTCCCGTGACAGGACAGCAGGCCGCTTTCTTACGTCCACAGGTAACGACAGACAGTAGTGCTGCATGCTAACAACCGCATATGCTAACAAATCGTTCGTTTAGTTCTGTAACACAAAATACCACAAAGCCAATAGCTGAAAAATCTCATCTAAGGAGTAAACATAGTTTAACAGGCTGCATGATTTAGGGACCGATCACATACTTCGTATATTTAGGCTACTAAGTTAAAAGAAAAATTGTTTGTTGCACTGGGGTTGCTGTTTCTCCCTCATTGTAATGAGGTTCACAGCAGGACGTTATACGCCGAATTTGAGAATTTTTGTAAATAGCAGACCGAGGTTTCCCCAACCTTTTGTACGGGCGCGAAGACAACGAGGAAAGACGAAGATATAAAAGAAGACTTAGTATCTTCTCGCTTAGCGAGCGAGTCGCTCGAACAACCCCAACATATGTTACTGGAGAACCCGCGGGTATCAATCCCGGTACCTTTCGTTCACCATTTTAAAAATGTCCTTTGGGTGTAGGTCTTCATTCTAATTGGAAAAATTGCTACTTTACGTTACATTTAAAATGAAGTACCACTTCATTTACTGTAACAGTGTTCCATATAAAAAAGCCTCTGGACGTAATCCATCTAAGAAACTTGTCATTGATTTCTGTTTGTATGTAAACCCATTTTAAACAGCAGGAACCAAAGGAACATGAGAGACCTCCGCCCTATTCATACGATACACCGACAGGGAATACTCCACCACAAGAGGCATTTACAAGCGGTGTATTTGAGGATATGTCTCCACCATATTCATACAGTGTACAGACAGGCAATGCCCCACCATCAACGGCGTCTGCAGGCGGCGTCACTGAGGATGTGCATCTACCATATTCATACAGTGTACAGACAGGCAATGCCCCACCATCAACGGTGTCTGCAGCCGGCATCACTGATGATGTGCATCTACCATATTCATACAGTGTACAGACAGGCAATGTGCCACCATCAGCAGCGTCTGTAAGCGGTGCTGCTGAGAATATGCGCATGCCTGCATGGGAAGAGACAATTTAAACAAAACTGCCTCATTAGATTGACGTTTGTGTTAATAAGGTGGCATTGCTAAAAGTAATTGTAAATAATCAGTTGTAAATTTTAATAGGCCATTTTGAGGTCTTTAAACACTAGTGAGGCCCGATGCAAATTAAAGTGAGTTTTATTTGCATGTCAATAAAAGGCTTGTTTGTTATGTATATGTTTTATCCCCGCCGTTTGAAATAGACAGAGGCGAATCCATAATGACCTACATGGGCCAAGTTTTTGGGAAATATTTTAAAGTTAACTTCTTACTTTGAAGCTGCGGGCGAATAGCTTGAGTTGCGAGATCAGAAACTCTAGTAACCGAGATAAAGCCTTGTTTTCGTTCGTTAAGACGTCTAAAGCTACTTAACTTGGGCCTGATCTCTTGTTAGAAACCAGACAAAATTTTAGGCAGGGCAATGCTAATAGGTTCCTTAAGTTTTTTTCAGTGAACAAATTAGAGATGATCATTTAATTTAAGTTTAATTTATTCCAGTTTTACAATGAGTAATACTCATTGAAATCGAGGCCGGTTAGTTCTTTATATTCTAACCAGTTCAGTTGAATTTGTAGCGTCACTAAGAACATAACTGATGTCGCAGTTCGGTTTCCTCTATTTCGTACATTTTGTTAATTTAAGATTTTGAAAGAAATTTACTAGTTTTGAAACGAAGCTTTCTGAGCTATCAAAATACACCCGAACGGCACTCCTTTAGTAAAAAAAGTGTAGATCCAGGCGGATCTAAAAATGTTCCTTCGAGAGTCGTTATTTTCATCTTTTATTAATCCATGTATATATTATAATAAACTCAAGAGCTTAGAAGTCAAAATTAAAATATAGACGATGAAGTCATTATATATAACTCGTACCTCCCCATTAGTTAATGATGTTCTACACCCCAGCAACGAATTTACGATGTACTTGTGCTCGGATGATGTCATTTTACCTATCAGGTGATATGTTATGATGTCACTTGCACCGTTGTACCCCTGTCAGTCCTGAAACAAAAAATGACTTCTTTGAGCATTCTAATTTCTCTCTTTTGGCAGGCCAAAATAGAATGAATTCGAATTCTTCAAAATTTAAAGAGCTTATTATGTATAAAAAACAACACACTGCCGATGCCTACAATAGTATTTTAGGCATACCACAGACTAGTACAGTAACCATTCTAGGTCTCACATTTCAGCCGAACCGCAAATTCAGCACTCACCTTAAAGAAAAGTTATGTAAAGCTATCAGATGCCTCCGAAAAGAAGGATGCAGCCAAGCAAAAGTAGACCATTTATTCTCTTCCATATTACTTATGTTTTATCTGTGTATGGGGCCTCTGAATCAGAGCTAACTATAGCCCAGCAGTTTTTAGATCGATGTTTCAAACGCAGTTACATATCCAAGAAATTAGAGATAGGTGAATTACTTAGAGTGCAAGATCATAGAATTTGTTAGAGCTAATTTCCCTGAGACTAAGATTACAAGCTACAACTTAAGGAATAAATCTCCCGCAATGCCCGCCATTCACACAGCTTCACACGGACCGTTTTAAGAATACATTCTTTAATAGAATTGTCGTTAACTATAATGTAGCTTTGTAAAGGGTGTACTTTCTGTATTTGATTTTTGTATTTGTTTCTATGTATATACTGATCTTATTTAGAGACATACTTTAGCCTATTAACATTGTTATATTTAAATGTAACATAAGATATGTAATTTTATCTTTTGAATAATAAAGACACTTTATTTATTTATTTATTTATTTACTAAAAGAACCTTTTATTTTGAGAAAGCTTAAACTACTGAGTTACAGCGGGGTCTCGTCTTAGTTCAAATGCTTGTCGTAACTAGAACTGGTCGCTTAAGAGTGGTGGCTAATAGAGGGTCGAATGTAGTGGGGATAGCTGGATGAGCAAACAAATCCTGTCTGAGGTCGGCAAATTGGAAACAAATTGGAGCGGATCAATATATCATCAATAACCCACCAAACCGCTACTTATTGTTATACCCTCTTGAAATTTTGACGTCAATATAATTTCCGAGGTAAGTTTGTTTTTTTTTTAAATCTTGGTGATCGATCGTCATTTTGATTTCTGCAATCATGGTTTATCGAGCACGAGTTCTAAGAGGCTTAGCCTTCACTCAGATGATATTTGGTTCTTCAATGATAGTAGCCGGTATAACAAGCATTTTAGGAGCTATAGATCACTGGTCTACTAAGGCTGGTTTTGGAATATGGGTTGGCATTTGGGTGAGTAAAATTATTAACTTTCTAGGATTTAATTGTATCAAGAGTAATATCTAGTAAGTACCTCATATTTAAGCTTACTTTTGCGTCACGTTTTTCATTAAATTCATGGGACATTTCTATGACAAAATATGCAATTCATGAGAGTGATTCTTCACTTGTTGTTTGTAAGACTCACGTTTTGAGTAAGTGAACATGCATTTCAGAACTCTTTCGGGACATTCTCTACTGGAAACAAATAAATAAAAGGTTTAGTTTTCGGCAGAAAAAAACAATACTGTTGCGTTGACAAAAAGTGAAAAATACTGAGTTGATTAAGTCTATTTACCATACGGTATTAATAATATTCAAAAGGTGACCTTTAAAGCGCTACTCCTTCGGTCCGACGAAGAGCTGGCTCGTGTTTGACAGCTATAAGAGGCACATCAACTCCCACTATAGGTAATTTGTGAAAAATGAATTTAGTTTTTAAGTTTGAAAAGCTGGGATTTTCACCTTGCCTCTATCATCAAGCTTGGTTTTTAGGCGGCTCACATCTGAAGGTGAATTTGTGAACGGCACGACTTTATTTAAGTAGCGTTCCCATGGCAACTCTTCGGTGACGTCTTTGCTTTCACCACTTCAATTTTTCAGACGAAAGAAACATTTACTCGATAAATTAAGTCTTCTTGGGAGTATCCTTTGGTTGGAAAGGATGGTAATTACAGTGGAATAGCACTAAATGAACACCAACGTATGTAAAAATTTAAAGCGGAAGTAAATGAACTGTACGTGCGTAAACGCGTACGCGGACTTCCTGTTTGCACGTTTTTTTACTGGTGTAAGGTAAATTTACGCAAATTTCACGTACATAGGGAAAATATGAATTTGATTTGAATTGAAGGTAAAAACGAGAATTTGGTTTTATTAACTACTCGGGGCGGACTATTTTACTTTTGAGGGGAGTATGCGGTTAATTGTAGAAAAAAAACATCCTGCCGACTGATTTCGAGGGAAAAAAATTCTTGCAAGGAAATACCTAGCGGAAAAAATTTCCTACACTTTCATGGCTTATACTATTTTACTTTTGAGGGGAGTATGCGGTTAATTGTAGAAAAAAAATATCCTGCCGACTGATTTCGAGGGAAAAAAATTCTTGCAAGGAAATACCTAGCGGAAAAAATTTCCTACACTTTCATGGCTTATAATCCTGGAAAAAAATCTTACACCGTTACATTGTATGTCGGGGAAAAAAATCTATCACCAGAGGTTTGGAGAAAAACAAATTCTCACCGAAACCAAATTACTATAGTCCCCGCCTCCTTAACTCCACCCACCAATTAACCCATACCTTCCCCCCCGGACAAAAGTCAAATGAAAATTTAAAAGAATGCAGACAAGATCATCACATTTAAATACGCAACTTATGCATTTGGGAAATTAAACCTTCATTTATTTCTTTATTTCGCTTTTCAAAAATATATTATTCATATATTCATTATTTCTGGCTTAATTGACTTAGAGCGGCTTCTGTCTTATGACTGGGGGTCTACAAAATACGATACTGCTATCGGCTGTGACAATGCTCGAGGCAGTCACTCAGGGGACAGGTGTCAACAGCACTGCTTTTCAGACTAATAAACGACTCGAAATTAATCTTTAATTCCACAATTTGGAAAGCTTCTTTCGTCAATATCATTATCTATTAAAAATTTCTCATTTCAAACAATGTATCGATTTTTTTACCTCCGAAATATTAATGAAAAATCTTGCTGATTCCAAGTTGTGTCATGTGAGTTGTATTGTATGCTGTTAGGTGCTGATCAGTGGATTGTTAGGGTGCATTGGTGCAAAAGATGTTACAAACCCAAATAAATGCATGGTTAGTATCCTTTCTATTATTTCAGATCTTGTTTTGAATGTACAAAACCTAACCCCACAAAGCCTAAGAATCACCGCTGCCTGTTTATCTGCGTGGAAGCCCTGGCTTTGATCCCAACAATGACAGCAAAGTAGAAGCTACCAGTTGGTTTGTTAAATCAAGAGGTAGAGCGCTGCACCGGTATTGCAGGGGTCACGGGTGCAACTCCTGTGCAAGCCTTTATTTTTTTAAAGTTTCTTTTCGCTGTTGCAAAAATTGCGTCCACAACGTCGTCCACAACTGTGATAAAGTTCTTCACATTTAAGAAATGCCTTTTTTACATTTATGGTACTCCTTTTCTAGTAAATCTATATAGTTCTAACTTTTGAGTATGAGGACACGAAATATTCTGTTACGTTATTGTGTGGCCATTTAAATAAAAATCCTGTTCAACAGCGCATACGCTACGTAATATTTTCCGTTTATATGGCAAAATTAATTTGGTAATTAAAATTTGCGATAATTCGTCAAAATTTGAACTTGCTCTTTGCCATCTATTAAACTGGCAGTGTTATTTAATTCGCGACCAGAGTGGCACAGCAAACGAATTAGAAGGGTAGCAATAAATTATCAGGTGATCTTTATTAATAGTGATTTTTGCATCTGTCCACAGATTGGATGTTTTATGGGATTCTCCATCACTGCTTGTATCATTGCTGGAATCATGTTCATCTGCTACTGCGTTACTCTTCAAGAGCTTTCCCACATTATTCATTGCAGGGCTGATGATTTTTGGTGGAGTCTTGACACGTACTGTTACTCACGTTCTGAAAGAAACAAAGCCTCATTTGGTTTAGAGGTGGGATCTTGTCAACTGACATTTTCCGTGGTGGTTTTCTTTGTTGCCCTCGCTTCATCCATCTACTGCTGCAAAGCAGTGTGCTGTGGAGTTCCTCCTGTAGGCGGAGTAAGTAGCATATAATGATTCTATTTTCTCTATCATGGTATTCGTTACTTCGCCCCGTATAAGGGAATCCAAGACAGTTTTGGATTCTGAATTCCACGCCCCCGGATGCCGGGTTACAGGTATTGGATCCCAGTCTTTGTCAGGGGAAAATTGATTCTGTATTCCAATCGTTTGTGGGATTCCGGATTCCTTGAGCTGTGTTTTGGATTTCAAAGCCCAGGATTCGGGATTCCACAAGCAAAATTTTTCCCAGATTTCGGATTCCACAGGCAACAATTTCCCGAATTCCGGAGTTCACATTCCATAACATGCGGCGAGTCACTTATCGTGAACTGTGGTGCCTTTGTGTCGCCCTTTCTTACCCATTGATTTCATTCGAATATGATAAGGTTTTCTGTCATGATGAAATTTATAGGTCGGACTCGGAATTAAAATAAAATTGGGATCGGTTAACTAATTACTGGCTCGAAGCTGACGTCTTCAGATTTAATGTACATGGAAGCCTTTCGTTGCTTGATCGTGCTTCTTATCTCGACAAGTCACAGAACAGTACCATTGATATCGATGTCTTTGTGTTGGTATCGAGTGCGGTTATTTTTAAATTTTCATGTGTGATATAAACGATTTGCAGGAAAAGTCATTTATATTTTAAAAAGGGATAATTCTGTTAACATTTTAGGTTGCCTCTCAGCAAGTGATGTATATTCCTCCTCAACAAATCTACCCAGGAGGCCAAGCTGGCGTTGTAGTTATTCAACCAAGTGGTGTCATAGCAAGTACTTCTCATGGTTACCTTTTTGCTGCAGGACAGCAAACAGTCTTCTTACCTCCACTGGTAGCTATTGCTTCTAGCTAACAAAAAACAATTATGTAACGAAAGTACCGTCGATGATTACAATAGTTTTGTGTAAATTTCATCAACCGATTCAATACTATGAACATTATTTTGGGATGTTTTCTCATATGTACTATCACTTAGCCGCGTTGGAAGTTTGTATTGTACGTAACGGAACTAAGTTTCTCACCGTTCACCACGTCTCAGCTAGTAAGTTTCCCTCCTTTTCTCATGTCACCCTTGATTACATTCAAATATCTGAAACCGTTTTTAACAGAAAGAAGCACGGGAGCATGAGAGACCTCCACCATATTCCTACAGTGCAGGGAATGGAAATGCTCTACCATCAACTGCGTCTCTAAGCGGTGCTGATGAGGATGTGCATCTACCATATTCATACAGTGAACAGACAAGCAATGTCCCACCATCAGCGGCGTCTGTAAGCGGTGTTACTGAGGATGTGCATCTACCATATTCATACAGTGCACGGACAGGAAATGCTCTACCATCAACGGCGTCAGCAAGCGGTGTCACTGAGGTTGTGCATCTACCATATTCATACAGTGCGCGGACAGGCAATGTCCCACCATCAGCGGCGTCTGTAAGCGGTGTTACTGAGGATGTGCATCTACCATCTTCATACAGTGCACGGACAGGAAATGCTCTACCATCAACGGCGTCAGCAAGCGGTGTCACTGAGGTTGTGCATCTACCATATTCATACAGTGCGCGGACAGGCAATGTCCCACCATCAGCGGCGTCTGTAAGCGGTGTTACTGAGGATGGGCATCTACCATCTTCATACAGTGCACGGACAGGAAATGCTCTACCATCAACGGCGTCAGCAAGCGGTGTCACTGAGGTTGTGCATCTACCATATTCATACAGTGCGCGGACAGGCAATGTCCCACCATCAGCGGCGTCTGTAAGCGGTGTTACTGAGGATGTGCATCTACCATATTCATACAGTGCACGGACAATCAATGTCCCACTATCAACGGCGTCTGTAGGCGCTGTCACTGAGGATATGTCTCCACCACATTCATACAGTGCGCGGACAGAAAATGCTCTACCATCAACGGCGTCTACAGGCACTGTCACTGCGGATGCGCCCGCATGGGTAATGACAATTTAAACAAAACGGTTGCAGTAAAATTGATGGGAGTTGTCTCAGTACATTGTATTTGTGTTAATAAGTTAGCATTTACCTGAGTTTGTCTGTAAATAATTTATTGTAAAATAACATCGGCAATACGACAGTATGAATGATACAGCTGAACTGGAACCTTCCTCGTCAAACAGTTAGGTTTGCTCCAGGTTCACACTAAAATTTCATTCTGATGCTACATGTTGTACTGTACTTACGTTTCCTAACTTTTTCCGAGGTCCCTTAATACATTGAGCTACAACCACATTTTTCCACGGACATTGTGATAAATCAAATGGTCGCAACTGCTAACTGACGCCTTTGTAGTCCAGGTGAGGTCCCTTAACCTTCGCCCAAGAACTTGCTGCAAGGTTGCAGTAAAAATAAAAGGCGGGGTGAGCTAACCTTAGTTTGGCCTCTGACCCTCGACTTTCGGAATTGGGTTGGAGGCGCGAGAAAGGAGTCCTCTTCACTCGCGTGTCTCCCTTGAGCGCGCCCGTTCTATCTCGCACCAATTAGTTCGTAGCGCCCGTTGCGTAGGCTAAATCCACTTCAAAAAAGCTTAATTTCATCCCTACTATACTACTAGAGTTCGATGGGCCCAACGGACTGTGTGTGTATCTTATCATTTGAAAGGTAAACAGTCTTATTTTGATTCTGGAAACCTCTGAAAATCGATCATACTAAAAGCAAATTGAAGACAATGCTTGTTGTTTAAAGTTTAAGTTAAGAAGGTGGGTAGATCTTCCCGTAATGAAAATTTTATCATTTTTGTATCCTGAAGACTCGTTATAACTGAATAACTGGTTATGGGCTCCTGCTTTAGCCCATTTTTGTACTGATCATTGTTGAAATTGTGAATACTTCATTTACGAGAGTTTTTAAGTTGGATTTTATGAAAATGGTCTTAAATTACAGACATTATCGTGCTAAAAAGTTTTCCACACGCCACTCAAAAATCTTTGACAACTCTGGTGGGTTCGATATAACGCTGAACAAGTCAAAATCCAAGGTGTTGCGGAGACGGAATCGTGCAATTTGGAACGCTTCAATTACTTATTTGAAACTCCTTCTTCGCCTTTTTGGATTTTGATTATTACTGCATTACAGCCAAATCTCGTTATTGCGGACACCCCAGGAACCGCGAGTTAGTGTCCGTAACAGCGAAGGTCCGAAGTAACTGGAATATATTTCAGTTAAACGTCTGCAATTTCTTTATGCCGTAATTTAGTTGTTGTCGGCATTACTGGGTGGTCTCCACGTAATAGTGAGGTCTCCGCAAGGCGGACAGGCCAGCTGATAGTATATGGAACCCACGAAAGTTCTTAAACATTTGAAGAAAACATGTCGACAAAACTTGTCAATACTTTGTAGACTGGTGACGGCAATACGATCATGAGACTGAAATGCATATCACTTTCTTGACAACCTGTTCCAAAATTTTTTAAACAGACTTTTCTTTGACTTTAGAAACTCTTCAATTTCCGCTTCTTCATTCATTTTTGCATAATCAGCCGCATCTTTATCATCTGCTGTGGTCAGGTTTACATCAGCCTTAAGATCAACAAGTTTTTTTACAACTTTCATGTTGCCACGAATGGCTGCCAACTGTAGAGGAGTAAACCCGTCTGCGTCTAGAGCATTAAAATCTGCACCATGCTCTACTAGAAGGTCCATAATTGCTACGTCACCGATTTCACAAGCAATGTGAAGAGCTGTCTTGTCTTTTATTTCGACTGTATTTTCAGAATGAGCTTTAAGAATCTGTTCTCTCTTACTATCTGGTGGGTCTGTACCCCATCCTGATGCAAGGACAGTACCAAAATCGGCCACGTCCAGACTGCCACTTTTAATCCGTTTGTAGAACAGACCAGTCAAAGCCTTCTTCACTTCAACAAAGTGCCAAGCTGGTTTTCCTTTGTCCTTGCCACGCACCAGTATCACCCTGTCATTTCGATCCTGTTTGTCCCGTTTCCCCACGTCAGCATTGTTCTCTAGCAACATTTTGACGATGTGTTTTTGTTTGTTTTGAACTGCTAGATGAAGTAGAGTCCTGCCAGTGGCTGACTGCAAATTGACATTGCACCCTGATTCTATTAAACACTGTGTTATACTAGCAAACCCACCACAGCTTGCAATGTGCAGTGCTGCCTTTCCCTCCACCTGCTGTGCATCTGTATCAGCCCCAATCTTCGTTAGAAGGTGGGCAGCCATGTAATTGTTCCAGTATGTTGCCAATATTAAAGGCGTACATTTGTCTTCTCTTCGAGCATTTGTTTCAGCTCCAAGATCAATAAGGGTCTTAACAAACTCACTGGAACATCGCAGACTAGCCCACAATAAAGGGGTTCGATTACCCTTGGCTGGGAAATTGACGTCCAAACCATGATGCAAAACAAGTTCCACAGCCTTTTCCGTGTCATTGTTGTCAACACATTCGTGTAACTCAGTGAAAGTTCTGATCTTTTCTAGTTGTTCTTCACAGAGTCGTTTTATCTTCCCATGGTCGTGTTTTTCAAGTGTTGAGAGCATATCATAGGCAGTCTTTGATGGAAAAATCTTTGCGTTATTTGCTGTCGACTCGAAATTCAACTCTCTCACAAAGTCATCAAGGAAGACACTGGCAGTTAATACGCCTTCAAAATTTCCCTCATAGACCATGGCTTGGAAGAGATTGAACCCTGAGTGTCGATCGACTGTTACGAAGGCCATTTTCGAGAGGGACTTCAACGTGCTCTGCGATTGAATAAGAAACAAGAATAGGGCCGTTTGAACGAGAGAAAATAAGTCGAGGTTTACTCTGGGCTCGGCTAACAAAAGACGCGAAAACAACTATTTATACGAGCAGGGCTTACATAAAAACAGAACTGCTCGTATAAATGGTTCACGGCTTAGTTTTAGGCTAACTAGTCCAGTGATAACATAATTAGTTTTTTTGGTTCCTCGTTTTGATGTGCATTTTGAGTGAGCAAAAAAGCGAAACGACTCAGTTTGTCAAAGAAACTGCGTTATATTTTCTTTGCCTGTTTCGTTTCAAATTATAATTCCAGTCAAGATTGGTATTACACTCCAAAACAATCAATCTATCAAGGAAAGTCGCGAATCTCCACAAAGAGATGGCAAGCGATAAACCGAATGCTTTTAAAGTGATTTTTTGGGAAACAAACTGCTGTCTGAAGTCACACGTGCTTGACATTTTTCACTTCTAGCGAATGGACGGGAGCAAATGAAAAAAGGAAGTCTAGGCCACAGTGACGAAACAGCGCATGCTCATCAGTCGTTCACGGCTTCAGCAAGCCGTGGACAGCGTTTTAGTCCAAGACAATCCGCAAGATTCCGATAATCACAGCCCAAAACTCCTCAGCAGGATAAGCCGCGGCTTGAATAAGCCATGACCTTACCGTGTTTCCGTCTTCCGTCTTATGTAAACCGCGGCCAGAGTAAACTGCGCGCTTGTTTTCTCTCATTTCAACGGCCGTATTGTTACTCACTCATTTATTTTACTTGCTATGATTAATCAAGATAAGAAAACTAACAGACAAATTACCACGATTCCCTTGTACTAAAATATACGCGCTTGGAATTGTAATGAACAACACCTTAAGAGGCAGTTCTGGAGCAAACTGCGCTAGGGTTATGAATTAATTAAAGGTACAATCACTGATGTTCAAGAGGACCTTCAGACCACAAAAGAAAGACATTAATTCCCCCCGGGGGGGGGGTTCTCCCTTATAAGGGCTTAATGGGGACGTGCGGCCAACCAGGGTATGTTTTTCGGGATTTTTGTCTTAAACAGGGTATCGATTTTATCAATTTGTCTTTTTTTAAACAGGGTATCTTTTCTTGGACGATAAACAGCCTGCGTTACTCTGTTGATCAAGCTGTAAATAGTTTTGTGACTGCCAATGGATTAAATAAGAACGAGTTTCGATATTTTGTTATTGTCTTACACAGGGTATGGTTTCGGGTTAAATGTCTTAAACGGGTAGGAAAATCAGCGATTTTTGTCTAAAACAGGTTCAGGCAGTATGAGGGGCCGGGCCGCACCTCCCCACCCAAGGATTTATCGAGTACCCCCCTCCCCCTGGGATTAATTCACACCAAGAGCCATAATGGCTCTTGTTCATACTCATGGTGTAAGCAAACTGAATAGCATCGGCCAACGTTTATTCCCCGTCTTTCATACCGGTTCACAATCAAAGACTTATTCGTAGAAACTGTTTGCAAGGAAAGCCTACATCTTGGTAATAGGGCCTTCCTATTGGGAAGCACTGGAGTATCTTGGGCAAGATTTCTCTGTTTTGAATAGGTAAGTAAACCTAGCCTCCTTACCGGCTGATGATAACTTTGAGTAGCACCGTATTTCTGGAGAATCTTAATTATTGATTGATGGTTGTGACGTTCAGCTTTCTGCAGAGGGGTTTTCTGAAACTAAACGATATTTTGACAAAAATGAAATATGTGTAAGAGGAGACTGAGGTTTATTAGTTTTGGAGGCTGGCTTCATGTCACGAATGACGAAGCCCCAACTTTCGCATCATTTTGCGGTGGCCTTTTGATATATTGAAGCTAAAACAGATCCAAAAATTTGACAACTGCTAACATCTTACCTAACATCATGCATTATAATTTTATTCAACCTAAGAAATGTCTCAACATGCCAACAGAAAACCTATTGCATTATCATTCCATGTATCCTCCTATCGTTAATAAGGTTGCGGTCACCACTGAATACAAAATCACCAACTTACAATATCTGTCGCGTTGACATTTGCACCGCCTTCTAATAACAGTTTAACAACACTTTCTTGTCCATACCAAGCAGCTAGATGAAGAGGCGTCAACAAAAACTAAAAACGTGAAGAGGGCAATATATATAAGTTTCTTTAATCTATCAACAAGTTTAAAAAAAATGATTTTTGTAGTTTTAGATCACACCTTATCGCCTTGGTTTACATCTTCACCAGAATTAAGAAGCATCTTCACAGCCTTTGAATTTCCATTAATAGACTCCTTGTGTAGCTTACTTCTGGATGCCTAAATCAAAGGTACTTTTTTAGAAATTAGGATCGAACGTAACCAGGGAAAAACGTTCAGTTCTGATAAAAAAAATCACCGCCAAAAATATAAAAAGCCAGTGAAAATAACATATAAATTAACCACCGGTTTCGATGTCTCTGACGGCCTTGTTTATTAATGATTACCAGTTAATGTAGCCTCCCACGCGAACGTTCTTAAAGCTTCGTCACAGGTGACGAACCCCTAAGAACATCTGCGTGGGAGGCTACAGTTAATGACCAGAAGCAACCTGAAGCAGACTTCCTGGGAATCAATCAACCTCAGTGGAGACAACTTAGACAACAATGTCGCAGCGTTAAATAAAGTACTTAAGGGATTCATAGCGCATCAGGAAAAAAAAGCACAGACCTACCTTTGCCTCTTGTCCTCTCTTTTCCCAGTCTGTAACTGTGGGCTATGCACAAGCGAAATAGCGCAGTAAAAAGAATGTTAGCATTTTCAAAACTAACAACATGACGCCTGTTCCTCTTCTCTCTCTGTCTACCTCTCTCTACCCCTCTCCAATACACCAGGCCCCAGCCGTTCAAAAGGTGAATAGCGTTATCCGCTAAATAAATTACTATCCAAAGGGTAACGCAATTGGTTTTCGTACTACTTATCCTCTGGATAGCGATTTATCTGGTGGATAGCGCTATCCAGCGTTTAAACAACCGGGGCCTGCTCTCTGTCCTCGAGTGACGAGCGAGAACGCACGAGCGAGGCGCGAAGCGGCAAGTGGAGTGTCCTTTGTTGGCTTGCTCGCGTTTGACTCACGATATCCCCCATGTAGAGAGCTTGCTTGGGGGTAAGTTCTTGTGGCAAGTCCTTGAGAATTACGTTATTCAGACAAGGGGATGGGGGTAAGTGTCACGGTAGTAAGAATTATGCAAAAAGAGTCATATGATCCCATAAAAGAGTCATTATTCTCCCCTGTGACGTACTTTACTTCTTGAAATTACGTAAAATTAAACAATCTTATAGATCATTATGGTGGCAATACTTTCTGTACCTGTAAGATAACGGAATAAGTGAAATAAATACTTTACCGTTTGAGAATCAGCAGCCGGCCCCTGAGACGTTTGCATGACTGTATCATGTGTTGTACTGGACACAGGAATGTCGCAGTGGCTTGTCAGAGCATGCCCTTCACGTAATGCGCCTGATATATCTGTTAAGTTTCCTTCCGCTTCTGGTGTAGTTTGCTGACACTGTTGCAGTCTTGGTAAATGCGACATGTAGTAGAACCCTCCTGAGGCTTCATTCGTGCACTGTAAGTCCACCTAAATCAATCCATAGTTAATAAAGTGGAATGGTTATGAAACCCGTTAGAATCCTTTTTCGTATCTTTTTGTTATACGTTTTTGGTAGCTTGCTTGGATCTGAACTTACTTACTAAGAGAAACATCGGATCAATTTATTCAGTCAATTTGTGAACAAAAGACAAGGGATTGTGCTCGGTCAGGAAGCTTCCAACATAAACTACAGCACCGTTGGCTTCAACGTTTGCCGGCTTTCATAACCAGTCTCTACTAACTATGATCAAACCTTATCTGGGGAGTTTACACAAGGTCAGTTACATCATAAAGATAAATACAGAACTCGACAACCAAACATCATATGTGTCTACATAAGTAGTCTAGTAGGGACGGAATTAACCCTATTATGTACAGGAATCTCCATAAATTGATCAGGTATACATTAACGCTAAGAGCCTTAATATGCACGATTTGTGCGCCAACAAATAGTGATCCAGAGCTGGAACAATTTGTTGTCCGCTATAGTTATGTTACGGCGCCATGACTTTGATTCACAGGCGATCGCGAGTTAGCGTTTTTTAATACTCCTTGGACAACATGAATGAAACTTTTCTTAGTTATTAGTCACCCGATCAAAAAACCAAGAAAATCATCGGCATAAGAATAATTGAACAACCTGTCAAACCGGTTAAACCACCTAAAATCAACACGCGCTGTTGTCTTAATGCGAATTCCTTACATTTCACTTGCGAGATAGAGACAAAGGCTATGACGTTATCGGCGTTAATGTGTTCCTGTGCAAAAAGGGATCAATTCGGTCCCCACTGTACTACTTACACAAGATCAATACAGTACATCAAAAGATATTTTAAAAGCTAATCGTCATACTCACTGGACAAAGATTGACCCTATAGATAAGCTGTTCTATTTGTGTTTTGATTAATTGTGCTTTTCTAAAAAGACTTGTATTTAAAAGGGATAATTTTAATAGCATCTTTTCTACATAAAAAAATTTCTTTTGTAAACAAAAATTAACAGAAAACGTTAAGGTTCATAAGACAATCACGACGTCATGTGTCCTGCTTAATAGCAAATTTGTATTTGCCTCGAAACAAAGTTAACAGCAAAGTAGTTTTGATAATCATCTAAATTTACCTTGCCTTTGTAGCCAAGCCTGTAAGTACCTTCTGAACCAGAATGCCATGCGACCCTAACTGCACCTGTTGGGTTTTCCTCCCATCTTGTTATCTCTGTCACTGTTCCAAACTTCCCAGGTCCACCATCTTCATCACCATATTGCCAATCAGGTCCTCTTGTGACTTTGGTGCCAAGGAAAATCCCTCTTAATTGAATTTTCTTTGTTTTGCTTCGTCTTTCTACCGGTGTTCTTAATTGTTGTTATGGAGAGGAAAAGTTAAGACAACGACGTCTTGTATACCGTAGCTGATTGAAGTCGGTGGTGTTTATAAAATTTTTAGCGCTTCTGATTTAAAATCACATATCTTAAATCACTGACAACAAAATTAACGTAAATCTTTTCAATGATCACGTGCAAATATTATGTAAAACAACAATTTTAAAGATACAATGCTTTTCTTGACTTTTATGTATTACTGAGTCGTACCAAGTACTTTTTTCTCTTGTAATTCTCGAATAAAGGCAAGCTGGGAAATTATTAAGATTGGGTGAGGTGTTTATTCCAGGGCGGCATTCAATCGTGTAAAGATTATACATTGTCATTAAGCGTCTTTCTTTGTTATAAGATTTTATGGCAATGAATATTGTAAAGGGTCAATTTTGTCCTCTGGTACCTTTGGCCAGGATGACCATTATAGAAACTTGTTTCACTGCTTTCGGTGCTTTCACTGATGTTGTAGTGAGGTGAAGTTGTTGTTTTGGCTGCTATTAAGACGACTTTGGATTACACATTTTTCAAGAAAGTGTACTGTATTTGTCTTTCGTACTCACCCGTCTTTTTCACTAGAATCAAATCTCAGGAAGCTATGATCTCTGTCATGTTTATCACGCATGTAACATGATGTGCACAAGTCAACACTTGATTCCTTACAGTCTAAACACTTCCATCGTAATCCAGCTATTGGACATTGCTCACAAGCTTCGCACGTTGTCCCTCCATGCGCTATACCTAGAAGCAAACATTAACAATGCTGCCATCAAGTTATTTGCAAAAAAACACGACTGTTCTGTCTTGAAAGTGAAGAATCACGGAAACATTCAATAGGCGCTAACTCCGATAAACTTAAATCGTTCTACAGTGAAACTTCGTTCATGCGGACACTTAGCGGCCATATACAGTGTCCGTAAAAGGCGGTTCATGTTATTGAAGTAAAAAAATACAGTACACAACCTTCTATTTGAATAAAATACCAAAATAGTAACGAAATAAGACAGGACATTAGCATCGTCAAATTAAACGTCTGTAACCTTCACAAATCCGTAATTCCGCGGACTGTGTCTACGGAAACACTTAAAAGTCGCTGATTTTATACATTACTTAATCATGAACCGTTCTCTGCGTAACTCGTGTGATGCCTAAATAGTCTGAAACTGGCTTCTACAATTTATTCTGTCCGGGGAGACGTAGTGTTAGGGACACAGACATGCTGTTATCTGAAGGTTTTTTTATTCGTTCAAAAAGGACAATTTAACTTCGGGGGGGGGGGTACTCCCTATGATGGCCTATACGGGGAGGCTCCACCCGAAAAGGGTATCTTTTTCGGGCCTCAGGTATAAGGAAGGGTAGGGATTTCACTCGTTGAAGTATATAAAAGGGTAGTGAAATCTGTCATTTGGGTCTGTGAAAGGGCCCAAAAGAGCAAACAATGCAGTGTTCTCCAGAAATTTTGGAGTAGCCAGCTCCCAATGCAAAGTAACTGGTGCCTGACACCAAGCGCCGATAGAGCGCGAGTCTCTAAGGGGGGTTGAGGGCCTGCTCCAATGGAAAATTTTAAAAAAATAAAGGCCCAGAGATGCAATCTGATGCATTTTGAGGCTTACAGCAACAGGAAAATCAAGGTCAATTTAAGGCTGCCTGTCTTCAGTTTTTTTTATGGAAAAGTACACAATTCACGAGAATCCTAGTTGAAAGTAGCAATGTACATTTTTTTTTCAAAACACTTGTTTACATGCAAAGTGTTACATTGATTCCAAGGTATTTTATTCAAAAATATTATCTGACAATGTCTAACGAAAAGTCATTTGGTGAGTTTATCGATAATACTTTTAGCAAAAGGCAAATTGTCATACACCAAAGAGCTTTTATTTACGATAAGTTATTGTTTTCGTTTCCTTTTTGACCTTCCGAAAAATTCAAGATAAAAGGTACAGACGGTTTTTTTGTTTTCAGTGCAATAAAAGTAACCGGCACTTTGGAAAAGAGTAGCCAGCGAAACCGACGGTCGCCCGCGCTTCTGGAGAACACTGGCTTTTTATAACACATGACTGAATTTTATGGCTTTATAAAGTCGAGAGGACGTTCTATTTTTGTGATTGATTCCTATTTAAAAGACAGTGCATTTACAGCTGTTAAAAGGGATGCAAAGTTCTAAACAAGGTACGTGACAGGGGTACCATTTGCCGATAGAAGGTATACGAAAGGGGTACCTTTTTCGTGAAAAATGGTATATAAAAGGGTAAGCGGTTAGACCTCGGGGCGGATCGGGGTGGAGCCTCCACGTATAAACATTTGTTGAATGCCCACTGGGGTTTACTTTATTAAATAAAGTGTCCACATTTAATAGTGAGGTTGACTTTCTACAGGAGCCGGCCTGTTTTCTATGAGAATCTGTTGATAATTGAGAATGGCCTGTTTCCCATCATCCAAACAGCTGGAACAATCTGATCCGCATGCGTACACGGAAATGGAGGTGAGAGTGAAAGTGTAGCTTCTGTTTTTTACGTCACTTTTTCTTTCGCTTTCTTAAAGCCGGAAGTTATTATGCATGCAATGACTACTCAAAAGAAACAGAGCAAATGTCAACACAAGCACAGTAGCAGCTTGAAGAAATGTCTTTGTTTTTTCAGTTACATGGAAGTTATAACAGGGAGCTTCTAACTGGTTGCAATTTAGTATCAAGCTTCACTACTGTAAAAGCACGTTTCAAAATAAAACCAACCCTACAAATCATCGGCTCTCAACCGAGTACAGTAAATTTTCGCTATCTTACCGATAGACGCATTATCCAAAACAAAGATTTGTTGCTGGTCGTGATGCCCCGCACTGTAAGTTTCCTTAATTCCTGTGTCCCACTGTATCACTGCTGTATTGTCCCGCGATAATCTGAGCTCAGTTACTGTCCCTATAATTCCCTGAGTGCCTTCAGTATCAAGCGACCTGCATCCGAGAACTCGAAGGCCCACGCTGAATGTACTGGCGGACAAATTATTGAATCCGTGGTGATTTTCATCATTCCTGTCTTGTGTTAAATAAGAATTTTTTGGGACAAACGACAATGGCTTAGACGTGGTCGGCATAGGGTTAGAAAACGGACGAGCTTAGAGACATTAGACGATCGTTTGAGGGAGATACCTGGCGTGACTTTACAATTTAGAGAGTAAGAAAGTTAAGTCACGTGAAACAATTAAAAGACAGGTAGGCGTGTGAATCTCAAGTCCTTACATTTTTCAGATATCTGAAACTATTTAGCTCTTTAAGTAAAGAAAGAAAAGTCGAAGGCAGGGGAGAATCTCACTACAAAATTCAAGTAGGGGGACACTTACGAGCTGTATAGATATTTTTAAGGTTTCGTTATGAGTTGAACGCGTAACAAAGCCAGAAAAGGCTGTGCATGCGTAGTGAGCGTTTTCCTCAGTGCTGACGTCCGTCACAGGCTACAAGGAAAATTGCCCGGGGGGAGGGTACTCCCATACATTACCTATACGGGTATGTGCCGGCCATCGGGGTCGTGATTTTGAAGCTCCTGATTTAGAACGGGGTATCCATTTCAGAGGCATTTTCTAGAACGGGGTATAAAAAATTGTGGATCACGGCTTTATCTTCTGCTTAAAACTGTTGCTGATTATGAAGAAGCATTTATTTGATGTGTAAGTCGAACAAATGAAGAAATATCTTTTTAAAAAAACAGGGCTATTTCAATTTACAAACTTTCTAGAAAGGAGTATAAAAAAATTGGCCCATTTCTAGAACGGGGTATCAGTTTTAGGGCGAATTCCAGAACGGGCATAACAAATTGGCCCATTTCTAGAACCGGGTATCAATTTCAGGGGAAATTTTTTTAGAACGGGGTGCCAATTTGGAGTCCCGGGCGGCACATACCCCCCCCCCAAAATATACCCAAGTGCCCCCCCCCCCGGGGAAAATTGACATCGTTTATTTCTTCTTAGGAGTTTCATTCATTCTTAGCTACATGCGAGCTGGATTTCTCAAAATAAAACCTGAATGCAAGGCTGGCAGGGCTGATTTACCAGTATCCGAGGCCAATATTTGGGCTTACAAAATTAGCTTTCCTCAGGAGGTAATTTAGTCTGCTACACAGCCGTTTTTAGTGTCGTCTCGCTACTTAGCCTGCATGGCAGGCGCAAAAAGGGGAGGGCTACACGCTACTCACCTCCTCCTCCTCCTCCTCCTGTGGAGCCGAGCGTTGCGTGACGACACTAAAAACGGCTGTGTAGCAGACTAGAGGTATAGTAATTTTGTTAGCCGAAATATTTGTGCCAAACAAGTCAACCATGCTTTTTTGACAGCCTTGCATGACTCTTGCATTCAGTTTTGTCTTAATTTCCACTTCAAGTGACCTCTGGTTCTAGCATCTCTACATTAGAGATCCAGCAAGAAGGGACCAGTCGGTTTAATTTTATACCGGCGTTGAGGTTCGCGTTGAGTAGAACCTGCTTCTTGAATTTTAAAATTTAGCCTTCAAAACTTTAATCTCGCACCCAAACAATACCGCCGGCTATGCAAGCTATTTAAAATTGTGAAACTCATCTTGGTCTGCGTCAAGATCATCATCCAGGCGGCTACCCCTCCCCCCTCCCCAGTTTTTACCCTCTTCAACATGACGTCAATGTTCAACTCGTACCCTGGGGACGAATCTGCGTCAATGTTATTATTCTCGAAGGTAGTCTAGGAAAGGTCATGCAAGGAAAAGCGTCGTCGCCATTTTGATTGCAGTCATGGTTTATCGAGCGTCTGCTCTCCGAGGCTTAGCCATCACTCAGCTTGTATTTGGTTCTTTAATGATAGTATTTGGTATTGCAAGCATTATCGCTGTACATCACTGGTCTTCCTACGCTGGTTTTGGAATATGGGTCGGCATTTGGGTAAGGAATCGAAACTATATAGTTTAAGTTGAAGGAACTTGATGCGCAATTTTTGTTGCTCAAACGGAAGTAAGATTGAAGAGATTTTTCGTTCACTTCGGGCGGTTTGGTGTATTTCACAGAAAACTGAGGATGGGATACAAAGTGGATGTCTGTTTACAAGTTAATATTGGTTTTTATTATCTGAACTAAGTTGTTGGTTGGACATTGTAACTTAAAACTCTGCTTAAAATACGCGCGTTAGATATCAGTTAGAGGTGATTTGTTAATACTGAATTTTGTTTTCACACTTGTAATGTAGTGCGATTTCTTTAAATGTAAAATCTACGAGCAGCCTCCTCGGTGAAAGTTAATTTTGAGCGTCGCAGCTGTAAATTTTCGTCATTGGACGCAGCGTTATCCGCGGAGGGGCTACTTGGGTTAATTTTTGCTTGGTATGTGCTGCTGGCCTCTTAGAGCCCCTACCCCATTATAGGCTATTCTGTGGCCAATTATAGATCCCCAAATATGTAATTTTCGCAATCCACCTTATATTGAATGAAGAACACAATACTTTTCAACTACAGTACAAACATTCTGGTATGTTAGCATACCGTAAATATGAAGAACTGTCTAACCCCAAAAATCAGAAAGTGTGGGACCCCATTCTAGTAACTCTATTGAAAATGTGGCTCCATTATAGTCAACCCAGTTGTGAAAATGCGACCCTATCCAGCGGCACATCCCATTAGCCTCTTATAAGGAAGTACCTCCTCTGGGAGCAAACATGGCAACTCTGCACATGTACAAGCACTTTTGCTTTCATTCTCTGCATCTTCCAGGCTGGCTTCTTTTTACACATTTTGAAAATCTTCCTCTGCAGTCCTGTAGTCGTCCAAATCTACATAAAAAGTGCAAAAATCAAGTCAGGCTCCATGCGCATCCTTTGTAAATCCTTTAAGTAAAATTAAGGGATCATTTCTCAGCTCCAGAACTGCACATATGAGACTGTAAGAGCAGCCATTCTACTTACCTGGTATTACAATATTAATCGACAATAGGATTTTAGGATCAGTTGTTATGTTTTACCTGATTTATAGATTCATTGTTTACAGGACAATAGGTCTGTAGTATACAGTTGACTCCCAATAACTTGACCCTCGCTACAAATGTAACTTAAACCTGGCGCAACCTCGAACGAAAATTGATTTCCTGTGGATTTCTTTCATTTTTATTTCATTTACTGTAAGTTTACCCTCAGTAACTCAAACACCCCCGCTAACTCGAAGTAATTCAAAAACAAAACAGTGTACGGCAGTCCAAAACATTGAATTTCTTTGTCAGTTGAGGCTCATGCTGATTCTCCATCGAATGTGAAACAGCTTTACTTCTCAAAACAGTGCTTGAAAAAAACCACACTCTTCTTAAGGCCCTGTTTTGTTACTTTATGTTCTGGTTAATAATCTGGAAGAATCGTTCTATTTTCACTTGACATTTGTAGAATTTAATGTGGTTTTACATTTAATGTTGACTGTACAGTAAAAGTGTTTTACCCTTATTTTTGGTTGTTTGCTCCAATCTCTCGATAACTTGAACTCTTGATTACTTGAACCTTTAGTAGAATTATCCACTGTACTTGGTCACTGCGGGACCATGGGAGTAGTTGATTGATAACACTTCGAGGTGGCCATAGCAACACATCAATCACTCAGATCGGATCAGACTGGCAATTTACCTTAAACTTCTGCCAAAAATGGTCACGTTTCTAATGATTGAAAGTGATAATTTGCTTGTTGGTTGTTGTTCGACTGTCAGGGTCTCAGGTAAAGCAGGTAGTTTTGTTTTCATGTTTGCAGTAGATCGAGGACCGTGAAGAAGACTCCTTGTTAATTAAAATAATGTATGTGAAATTTGTGGAGGTCATTTGCTTACTCACAAAAAGTCATTGGTATTGTACCTTTCTTAATCATATTGCCACAATTTCTTAGTTGTCTTCTCTCAAGGAAACCCATTCAATTTAGGTTCAGTGAATAACAAGACCACTTCACAAGAGACTAGAGATGGAAAGAAACACAAAAAATCAGTGCAACAAGATAATTCTCTCTCAGCCATCACATAACCAAGCCCTTTTTGGAATTGTTTCTTTTTTTGTGTGAAGTTATGCAACATAAATTCTTTGCGATGATTATAAAGCTGAATGGTGAATTTTAAGCCCGGTGATAGATGAGAAACAATCTTTGTTAACTTGTGGCACAGACTGCTCAGAACAGGAGTTGAACTTGAATTTCCTGGTTTGTCATAGTGTATCTTTTCATTTCATGTAAGCTTAGCCTAGGCCTTTTGAGAAATGTGTGCTTTTTATCTCCTGGTAGGTCCTTATCAGTGGAATTTTGGGTTATGTTGGAGCAAAAGATAATGCAAACCCAAACAAATGCTTGGTGAGTGTTAGAAGTACAAAATATTGTTGTTATTTTAGGTGATGGTACCCTGGGTGCCAGAGAATTTTCATGCGTGGTTTGTGGTTTTGGTCAGCCTCGAAAGCCTCTGGATAGTGCTTTGATAACACCAAGCCAATCGTAACAGGGCTTCTGATATTTCGCGCGGTCGTGGAGCCACGAAATTCAGGTAAATCCGCTAAATCCCGCGAAATTCACAAAAACACGCAAAATACCGTGAAATTCGGTAGAAATCTTATCAAATACATTTCTGTACAGCAATTTTGAAACTTGTCTCAGCTACTGGGGGTATTTACTTGCCGTAAACTCACAAATTTATGTCAAAACTTTGTCACTGAAACGTGCAAACAACATTCCGAAACTACCAGGCATAGATTATGTTGCGAAAAAACTGGGCACTAGCCATGATGTTAAAGACTTTGCCATTGGTTCATTTCTAGAGCGTATTGTTGTTGAAAGAGCAAATGATGTCGTCTGTGAGAAAAACATTAAAAACGCTGGTCTGATCAGTACAAAACCGATCAATTTCTTGTGAAACTTGCCCTGAAAATAACAACAAAATCTGCCGTTTTTTTACCGATCGCTTTGTGGCCAAGTTTGCCCGAAAATTCCCGCAGAATCGGCCGATTTTTCCACGATTTTGTCCCCAAAAATCCCGTGAAATTTGACTTTTTTTCCACGAATTATCAGAAGCCCTGTTGTAAGAACGGTTTGGTCCAGATTTTGGACATGATGGCTGATTGGTTCATTAAGCCACCTAAGGGACTTTGAATCTAATAAATGCTACAATTGGTTGTCAAGAATAGGACACCACATGAAAGAATATTTCAAACTGTGCTGTTTATGTTAGGATAGGAATGGACTCTGCTCTTGCTCTGAAGAATGTTTTGGAACAGTAGTGATGGAAAGTACGAGGCCCAAAAAAAAAAAAAATTGTTTGACAGAGAGAAGTGAAGCGCGAGGCAAATAACTGACATGTTTAAGTTTTGGGGGGCAAACCAGGATGTTCTGGCGATCTTTCAGGCGGGGAGTGGAATGTCTTTGTTGTTACAGCTCTCCTGCTGAATTTTTTTCAATTTTACTGGACTGTGAATGTGTGTGTGATCAATGAGTATCCATAAAATTAATGGCCTATAATGATTTTTTTTGTGTGTCTGATTAATGCCCTTATGCTGAAATGGTATGGTGGGGACTTTGTTGTTTATGCTAGTAATTTAACCTCACAAAGTTGCAAATTATATTTTACATCAAACTTTGTCAAAACGACTTGTATTACTTTATTTTTTGTCTGTAATTGAAAACTTATTTCTGGCATTACTTCACGTGCCAATCCATATGATCACAGTGGGAGATGGTCAATCTTATTTGTTCATATGTTCTGCAATAAAAAAGCTCAAAGTTCAACAGGAATGGTAAAATAATTAATGGCATTGCTCTGTACCAGAGGTTTTCTCTTGCGGCTTCACCCGAAGATGTGTCGGCCGAAGCATCCTACTGCATGTGGGAAAACCTCTGGTACCCAGGGTAATAACACCGCATGTGACGTGCCTTACAAGTTGTTTCATATAGTTTTTCATAAACTTTCTTATCATAATTAAGCTACCGGGGAACTCACCGGCCAGCTATTAGCCAATTTTTCCACTGTGCCTGGTAACCATCCCAGAAGTCGAGTTAACTCGGCCCAGTTTCTTCTTGTTTCTAAAGTGGCGAATGTGGGTGTCACATATTGTTACCATTCTTATTGTTATAAATTATGATTATTGATAGAGGCTTTTCATTCTGACTTATATCTGCATTTTGTCAACAGATTGGATGTTTCATGGGATTCTCCATCACTGCCTGTGTCATTACTGGAATCATGTTCATCTGCTACTGTGTTGCTCTTGGGCAATTCTCCCATATCATGCGCTGCCAGACTTATCAGTATAATAGTTATTACTATGATTATCAGCGTTATCACAACCAAAATATATTCTGTTACTCAAAATCAAAGCGCTATGAAGCCTCAGTTGGTGCAGGTTTGGGTTCTTGCCAACTGATTTATTCCATTGTGGTTTTCTTTGTTGCCCTTGCTTCTGCCATCTATTGCTGTAATGCAGTGTGCTGTGGAGCTCCTGCTGTGGGTACTGTAAGTAGCATGATTCTCACTTGGTTTACCCTTCTTGTACTCATTGCTGTGTTAATTTATATTAAACACTTAATTATCCACTTCCTTTATGATATTTTTCTTGGATAATGAAGCAAATAATTCAAATGAAACATAGCAAGTAGCCTGAGAAAACAGCTAACATTTGGCAACACTACCACTGGTTTCCCCGCTGAATGACGTCTGGGAAACAAGCGAAAAAATTCCGTACTGATGACACACCACTACCCAGATCTGGGTAGTGCTTCTGATTGGTTGAATCAAATTTCCCATGCGGCACGACCAATCAGAGGCACTACCCAGATCTGTGTAGTGACGCATCATTAGTATGGAATTTCTGTGCTCGTTTCTCAGATGTCATTTGGTGAGGAAACCAGTGGTAGCTTGCCAAATGTCAGCTGTTTTCTTAGGCTCCATAGCAAGGTAAAGAACCCCAACTGATTGGAGGGGAATTAGTTGGCTATTTTACGAGTGTTGCCAAGGATCTTCACTATCTCATAGCTACCAAGAACAAATCCAGGGAGCAGTCGGGATGGGGATTGAACTATGGGTCTCCCAATTACAAGGCCAAAAAGAATTGTAAATTGTAATTTGCTTACCCATGGAGCTTTTAGGAGTTCTTAAGAACTCATTGAAACGTGTCTGTGTGCTCCAGATTGAATTGGAAGTTGAAAGTGTTGGTTTTTAAGGAGAGGAGAAAACCGGAGTGCCTGGACAAAAACCAGAATTTTTAGTTGCCAAGGAGAAATGTTAGTCGCACTGGCGACCATATCAGTCGCAATTTCGAGTCCTGCCAAATACTGCAGTGTGACCATTCGAAAGAAACCTCCTAAGCAGTACTTTCACATGGTACTATTTATTTAGCAAAAATTGTTCTCACTTTTGAGTCCCTGGATGAAATCCTTTGGTCATCATGAAGATTATGCACTGCTTTCATGTTTAAGGAGAGGAGAAAACCGGAGTGCCTGGACAAAAACCTCTTACTTAAGGGAGAGAACCAACAACAAACTCAAACTACATATGGCGTCAACGCCAGGTTTCAAACGTAGGCCAGATTGGTGGGGGGCAAGTGCTCTCAACATTGTGCCACCCTAGCTCTCCGAGCACTCTAACGGCTCAGCCTTGCAGCTTCTCTAAAATCCCTAAAAGTATTATCTTACAAATAAGTAATTATACTTTTGTTATTATAAATTTAATGTAGGTTACTAACCAGCAAGTGATGTATGTTGGACCTCAACAAGTGTACCCAGGGGGCCAATCTGGTGTTGTGGTTATTCAACCAAGCGGTGCCGTGGCAACTGTTTCTCATGGTTACTCAATGGCAGGACAGCAAACATTTGTCATACCTCCACAGGTAACTAATGCTCTATGTTAGAGGGGCTGTGTCACCACCAACAAACTGAGTGAAACACATAAATCACTGCTCATATCAAGAAAAGAAGGTATAAGTAACACAGCAAAGATAATATGGGGAACAGATGGACAAACATGAACAAGATTGAAATGGATGGCTTGGGATAGGATGGGAGACATTTGTTTGACATTTGTTTTTGCTACTCACATTGTGAGTAGCAAAAATCACAGCTTTGCGACAAGTAATTATTACTTTTGACAGGCAATTTATCAATTTCCATGGCAATTAAGGACACGCAATTGGCATACTGTAAATCCTAAAAAGCCCCCCCTTTTTCAGGACAAGAAAGTTAATAAGCTCCCCCCCCCCCAACACACACCCTATTAAACCTCCCCCACCCCTAATTTTTCTTCACTAATAAATGATAGACTGTATTAATCAATTACGGCTGTAAAACTTCTTGTGAACTGTCCATCCGGGATGGTTTATTTACCAACTGGAAGTTTGGAATTAATTCTGATCCTTGGCTGTGTGACCTCCAACGTTCTTGTACTTAGCTTTTCCACTTCGTATTCTAGTTCTTTATGGAGAGCTGATATTATCGTCTTTTCTAAATTAAATAAGCCCCCCATCTCCATTAACCCTCCCCCCCGTCAAATGTGCTTGAAATAAATAAGCCCCCAGGGGACTTAATAGAGGATTAATGGTATATTAACAAGATTAACTAGACAACCATTACACAGAGTCTTTAAGCCCTAAGAGTGATCAGCATCAAATTTCTCCTTGTAATATCAATGCTTTGTAAAACAGAGTGGTCATGAGAATTACGGACATGATCACACAATCTATGAATTTGCTTGATATTTTATGAACTTCTCCTCACCACTTTTGTAGGAAATGAATAGGGGCAACAAATGAGAATTCATATTTTGATCTAAGAGTTTAAAAGGGGTAACAGCTTAATGAGGGTGGGTTCTTGTTGGATATAACTGGGGCTGCTACCTATACACCAGTATGTACTTGCGTACCCAAAAATATCAAAGATGAATGAAAAGCAAAATAGAAAAAACAAAGCAAAGGAACAGAGGGTAAACAAGGAATACCTGGAAAACGGTGCAGTTGCCTAGGTAACTCTAGCCTGCGAAGCGCAGACGTATTTCTGGTCGTCGCTTCAGGCTAAGGTAACTCTGATTTAATGCCCTTTAGATACTTTTTTTAAAAATCAAATGCAGACCAGCTGGGTAGAGGTGCTATCTGTTAAGAGCCAGGTTTGAACTAAAAATTTAGGCTGCATTGTTTTGTTTTCAATATTAGAGACCTTTAGATTCAGGACGAGGACGACTACGAGTGCGAGAGTTGACTTCAAGTTTTTTCGCGTATTCTCAAAATATAGACATCCCGGAAAGCTTTATTTTACCATTTTTCACTAGAAAAGTTAGCACTGTTACCTTTAGTGAAGGAGGTTGCACCCTCTCCTGATGGCAAAATGATAAAACTTCTAACATTTGATAACTTGTTTCCGCTACTTCGACATTCTCGCTAAAACTCATAGTAGAATGACGACGGCTAGCACGTTTTCCCGCCAAAATGACGCTGGTTCACGCGAGTGCAGTACTTAGTGATGAGAAAATCTCGTACTCGTAGTCGTACTCGTCTTAGAATCTAAAGCTCTCTATTATCTTGGTTATCAAAGAATATATTATTATTTTCTGGCCCCAGTTACTCAAAAGATGGATGATGTTATCCATTTGATATCTATCCAGTAGAAAAAGCTACTAATTTCCTTAACCCTTTTTAAAAAACCCTAAGATCAAAATTTTAATTCTCATTTGTTGCCCCTATTCATTTCCTACCGAAGTAGTGGAGAGAAGTTGATAAGATATCTAGGAAATTCATCTTGTGTGATCATGTCTGTAATTCTCATAACCACTCTGTTTTACAAAGCATTGATATCACAAGGAGAAATTTGATGCTGATCACTCTCAGGGCTTAAAGGGTTAATACTTGTCCACTGGATAGTGATTTATCCAGTGTATAGCATGATCCTTCGTTTGAACAAGTAGGGACCTGATGTTGTTAAAGGGAACCTCCACTTCAACAAAAAGATAACCTTAAATCACAGGAAATAACTGTTACAGTCAAGTCAATCTAAACTATTTTTAAAGAAAGCGTTTGTATCCGAAAGAAATAACTTTTAGATTCGCCTATTTTTGTTTTCAAATTTTGCGGGCGTCACCATCTTGAATAATTGTGACGTGTAATGGTTGCCCTATAGTTATTAAACAAAAGCTCTTTGTGTCAGAACAATAGAGCAACCGTAACACATCACAATTATTCAAGATGGCGGCGCCCGCGAAATTTGAAAGTGAAAGTAAGCAATTTTAACATTCACTTTTCCTGATATAAACACTTTTTTTAAGACAAATTTCGAAAAAATTTGTTTATCAACGTAATTTTATTCGATTTAAACTTATTCTGTAGTAAGAGTGGAGGTTCCCTTTAAGAGATTAATCAAGGTCCTTAGTTGTTTTTATCTTATCTCATAGCCTATTGTTCAGCAGCCTGCAGGTTATTGGGCTGTGCCAGCCGGGTCCATGCCAGGTGGAGCCGTTCCAGCAGGAGCCAACCCCTATCCCAGTACAGCCCCTATGTCCTATGCTGGGGCAACTGCTCCAAGCCAGGGAGGAGCTCAGGTAACGCACTAGTTATTTTTATCCGTCATCAATTTCTCCTAACAATGTCAATACATGATCAAGAGAGAAAGATATGAGAATTAATGATTACTTTGGCAAAATGCTTTGATCTTTTATCAAAAGTCTCTCAACTAATAATTATTTAAGAAAATTTGTATGTTGATATTGGGTTTCATAGGAAACGTTTTGTGCATGATCTTAACTCCTACCACCTGATTCTAACTCAGTTTCGCGATTTTTACATTTCAGAAAAATAATTATTGCTCAAAATATCACGTAGAAAAAACAAGGGAGCATTGAAATAAAATTTGCAAAATTTGACTCCATATAAGAGCTGTATATGTATGTAAGAAAACAATGCGCAAAATGCTGAGAAGTTTTATTGTAAGTAAATGTTTTGTAATTCAGGTCCCCATCTTGGATCTTACTAGGTGAATCCTGTTTCTTTTACTGTTTGCATTTAAAAGTATAGATACATTGTACATCACATTCCTGGTTCTTGTTGCACTGTCCACAGATTTATAAGCATTCTTGCCAGCCGTGAGTGACTTGGTTTGATGTGGATGTAATTTACCTTGTCTAACTTATCATTGTCATGTTTGAAGGTATTCTGATCTGATGTATAACTCCATTTTTAATAGCAAGCAATGAAGAGTGAAGAGAGACCTCCTCCATATTCATACGGTGCACAAACAGGAAATGCCCCACCATCAATGACATCTGAAGGCGGAGTCACTGATGTGCCTGGAGTTATGACAGTTTAAACAAAACTGTTGCAGTGAAATTGATGGGACTTGCTTTAGTTACTTGTATGTGTAATAGAGTGACAGTTGCTTCAGCTGGTCGGTTAATAAGTTATTTTTATTTGCACATAATTATTAACCCGGCTTCATCTCTCCCTCAGAGTGAATTATGGAGTCTTGGAAGGTGCTTTGTCTTCCGAATCCTCAAACTAAACAGGGCTCGAAATTTAAAAAAAATCCTTTGGTCGGCCGTAGGTGACCAACTGGAAAAATACAGTCGCCAGAGGCAAATTTTTAGTCGCCAGTTTGTATAATGTAAATGCCGCAGCTCATAGTACGGCGTGATCCATCAGATTTGATTGTTTGAAAATTTCGCGGAGAGAAGTCGGTATAAATTTGGAGGTAAACTGGCTTTGTTTATGCGATTTGGCACATTTTTTTATGACGAAAGCAGAACAAGATGAGACAAATGTTTTTTTTTAACTTTACTCGTTTAATTTAAATCTAAATAATAGAGAAATCTGGTCGCCAAAGTGGCGACTAAGTAAACCAGAATTTTTAGTCGCCAAGGAGAAAACGTTAGTCGCACTGGCGACCGTATCAGTCGCAATTTCGAGCCCTGCCAAATACCGCAGTGTGACCATTCGACAGAAACCTCCTAAGCAGTACTTTCACATGGTACTATATATTTAGTAAAAATTGTTCTAACTTTTGAGTCTGTGGATGAAATCCTTTGGTCATCATAAAGATTATTTACTACTTTCGCGTGGCGATCCAAATGACGGCCGTGTGGGAGACTACGACCTAGACACTTGGTCCGTGTGTCCTGTGTCCTATGAAAAAATTATTCGTGGCAAAAATTTGCCTTATTTTTCCTCGACAGGAACTTCCGTCCAGCTATACATTTTGCGGCCCTGAGGTGACCTTGTGTCTGTTGCGATTTTCCAAATGGAGAGGTTTCTGGCAAACTGTAAAAGTTTTTTGTCAGTCAAGAGTGTTATTTATTAGCCTGCGAAAACAGCGGTTTTTCCTCGCTCTTCGCCGCTGAGGACGTTTCGCGAGGAGCGAAACGTCCTTAAGCGGGCGAAGAGCGAGGAGAAACCGCTGTTTTCGCAGGCTAGTTATTTACATGCTCAACGATAATTTACAAAATGAGCTTGAAAGGCTGGCATTTCCTTTTTGTCGATGTCAGTAGTACCAGGAAGAGCAGTTTAATTTAGATACGTTACGTCGCCAGGATCTCAAAACTTTGTGTTCGGTATGTTCATGATGTGCAGTTGTATAATACATTGTAAATGTGGGTCACACTGTAACATTTTCGTTCAAAAATATCGGGCCTTCAATTTACATTACAAATTTCCAGGTAACAATTCTCTTTTTACTTTTGTCATTGGCGTAGAAATTTTAAAAGCCAGTATTTATTCTTACGCTTTTTGTTTGCATAGTTTGAAGAGTTTTAGTATAAGTGGTATTGTTGTAACGCTTCATTTTTAAATTGATGCATACCATAATATCTAGCCTGATAAAACGGCCGGATGCAAAAATGACGATTTCCCCGTCAGCTGGTGTCGTGAAATGTCGGCCGTTTTGTTGGGCTTATAATATATTAACTCCGTCGTAACTAGACAGTTGCGTTTTCTGTGACACATGGACGAATCTGGTGGCGTTTTTTAAACCAAATTTATTTGTAAAATAGCTACACACAATTCACGTACGTTCGCGTTGTAGCGAATAGAGCGTGTACCGAAATAAGCGGGCATTTTGTACACACGTATGAACAAAATGGATTTCATTTTATGGCCCACACAGTGTTATTACTTTGTTGCAGGGCGGGTCCCAATACCTATTTATTTTATATAGCGTTAACTATTTAAATAGTGTGTCATAGAAAAGAAAGAACAACTAAGAGAGGCTAAGAGGTGAATTCATTCTACGGGGACTTCACCAGCAAACACTGCTTGGCTCTGAGTTAACACATCATGGAGTTTTGTTTTCTTTGAGTGTAATTAAGTAAAAATCAAAATCACAAGTTGTTTGTCTCATGCTTTTCCAGTTTATTTGCAAGAAGTGCCCAGAAATCTACCAAGAAGCTCTTTTTTCGTAACTGCAGTAACTACAGAATAACGTGGGATGGGACCAGGATCTACCCTGGGTGCCAGGGTTTTTTATGCGCGGTTTCTGGACGTGTCGGCCTGCGGCCGACAAAGCGAGGCTCCCCATCCACGCGAGAAAAAAACCTCTGACACCCAGGGTAACCAGGATCCTGTGTTGGGAAAAAGACGAATAAATGGGGCGAAAAAAATTCGGCGAGTCAACCGAACTTAACGAGGGCCGTTGGCCTTTCGTTGTTATTCGCCCCTTTGAGCTCTGTTAGTTATAAAGGACCTGGTCTTAGGCTATTTCTAACATAAACATCAATCCCTCTCTTCTTTCTTTTTTTCCTCTTGTATCCGCTTTTTCTCCCACAAAAGCGTCGATAAACTCGTACTTTTTGCCCACGTCTTACCAAATGCTGCCAATTCGATAGACCGCAAAAAAGTCCGTACACCTTATCATGACAGCGACACTTTCGTGGAACCGTAGAGTAGTTAAAAAGACGCTGTTCATGATCAATTTCGGACTGTCGTTTTGGCTGTCACGGGCTGTAGAAATCAATGAACCAACAACTGAGAAAATCCGTGAATGTGGCGCAAAAGAGACGCAGCTCAGTTTAATTTTAGTAATTGTAGTGTCGTGTTTAACATAGCCTGCGTGGCCGGCGTTTTAAAAGGGAAGGGAAAGGGAGTTTTGGGAAAGGGAGTTTTAGGCGCGAGAGAAACGCGAGGGGCGCGCCCCTCGCGTTTCTCTCGCAAACTCCCTTTCCCTTCCCTTTCAAACGCCTGCCACGCAGGCTATGTTTAACATTTCCAATAAACATTTGTTAATTTTTTTCTTTATGAAAAGCTAATTGAAATGCGAGGGGATTATGTATTAATATGCAAGGGGGATAAGTCACTTATCCCCCTTGCATATTAATACATAATCCCCTCACATTTCAATTAGCTGCTCATTAGCTCCGCTCTTCCCTTCAAACAATCAAAGCCGCACCCAGCTTTTCAGACAGTTGATTCGGGGGTTATGCAATATATTCCCACCGAAAAGAACAAAGGAATCCGAGCTTATGTAAAAATAAGTGGATTATAATTCATCAGTACTCCAGATCCCTAGGGTGCATGGGCACTAAGATCGACTTTTATTACGAAATGAACCCTAACTGAGAGTAATCTTTGCGAGACAATAAGCTTGTGTGAGTACCTCTAATAAAATGTAATATTCTGAAACAGACAGAGTAACGAAAGCTTTCCTTACTCTTTCTCTACTTCTTGTTTTACTCATTTGTGTACGCATAGCCCTAAGAGGTCCCGTAAGAATAAGTTTAGATGTTGGTGTTCCGTCATACAATTGATAGCAAAATCTGCAAGTTAAAACGTCTCCGAGCACCCTCAATCTTTCATATAAGAGTCACCTCCCCTCCCCTTCCCTCACTTGTGAGTCCAGATACGATAAAGTTGTATTTTCCTTTTCCTCCTTTCATTTTGCGAAATAACTATTTTCATTATAGGCTGCCACTTCATCGAAAGGGTACTTTCAATGAGATCTGTTTTATTTATTTATATTTTATTTTTGAAAACAAAAAGTGAAAACGATGATCGAAGGATTTTTTTGGGTTTGAAATTCGATTTCGGGATTTTGGGGGAAAGGGGGTTGGAAAATTATGGCAAGCATTTTCTTGGGTAGCTTGATTTAAGTAGGGATTTCTGTGGGTATTCTCGGCTTGCACTGTCACGCAATGAAAAATAAAAACGCAAACCATTCAATCACAGCAGGACTAAAATCTGGGAAATGAAAAAAGATAAATATACAAAACCCCTTGCCAAGAATCAGGTCTGTAAAATATTTCAAATGCGAGATATTAGGAAAAACGGTTTACCTAAATTTATAAAGCTTTGTATGGAAACGCCATGTTGGTGTCCCTCCCGGGGGGGGAACTCGCAGAAAAATTGGGTAGGGGTGTGCGGCCCGCTTCTCAAAACCCTTACCCTATTTATGACCAAAATCTGCGATTTTCCCTACCCTATTTATGACCTAACAAAATTTGCTACCCTATTTATGACCTGACCCTTAAATCAATACCCTTTTTCAGACCCGCCTTATAATTATTTCCCTAGTTCAGACCAATGTTAAAGGCAATGTTTATCTGCTTTTATTAGGTTATGGGACATGATAAGGAAGTAACTTTTGTTCTAAAAAATGCATTCAAGACTACAGTGCAAAAATCGTTACCCTATTTATGACCAAAATGGCGGCAAAATAATGAAAATCGATACCATTCAATTTATGACCAAAACGGCTGAAAAAGATAAATAACCTTTGGGGCCAGGTCTGTAAATACCTATATTGGGAAAAACCCAAATTTAGGGATGGAAACGCCATGTTGGTGTCCCTTTCAGGAACACCAATATGGCCGCCGGATACCAACAGAAACATCTGTTTTCGAGTTTTCCTACTAATGCGTGAATTCTTCCCTTGAGGAACTCACAAAGATTACAGTAATAATATTTATTCTGAGACAAGGAATATTTAGATTGCAAAATCTCCCAAAATCGGTAATGTTTTTAACCCACATAAGAGCTTTCCAGGCCGCCAGCAAAATGCCGCGTCACGCAAAAGCCTGGAAATTCAAGCGTCCTCTCTCGCAAAACGAAGAACCCTTTCGAACCAAAAATTTGTTTATGTAAAGGTGTTTAGGTACTGCAATACCTCGTGAAAGTAGAAACTCAGAAGAATCGATAGTTTCTTAGTTTATAGTGCAGTCTTTCCTCTAGTGTACCGAGGTACCTGGCTTACTTAGGTTCTTGGCTTGCTTCAGTGTCTTGGTCTACTTGAGTGTCTTGGATTACTTTAGTGTCTTGGCCTACTTTTGTGTCTTGGCCTACACTATAGGAATCATATATGAAATACCTACCGTCTTGGGCTCTATTACCGCTGTTCGGAAAATGAGCCAGCGCTCAGACCACATCCCTTCTCGCTTGTACAAAGTGTGACGTAAATATTTATTTATACACTTCACTTCCTTGTTCCTTTTTGTCGAAAACAGTTGTCGCCATTTTTCAAGCAGTCATGGTTTATAGAGCGTCGGCTCTCCGCGGTTTAGCCATCACTCAGATGGTGTTTGGTGCTTTAATGATCACATTTGGTGCGGCTTGTATTTTTTCTGTAGACCACTGGTCGTCTAGAGTCGGCTTTGGAGTATGGGTCGGCTCTTGGGTATGTATTGAAGATCGTGCGCTGCCGCTCATCATCGTTTTGACGTTCTGCGTAATTATACATTACTGGTATCATTTTAGCGCCAGTCTGCTTTAAATAACTGTATGTAGAATTGAAAATGTGCTGATAATGTGTCAGTAAACGAAATTCTTTTTTGTTGCACAGTCTTTGAAAAATTGTTCAAAGCGTAGGGTTCGAAATTAACTTTTGAAGTAGGCCACCCATTGGACAACCATTTTTTAGCATCTAGGTGACCAAGGTGAAATCTAGGAGCCCAATAAACCTAAGGTGGACCAAAAACCAAAACTTGAAATAGACGTTATTAGAAAATGCCCGTGGCTTACTAATAAATGGTATAGTGCAGTATTAATTCAAGAGCTAAATAAAATGAGACTTAACCACTGATTGTGTCACTGTGTTCATGGAATTCCATTTTTTATCCGTCCCCTTCCCCACAAAGATGGCTGTTCGCTGCTAGTTAAGTAGGCCATTGTTCAACTTTTTTAGCATCTTTTCCACCAAAACCAAAACTTGCATCTAAAAAATGTTTTTGAATGCAGTATTAATTCAAGAGCTAAATTTTAACCACTGTTGAGGTTTACAATATTCCACCTCTGTTTTAGTTTTGTTGTTTGCCAAGGTGATGACTGATATCACCGTCACCAGTCTTTTTTTTCTGAAACATTTGATTCTTTTTGTTTACTTTGAATCTCTGTGACCAAACTGTTCCGTTTGGGTGAATCTGCCATGACTTGGCATTTACATCCAGGAATTTTCTTGGAGCTTGGGACTATACTGCACAGCAGTATCGTAAAACACAAAACAAGATGGCGGAAAATACGAACGTTCCTGTACGTACGTATCGTAAATGAACGGATTGATAATTATTACACTGTACCATGTATCAAGCAGAAATATTGACTAACTTTTCATACATGTATGTTCAGGTAGCGGGCAGCTTAATTCTAGTCATATAGGGGGCAACCATGTTCTGTGATTTGGTCGTCAGTGTCAATTTCTGGTCATCCCTGACAACTGGACGCCCTTTAATTTCAAACCCTGAAGCATTTAATCCAAACTGATGCCCAAAATGAAAAACCTTCCATTGTTAGGGGGCTCTGCCAATAAAAAATGGAATGTCCCATTATTGATCTTTGGCAAATCATCATCCATTATCTTTAGAAAATAACATTATGCAGCAAATAAACTTTTGAAGTGACAATTAAACATTTTTCCTTCTAGGTTCTCATAAGTGGAATTTTGGGGTATATTGGTGCAAAGGATGATGCAAAACCAAACAAATGTTTAGTAAGTTTTGATTTTCATGTCTCAGCTTCTGGAATGCAGTACTGCATTGTACTGACAAGATAAATGCATGACAAAACAGGTGTTGATGCCGGAATTTTCGTGAAGAGGGGATTTAACATGTGCAAACTTTGGAAATAGTAATTTGCGCTCATCCACACTATGATACATTATTTTCTTCTGAGGAATACTCATTGTTACTAAATACATCTGAGTAGTCCTTGTGACAAGTGGCCATCCTTAGGCAAGTGGCTGCTTAATGGAGGTTAGCTGCTAAATAGAGGTTTGATAAAAATTAGCAAAATCTTTAGCGAAAACATCAAGTCATTAAGTCATTTTAAAACAAGCACATGATGGGAGTGGCATAGCTGCAAATTACTGGTCCTCAATAATTGGTCATCACCTGGGGGTACTGCCGTATATGGGCTATATAGGTATGTGCCGCTGTGAAGGGTATGGTTTTCAAGCAGTTTACTCTAGGATAGGGTATATAAATCAGAGAATTTGGCTCTAGAATAGGGTTTCATTTTTCTGGAAACTGATCAGTTGGTTGAAGATTTTATCTAGACTAGGGACTGTGGTATAAGGTTTTGTCTTGGCTAGGCTGTGCTAGTGACCTCAGTAGTTTCTAGAAAACAGCTACTCTAGGATAGGGGGGATTTGGGGAGTTTACTCTAGTATAGGGTAGCAAAATTTAGCTGAACTAGCTCTGGTATAGGTTAAGGGTTCAGGGTCCCAGCGGCACACCCCACCCAGAAATTCCCAAAGTACCCCCCCGGGTCGTCACCTTCTATCTCGGACTGTGTTTTCCTTCATCATACGGCTTGAAAAAAAGCCAATAGTAAGTGTATCAAGCGCTTGCCTTGTGTGCCGTCCTTTAAGGAATGAAGAAGTCCTGTGGTTGAAAGGTAAACTGTTCCACCTCTCCTTTGTCAAAAACAGGGAATTTAAAAATTTGGGGGGTAAGCATTCTCCTTGCCAAGTCTGATCCTTAAACAATTAGATTAGCATACAGGTAGTTCTTTGAAGAATGCTGGGCATTTTTAGAACTCACAGAACCCTCTTTCAGATGCCTTATTGCATTATGGTTTAATTGGCATTGCTTGCACTATAAAATTGGGTTTTATACATTTCTCCCATAAAGCACCTCTGAATCAAAATTAACTCTTTTATTATCTTTTGACTTTATGTGAAGAAGAAAATGGGTCATGTCCTCTTGAAAGTCTTCTTGTTGTTCTTGTTGTTCAAATGTTCTTTTAATGCAAAACTTTTCAGTTAATCTTTACCAGTTATATTATGGTAATGTCCTTGTTCTTTAAATTTCATGATCCAATTGCAGTCAAAAACTCTGTTGCCTTGTAATTTTCTTGCAGACTACCAATACTCTCTTTTATTTTTCAGCATAGAATAGCTAAACTCTGGTGTTATAAACCACCAAATGGGATTCGATCATCATTCTCTTTCAACTCTTTCTTCATTAACTCCCACATGCTTTTGTTTGTCCACAGACTGGATGTTTCATGGGATTTTCCATTGCTGGCTGTGTTAAAGTTGCATCCATGTTTATTTGTTATTGCATTGCTCTATCTGAATTCTCTAACACAATTCGCAAATGTAGAGATGACTACTACTATGACCGCTACAATTACTACCCAACATCCAGCTATTATCGATGGTATGATTCTGATTGCACAAATTTGAAGCGTAATACAGCTAAAATTGGTGCAGGACTGGGTTCTTGTCAATTGATTTTTTCCCTTGTGGTTTTCTTTGTCGCCCTTGCATCGTCTATCTACTGCTGCATGGCTGTTTGCTGTGAATCATCTGCTGGTCATGTAGTAAGTACATATACTGTACCTGTACATATAAGATAATTTACACTTGACATTACTTCTTATAAAGGGGGAATGGGGAGTGGGGGGAGAGGGGAAGAGGTCTGAGTTGTTCAAACCTGGGTTAGTGTGAAATTTGAATGCAGCTCTATATGAAGGCTTAAAAGTGAATTCAGTTTAATTCTTTTTGTGAACAAGTTAATGATTGGATGCTCTTAAAAATAACATTATTTCCTTCCTTCCAATGTTCAACAACTACGCCTATTAAAATAAAAAATAAATATTTGTTTACTTTACAGACCATTACATAACTCAGTACAACTTAAAATGTCAGTCACTCATGAGTATTTTATATCCCACCAGCTGCTTGCTCCAGAAAGGCAGGCTCTTAGAGTTTGTATGGTCTGGCACATCTTAGTACTTTAATATGAGTTACTGTTAGTATTGGTTTCTAATTCTGGCATCCACTTTCTTTTTATACAAAAAATAATAACATGTTTTATGGATATATTCAGTGTTCCAGATAAGCGATGGGTCTCGGGTCAATGACCCGACAAAGAAGGCTTCCTGACCCGACAGATGACATACAAGTGTTAGTTAAATATAACCAAAAAAAATTAGCGCATGGTCTTGCAATGGCATCCCTCAGATGGTCTACATGACCCCCCGCTTGAAAGAATTAACTGGAACATTGATATTATGGTGCTTTTGATAGTAGCCTGCAACTCTCAGCTTGATCTTCTTATTAAAATCCACTTGTTCTTCTGTGAGGGTGTTAACTGTATCTAAAATGTCTAAAAATGTCTAAAAATGTGTAGTTATAAGGTCAAACACTTTATGATGTTATCATGAAACAGGTCCCATCCTATCAAGCAGCAACGTACATGCATCCCCAACAAATGTACCCAGGAGGCCAAGCTGGTGTGGTTGTCATTCAACCTGATGGTGCTATGGCACCCATCCCTCATGGCTACATGGTAGCAGGACAGCAAGGTGCCTTCATGCCACCACAGGTATTAAATACGAGAAAAGTAAGAACTTTTTTACATGTATATAGAACATCTGCTTCTTGTGCAACTTGGGAGTGGTCCCATAGAATCCTGAATTTACATAATCCTGCCTTAGTTAAGATTGACACCTTTTTATGGGGTCTGTCATTGTTAAGCACATCTTTATATGAATGAGGCTTAGCAAAGAAAACTCTAGTTGTTTAATCTCAAAAGCTTGTGTTTGCTTAATATGCTTTTTTCTATCATGGGATCTGAAGCCTAGTTCACTCTTTTAAAAGATTTTATGAAACATCAACTGCCTTTGTGGTGGCTGAAGAGCTTCCACTTGAATGCTAAAACTAAAGAATTTCATCCACAGTCTCATAAGCTAGTAATCACCTTGTACTAATAAATTTTTTTTTTTTGGTTTTGAGCAGCAAGACAGTAGTCTGATATTCAATTTATGTCACAGATTTCTAACTGTGGAAATGGGCGAACACCTACTATATGTAAAAAATAACTCATTGTGGCTATAAATGACATCTAATATTATTTTTCATGACTTTGTCACTGCAGCCAGGTGTACCAGGGCAACAGCCAGCAGGTTACTGGGTCATGCCATCAGGACCCAACCCAGCTCCTCCGGTCACATCCACATCTCGTGCTGGTGCTACCGGAGCTACTGCGACTGCACAACTTCAGTATCAGGTAATCAGTCTGTAGTAGTCATGTTAAGGTGGTTGGTTACCTTCTGCACTCCGTTTGACCAGGCACTTTCCCCACACCCATCTATTGGTGTTGGGTTTACAGGTTACATAGAGGCAGATCAAGTTATATTCTCATAACAAAAATTAAAAAATAAAACATACATCTTTACCACTCTTACTGTATGCAAGCCAGCTCCAGTTATCCACTAGATATTAAACGGTGAGAGGAAAAATGGATTGTATGAAAACGACACTCATGTGTTAAGGTGAGAAGGGAAGGCTGTTTCTCCCATTGCTCCTCATCTCACGTACGTGCAACATTTTCCATGTACATGTGGTTGATTACATTCAAGATCGCGGGATTGGACTAAATTTCTAGTTCGAGCCCCAATTATTTTAAATCTTTAACCTTCATTTGTCAAAACTGCTAATAGCAAGGTAATGAGGAGGGATGCTTAAACTTCAAAATATTATGAGTTACATCTATGATTTTGTGGTCTAAAACAATTTATTGCCATTTTTGACAGCAACAATTGAAGGAGCATGAAAGACCTCCGCCATATTCATACAGTGCACAGACAGGAAATGCTCCACCATCTGCGTCTGCAAGCGGCGTCACTGAAGATGTGCCTGGAGTAATGACAATTTAAACAAAACTACTGCTGTTAAAGTAGCCTACATTGTATTTGTTCCACCAAATGTGACTTAATCATTAGTTTGCCATTTGAAGGGGGCTTGGTCTAGGTAGTTTGTGTTTACAGTAGCTATTGGACTGTCATTGTAATGATAAAACTGTGTGGCACCAATGATAGATACATGTAGCTGCTTGAAGTTGTCTATGCCAATACTGTTAAAATTATTCACTGTTTCCTGACTAATGTAACTCAGTGGAGAGATAAGCCATTGAATTCAAATGTAGCATGTGCTAGAACATACAAGATATACAGGTAGTGTGGTTGGAAAGACTGGTGTCAAATAATAGATGGACCTCTACAAGGCACCGTACGTGATGTCTTGGAATCCACCCAAACCATAATATACTGCAGAAACCAGTAGAGGCCATAATACTGGAAATTTAGAAGTTCAAATAATAAATTGCAAAAATAATGACAGGGTCATGTCAGTTTAAGAAAAGTAAAGCTTGGTGTAGGACTCTTTAAGTGCAGACATAATCTCCTTTGCCTATGTTAACCACTCATCATTTCAGCAAAATAAGTAAAGTTTCCTTTTTGGCTACAAAACGTTCTTGTTTTTATACAATTTGATGTAGGAAAGTTAAAACCTTTTTTGAGAAAGCTACTGGTCTGTCCAGACTATGATAGCACATGGGTATTGTGTAACACCTTTAACCCTCTAAGTCCCAAATATATCCAAATACAAATTCTCCAAACTGGTCTCCATACATTTCCTTAAAGAATGAGTTAAGAGAATTTGATAAAAGATCAAGGTATTTTCTCTTTGCTGATCATATTATTACTTCTCATAACCTAATCTCTTAACAATGTATGGACATTGTTAGGAGAAAATTGATGTTGGTCACCATTGGGACTTAAAGGGTTAAGTGTTCAGTAGTTTTTTTCCTCAAAGAAAGACAAAGTAAAAATGATATGTTTCTAAAAATGGGGGGAAACTTGATGTTGTTGGACTTGAACGTTTGTTTCAGAAATAAAGTATTTTTCCGCTTTGTTTAACGTTGTGGTTCAAATTTATTTTTGGTCTACATTTTACTGGTACATGTATTTTTCTGTGTTAGTAAACCAGGAATAAAATTGAACCACAACATATGAAACATGACAAAAACAAACGTTAAAAATTTGCACTGTTTTATTGTGAGGCAAAAAAACTTGATAAAAAAAATACCTACATTAATTTTCACAAGTACTGAATACTAAAACTACAACTAGTTTCTACTCGTATGTCAATGGTTAAAAAACAGCAGTATGTCTCACATTGGCCTTAAGCTTAGCAAAAGGCCTTGAAAGATTGTGTTCCAGTGGAGAGATGCAAATATTATTACAATGCAGTGGACTAATAATAAGTTCCTGTCTAAATTTTTTTTACTCAGAAAGGCTGATATTCCTAATTTGTCTGGTGGAAAGAACTGTCCAACATTTGAAAAACAGGGGCATGTACGATTGTTTAGGTCCAAGGAATTTTAAATAGTAAAATACAATCCAGTTGCACTCTTTGTAGGACAAACCAGATTTACCATCTATGACATGTGAATCTGGTCCAAGCTAATTCTAAGCTGAGATTTTTGCTAAGTGTTGTCATTATGCTTTTCTTAGAAAACAAAACTCAGGGTAAATTTTAGTTAAAGGGTGTCTCCATGAATCCAGCCTCCAGCCCCAGGCCCCATGGAATTAGAATGCATAAATTACGTTGTAAAAATTGTTTGTAACATAACCACCAAGAAAGATAAATAAAATTCGTCTTGCTGGCTGTTGTACAGTTGAGAGTTCAGTTGTCATTGCCGTTATAGAACTCTTTCTTGAGTTTAAATCATCACTTACTTTGTCAATCTTGCTACTTAGGATGTTTTCTTACTGACAAGAGCAATGGAGTAGCATGTTATTTCTACTTAGCCTGCAAATTGAGGCTTTCCCTTTAGAGTTAAGGGGAAACTCCTTGTGATTTTTTGCCCTTTTCCCCAAAAAGAGACAAAGCCTATATGTACTCTTGGGTATAAAGTAAGAAAAAAAAATGGCTGTCAATTTTCCATGATATAATGAATTCGTTCTCAACAAGGGGTTAGCCCAGCTCCACCCTTTGAATGAATTTGATAATCAGTTATTTTTTTTCTGTAATTAACAAACCTTGAAAAATCATGATATGGCTCCTTTTACGGTTATACATGTATATTAACATATCTTTAACTGAGAACATTGTACTGCACTATTAATAAAAATTATATTTGTACTTCACTTTGAAGGGGTAACATTACTGATGGCTTATTGGTTTATAACATGGTTCTTAACCAAAGGGTGTTTTATCTACCAAATACCACAACAGAGTGCATATCTACAGCTTGGATTTCTGGCTCTGCATTAGAGGACGTAAATATTTGTAATAAGCTGGCTGCACCTGAAAAAGGAAGACACAAAGGAAGGTGTAATGATTAACAGTGATGGTGTAGCAATGCAGGATGATGTAAATAGAAATTCAAGGCAAAGTGTAAACAACAAAGGATAGTTTGTGAGAGGTTTGAACCCAGGAGTCATTTCATAAGTAGGTTGAGTTTGATTTTCCAGGTGAACGTCGTCCTGAATAGGACTGTTGTTGTTGACTGTGACTGACATTTCGACAACCTGTGCGGTAGTCATCTTCAGAGTCAAAGTGAGTGGTGAGTGGTAAGAGCGTCTGGTTAGTTGTATCACATCAGACTCAAAAAGAGTTGTAACCACATTGGATAGTGTGACCCCAGAGAAACCCAGTATGGTGTTACCATAAAGTAGGGTGTGACCATGAGGTAGGGAGTGACTATAGAGGGTTATGTGATCATAATGAATTGTGTCACTAGAAGGAATGATGTGTCCAGAAAGGGTGGTGAGAACACAACAGATAGTGTGACCAGAAAGGATGGTGTGTCTATAAGGTAAGAAGTGATCATGGAGGGTTGTGTGATGATGATGAATTGCATGACTAGAAGGGTTAAAGTGACCAGAAAGGATGGTGAGAACACAATAGATATTGTGGCCAGAAAGGATGGTGTGACTATGAGGTAGACAGTGACTGTAGAGGGTTCTGTGATCATAATAAATTGATCAATTAGAAGGGTTTACATGACCAGAAAGGATGGTGAGAACACAATGAGTGGCGTGTCCTTAAAGAATTGTTTGACCAAAAGCAATGGTGACAACACAGTGGATAGTGTGACGAAAGAGGATGGCGGTGTAAACACAATGGATAATGTAACCATAAAGATAGTTGTAAAACCTGAAGCAAGGTGTGACCAATTTAAAGGATGACGAAAGTCAAAGGCATGCATGGTGTGTATTCAATAGGTGGTATGAAGACTTGTTGTGAACAAGGGGCATGGTGAGATAATTAAGGATGGTGGAAATCATGCTGTAAATGAAATGGATTATATTATCATAAAGCATGGTGTGACAACAATGTTCTGTAACATAACGAAAAGCCAAGATTATAACATGATGTGACCACAAAGGATGGGATATAGGATGGCGTGACACCACAGGAGGGCGAGACCACAAGGGATAGGGTGACTAAAAAGCAAAGTGGGATGATTGAGTTTTGAGTGACCAAAATGTGACAGAATGTGGGCATTACGTTTTTAATTTTGCTATAATTATTTTGGATCAATTACCTGACGGTCATTCAAAGCTGCCTTCTGAGCGTACTTGAAAAGGGCTTCATATACATTGCCATCATAGCGTCCAAGAGGTGAGTTGAGAACAAAGTCTGAGTAATCAAACGCATCCACGAAAGCAACTGCTTCAGGTCTGCAAGTTAAAAGGCAAAAATAATTTCATTTCAGTAAGTGGACATTGCAGCAGGATTTAGAAGTTGAGATTTTGCTTTGATTACTGTAAAGTCTAAAAATTTTCTATCCCCAAAAAATTGTTAAAACAAGGTAGATTGAGCCAACAAAACAAATTTCAAGTTAGAACATTGACTTGGCTAGAACGTAGCTTTTACTGAAATGGAAAGATATTCTGTCAGTTCTACTCCAAATGCACCCCAAATAACCTTAACAATGCACTTGTTGATAGAAGGTTTAAGGCCCATTTCTACATAACATGCACATCAAGATTAGTGCTATCAAAAATGATAATAAGCCACAAGAGCAATGACCAAAAGTACCTATCAAACAGGTCTCTAACCATTTTACAGTATACTTTTGAACTGTACTAACCTAAGTTGATTGATTAAGCTGTACACTTGCTGACGGACTGTTTGCAGCTGCTTTTCATTAAGAATTCCTGGCTATAATGACAGGAAACAGAAAATACCTCTTAATGCTGGCATTGTGGTGGATTTTTTTTTTTTCACAAGAGAAATGATTTGGTTACATTAGTGTAATCCAGAACACAAATCTGATGCAACATGGGAAGGGTCGGTCAAAGCAGTAGGGATGAACATGCGAAAATGTCAGGAGTATATATAGTGGGGGCAGTTTACCAGTACAATAAGCAACAACCTTCATGATGCAATAGTGGGTACTGCTGGAATAGAATGTTTGCACTTTTCAGTGCAATTTGTTAGTCTTGTTTAAATATAAGTAAATACGATCTAACAAGTTTTCATTTTCACTGCTCAGTGAAAGAACTAAAATATTACAACTGTGATGTATTGTCACTATATATACTAGAGAGGAGGCTTCAATGTCTCCTACCTCGATAAAACTGCCTGAGTTCTCAGTGATGCCATGCAGAACAAATAAATCCGCCAAGGACTTGAGAACAGTGCGCAAGTTTTGACTGATACCAGAAAGTTTCTCCATCGACTCAAGCAGAAATATAACCATGACACAGTGACTGTAGTCCTACCAGGAGATAAACAAACAGCTATGATTAATCTGATAACATATTAACGTTTAAGTACTTGCATAAATCTCATTACTTTTTACTTAACTTGCACCACAGATGGCAATCTTCCACAACTGTCCGGCCAACATCAGATGAAAAAACGTGACTCTCAGTGACCTTTAATTGACTCTACCCATGGCAAACGAAGGTTAGGTAAAAAAACGAGGTTGGGTCTTAAAATATAGCAGTCTGGAGGTGGTGGATAAGTTGAACAGAGCTATAGACAGTCATAACAAGTTTCCCTGCTCTGATTTCCCAACCCAACCACCTGCTCAATAAAGCTTCACTATCGAGTTTGGAACAGCAAATGATGGCTCTTGCTTTGAATCACTAACCTTGTTTTACCTCACAATTTAATAAACCACATGGTCATCATCAAGTTGTACAAAAGCTACTTGAGAAAAGGCGTTCAATAATTTGTCATTTTATCATTTAAACCTACAAGTCAACCTACAAATCATGCAAAGCCTTTTTTACCTTAGCACAGCGAACTAAGTCAATTGATGTATCATTCCAAGCATCTATAGAATCCATTCCGGAAATTACTTTGTCTTGCAACTTTTCAGCTAAACTCTTTACCTCACTGCATATTTAAGAGATAATAATGAACGAAGAGTTAAACGATTATTCCTTAAGTAATCTTCAGCAAAAGCACAACATTATTTTTGTGTGGTCTGGGCACAGTCAAAAGAGCAGAAAGAGAAAACAGGAAATGGCTATTGGATTGAACTTATTATAATTATACCCAACCTTGTGGTCCTGTCCTGGTATATCCGTCTTTGTACTTTGGGATCCAAAAATTCACAGGCTTTTGTTGCTGGACACAGTTCCGGTTTTTGCAAGAGGAATGAAAGTGATTCCGGTGGAGCTTCTCCTTTCCGTAGATTTGAAGCAATTTTGACAAGATACCTGCAACATCCACAAAAACAAATGACAAACCCTTCTAAATCTTTAAGACCTTATCACCAAATACGTTACAGCAGCTAGCCTGTATACAGCCACGCCCTTCCCTTAAACAAAAACAGGGTTAAATTCAGCCAGTCGTAATCTCCCACAAAATAGCAGTGAAATTTTATAAGTATAACTTGAAGGTTTTTCTTTGGGTTGTATCCTTTTTAGACAAAGATGACTGTCCAAATTTCTTTGGAGTCGAGAATCAAAATAAATTGGTAAGAGCTGAAAAATGTGGGGGACTGCCAGTTGGCTCCACATCTAGAAATGGTGACCTCAACAGTCTATGTGCTTAACAGCAAGTCCAAATGACAAATAATTTTCTTGCAATGGACAGTTGTCCGTAGGGGAGGCAAAGCCGGGGCACTCCAATAAGCAAGTTATAATCTAGGTATCACTGTATGTGCCATGGAACAAGGCTGTATAGTTTCTAGGGGGCTCAATATCATTCTTAAAAAGAATTTTCCTTTTTGGTATCAAAGTCCTTTGATAGGAAACCTAAAAGCACAGGACCTACAGCAAAACGATTCAATTATGTTTATGCTAGATCCGATCTCTAAGCGTTACAAATGTCCCTGTGAAGAAAAGAGATGTAAACAAACCAGTCAAGATCCATTTTGCCTTTCCCCTTAAAGAAGTGGAAAAACCTTCCGGGCACGTTCCTATCCTTAACTAGCCAAAGTATCCTCAGGGTATAGATGTATGGCACAGAATAGCAACAAAAATGTGATGTAAAGTATGTTCAGCTTACCTAGCAACTTGCAAATAAAGCACATCATTGTCTCCCTCGTAAGTACAAGCAGCATTTATCAACGAGTACAACATAGGCAAACCACTATACAGTAAATATCCATGTCCGCCACAAGCCAACCGACATGTCTCTGCATGGTGCATGGATGTTGACGTACAGAAGGCTTTAAGACCACTGGTGAAAGCATGAACCTACAAGATATTATTGCAAAATAAACAACACAGGGAAATGTTGAAATATAGCGATAGTTATTAACATAATGTAACGCAACATAACATTTTCCGTAAGTAGGGTTGAGTAGGTTGAGTACATGACTTGTATGATCATCTGGGTGAATGTAATCCTGAATAGGACTGTTGTTGTTGTTGTTATTGCTGACATAGCAAATTTTCATAGCCTATAACATCACGGCTTAACTGACAGACAACCAATAACATGGTGACTTAACGGACCAATCAAGACAATACCCAGAGATTAATACCATCAACTGACGTGATACAACTCACTTTTACTCTGAAGATGACTACTGCACAGGTCGTCGAAATGTCAGTCACTACCAACAACAACAGTCCTGTTCAGCACTACGTTCACTTGGATGATCATACTCAACCTACTTTTGAAATGACTCTTGGGTTCAAACCTTTCATAGTTTTATGACATTATCCCAAAAATGCAAACGTTAATAAACAAAAACACCGATCCTTAAATCTTTCAACTATCAATTTTAATGCAAAAAATATTGCCGTTACCTGGGGAAGCATGGAGAGATTTCCAGCTCTTATCTGTTTTTGAGTTTCATGGTACAAACTCCAAACATGATCAAAGGCAAATCTTGTAGCATAGGCCATCGCTAATCCTGGTATCAGTTTGTACTGTTGAGTTTTATAGTCAATAACCTGTAGTTCAGAATCACTGTTGACGTAAAAGATATATAAATAATATGTATTATTTACATCTTGTAACTGATGTAGCAGTGTACTTAGTCATTGTGTAAGGTGGCTGCAGTAACCTTTCAGGTATCACTCAGCTTGCAAGGGGCATACCCAGATCTGGGTAGTGACATGTCATCTGCACTTGTTGCTCAGGCGTCATTTTGTGGGGAAACCACTGGTGTCGTGATCAGGTGGTGGAGGTTACTATGTCAAGGAAGACATCGTATAATTATTAGACCAACGTCAATCAGAAGTAGTAACTGAAGAGTACCCAGGGCATCTGATTGGTTGAAGCTAATATGGGTAGTGACAAGTCATCAGTATAGAATTTATGCTCTTGTCCTCAGACGTCATTTCACTGGGAAGCCAATGGTGGTGTCGCAAAATGTTGGCAGTTGCCTCCAGTGCTTATTGTACTCATGCAGAGAAAATGAGGCTAACCTTCACACGGCACCAGACGAAATTTTCAACCGGCTGAAAATTTGTGGATTTAGGTGTTCCATTCACGCTGAACCACCTTAAAATTTAACAGTATGAAAATATAGACGCTTAGCCATTCAAAGTTCCCTGTAAACAGAGCGAAAAAGTTGAACCATCCCGTGTGAAAAGTATCGCGTCAAATTTCTTCAGCCGGTCAAAAATTCGTCCAGTGCCGTGTGAACATGGCCTGATATTTTAATCACAGGAATTTCTAATACATCTGTGACGTGAAATGTACATTAAATTTTTTAACAGGCTACTCCAATTGTATCGTTTAATCTACAGAACACAATGCATATGGTTCCCAGCAAATCATAAGTTGGACAGTTGACAGAAAGCTTACCCAGGTTTTAGCTTGCCTTGTCTTCTTACTGCACTGTAACGTATAGCAATTGTCAGTGCTTGTGATAATGATTGAAAAGATGAGAAAACAATCTGTGCACGTACAAAACTCATTGTTCCGTAAAGAAGTTTGGAGTTTGCTGGCTTTGTTAAGGTACCATCAGGGGAAAGCTGTTGGGAAAGGTAACAATAAAAATAAAATTACTTGACAGTAGACACAAGCTTCATCAACTGGAGATCCCTTAAAGGAATGACCGGGTGCAGGATAAGGTGGAACGATCTGGCTTGGAATGATCTGTCCATGGAACGAAGTGACCGGATAGAAGCTACAATACTCATCACAAATCGCTGAAACAGACACTGCTTCTTACATTCAATCATTGCACTTTTTTTCTTACTCAGATGAGCCCCTCTCCTTCCCCAATGTCGAGCCACACACATTTTGGAGCACTGAGATGACTGTAATACCCAAATCAACACCGCGGAAGCGGAAACGCACTCCAGTGTTTCACGATTTTTGATGAGTATTGTAGATGACTAGAAACTGGTCGCTTATGGGAGCTGGTCACTCACAAGAGGCAGGGGCACATGGAAGTTCAATCACCGCACAGTACATGTGGTTAACAGTGCATCCATCATACATGTACGAGACGTACAAATAAAATCATTTCATACCTTTGCTAGTCCCATTAGCATATGATTCAGTGGAATTCGTACATGATCAAGTAACAAAAATCCATTATCATTTGGGTCCAGGGAGCCGGAAAACTTGGGACCAATTTCTCCAATAGTTATTCCTTACACAAGAAAAAAATTGATGTCAGGTCATTGCAAAAGCAAGGTCACCTGCTATTAACTAATACTAACAACAGTATACACTGAAGCTTTCTGATTGAAATTTCTAGTAATTTTTTATAGAATACAGATCATCTGAAATTAAAGGCAACTTGACTTGAAATTTATTAAAACTTAATATCACAAAACTATATAGAAAATGTTACAAAACACACCAGGAAGAGGTTGATGAGTGTTTAAGTCTCGTAACTGGACTATAAACATCTGTATTCCATGGTCCTTTGCATCCACAATAAGCCTTGCAACTACAATGGCGAAATTGGATGACTTGCCCACTAAAAAGGTATCAATAAAATAAATTAAATAAAAGAAATTCTTTAACCCATTCGCTCCTGAACCGCCCGTAACCGCCCGTGCGGATCCAGGTCCTTTCTACCCATCGTTAGTTTTAATGGTCAAGGACAACTTTCTTCGCTAACTTGTGCAGAGTGAAGAGATCTTTCAAACCATACCAGAATGAGCACAATTCAGTCAAGGACACGAGAGAAACAAGCCAAAAACCACGTGACATTGACCTGAAAATCTCCAAGAAAATCTTGTTCCATTACCCACCTACCTTTCCTTTCACCTAATCCTAAGATCCTAAAAGCTTTCCTAAAAACTCTTCCCACCAAAATGAAGCCCACTAAATGCCCAGCAAGAGAAAAAAAAAATGAGGCAAGAAAAGCGAAAAAAGAAGGGAGGAGAGAAAGCGAAAAGTAAAAGTCAAGACTGCTGTGTCACTTTTAAACCCAAAAACTATCTCGAAATTTTGCTTTCTGCGCATGCCCGAACTTCGCAAGCTGATATTTTGCATCTGGATCACAAGGCCAGAAAGTGTTCAACCTGTAAACCAGTTTGTGGTAAGTTTTAGCTCTTTATAGCACGACAGTGACCAGAAAACCACTCGACTAGCTTCAAAACGCGTTTTTCGGCAAAATCTCCAGGAGCGAATGGGTTAAATTAGCTACAAAAAAATTGAAATCTTCAGTGACTACAGACTTAATGGTAGAGGCAGTGCTCCCATCCCACAACTGCAACCTCATGATGGCATGGAGTGAAAGATTTTGCCTTGTGTCACACATCCTCTCTCCACAAAAACCAGATTCAAATTCTCAACAGGTTTCTCATTCTGCTGAGATTGTTTTTCAGCAGACTATGTTCTTTGTGCGCGATGACCTAAGGTTTAGGAGCTCGCTAGGCCTCCTTGTGGAGATCCGAAAAACGTGTTGTGTTTTTGTTAGCCATCACTCTGAATTTGAACCTTGTGAGTCTACAGAATTTGCAAAATAATGTGCAATCTTAGAGAAAATGGAGTGTTGCAACCTCAGAAAGGAGACCCAGACCTGGAACAAATACAGTTCAGTTTAAAGTCACCTTCACTCTTGTGAAAATTTGATGATCTCTTTTACTCTGACTATTTTCACAAATTTCAGTAAACAGGCTTTGAATGAATATGTAGCAGTCTGTGGGATCCTGTGAGATGTATCTGAACAGTTTAAATGTACAGCATGTGCAATCATAAACTGTGCAATTATGTCCAAAAAAAACTTACAGTTTCCTGGCCACCATTTGGAAGCCGAAAGTGATGGTGAGTGGATGACAAATTCTTGAGTTTTCTTATCATAGGTTGCTGTTGTCTCCAAGCCTCGAATAAAAGTTCCTAAAAAAATAATTATAACTGTCATTTTTATATGATTATGATAATTTATTCTGCTTCTTCAACTACGGTGAATTCCTCAAAAAGCACTCAAGCATGAGAAGCCTGATCTCTAAATTTGTTATGCACTTGTCACAAAAAGTCAAATCTGATTTTGGGTTAAATTTTTTTTAACCTTTCCCAAGGCTACAGTACCTGTGCAACCTAGTGTTTAACCAGTTTAAAATTTAGAGAACTTATTATCAGCCAAAAATGTTCCATAATATTATTTAAAAAAGGGAAAATTCATTCTGTGGCTGATAACCATCTGGCCAAGCTACCCACTGGATAAATCTCTATCCCGCACAGGATAAGGCAACTGGTTTCCCGGATAGTCAACCATTGGATAGTGATTTATGTGGTGGATAGCACTATCCACTGTTTGAAAAACTTGGGCCAGTTATAAAATATTTTTAATTTACCTATTATTAAATGAAAGAGCACCTAACCAATATTTAGATTCCAAAACTATAACTTGCCAGTAAGTTAATGATGTCAAAGTTGGCCATTATAATGGCTTATACAGTCAAACATCCCATAAGCAACCACCTAAAATGCAGAGACTGAGTGGTCGTTTATGGGAGTTGGTCGTTTACAAGAATCGAACCGCAGGGGGTCTCTTCCAAGAAGAGGTCCAGGCACATCTACTTTATGGAAGATAATTTATTGCATGCAACGCTTATGTTAGGATATGTGTAGTTCCATGTTATCGCTAAAGTGCTTCGTATATTCTAAGTAACCTAGTGCACACAGCAAAAACAGAGATCAGAGAACGCGCCAAGTGGTTGCTTACAAGAGGTTAAAAACAATGGAAAATTAACTGTCAGGCCCAAAAAGTGGTTGCAGTTGCTTTCATGAGGTGGTCATTTACTAGAGGTTCCAACTGCAAGGCTTTGACCGGGAAAATTTTGGTGTTTTGGATTAGTGGTCGGGTGGTCGCACATGGGGGGTTGACTGTAATACTTTTGTTGTAGAATCAAATTTAATTAATTATTCATCAAATTTTCTTCAGATATTCATGCAAAGACAGTTTATTGAGATGTATTAATAATTCATAATAAGCTTCGAAAATTGTTACCATGGCCTAGTTCAGTTTGTGCATAGGTTCCAATGATCTGGTAAGACTCTGCCAGAGGAAGCCACTTGGCTTTTTGTTCAGGGGTCCCTTGACTCTGTAAATACCATTCAGTTGACAAAAAATTAATAAATGGACCACAGTTGCTGGAAATGGTGAAGAAATCAGTGGCAAAAATTATGTGGACACCACAAACAAATTTATAAGGAAGGAGCAAAGTTAGGTTGACCAGTGAAACTGCAAACATCTACACTCTTTATTTGAGAGTCAATTTATATACTAATCTCTATACATCTCCTACTCGACACAGGGCCATCATTTTACATAGTCATCTAAGATATGAAGGTCTAGCCATTTGCAGCCCGGCAAAGGTAGAATCTTCATTATTAGGTATTGGCCCAGCCCAGGGGATTGAACCCATAAACATTAACTCCTGCGTGCATTGCAGTCAACTGCAATATTCAGTGATGCCAAGTCTCCCGCTTTTGGTGGGAGACTTACGCTTTTTTGCCTCGTTTCCCGCTCTCCAGCTTTGGTACATACATCTCCCGCTTTTTACATCCACTATAAATATTGAATACTTAGTAAAATATAAAACAGACTTAGTTTGAGATTTAGCCCATTTTTAGCTCAAAACTTGAATTTTTCTTATTCACAGTACAGTTTCTGGGGCATTTTTGCACGTATTTAGTCATTGACAAAGATTATTTCTATAGCATCAAAACGATGATTTCGAATTTTGATAGTATGTACATCATGTAAGACGTCATATAATGTCCTAAGTCATTCCCATTGGGGGCTGGGTCAATTTTTCGGGGGAGGGGGGGGGGGTCATTGGGACTGGGCATGATCGAGCTAGTCTTGGCAAGGTTGCACTACAAACTAAAAATTGACTTCCACTCTCTGAACTTGTTAAATCAAGGTGTGTTTGGAATCAAAATTTTTCTGGAAAACATTCCCTGAGCTACAACTGTACTAGGAATACATGCACCCAACATTGAACCTGACATCACATGCATTATTTTTTGCTATAATTATTTCACATCAACAGTGCAACAGTATATGGTTAATAGAATTTTAAATTGTACTCTTCACAGTAAATTGACTTTTAATTGATTAAGGTTAAGAGGCTGATTTATCTTGTACATGCCTACCTTTATTGTTGGAATAAACATTGCGTTGCTCAGACCATATGGAAAATATGTGCCTGAAAGACTAAAAACATTTTTTTGTTAATCTTTCATGGCTCAAAGTGTAGTACCTTGTGTAAATATTAAATGCAGTACTAGCCTTAAAAACAGACACTTTTTTACTTTTATCCATTTTGAACCAAACAATAATGTACAGTAGTCACCAACAAAAATGTAATAATTGATGACAATTTCACAACTATTTAGTTTTAGAGAGAAGTTGACAAAAAATGCTTAAAATGTGAAAGATCAATAACTTTTTATATGCAGGGCAGTTATTGTACCACATTCTCTATCCCATTAGGAGCCAGCTGCTCAAGATGTGGGGAAAGGAGGATATTACCATATTCCTGTCATGCATTGTGGTCAAACTATATTATCAAACAGCCGAATTCCATAAGTCCCTCCGAATATAAGCCCCTCCAAGAAAAAATGAAAAATGTAAGCCCTGGGGCTTATTTTCGGAATTTTACAGTAATCCAAAAACACCATGCATACAACAGATAAGCAGCGATGTATAAGGAGAGAAAGGTCACATGGTCAAATCTTACAGAAAACATTAAGAAAACAGGATACTTTAATCAAGGAATCATTCTGTCATCCAGATGGAAGATGAAAAATTAGGTAAAGACCTAGTACTTTACCTCCAAATCTCACCCTTAAAGCCGCGAATGTCCCCGCAACTTTAAGTAAAATTCATGTTTTCATCACACAGAGCAGAAACAATCACCCCGAAATAGGTGCAAAGCATGCTGGGAAGATGCTAATATCCAGCTCCTTTGACGTGGGGTAATTCTGAAGGTGCAGTTGAGTAGAAGTCCTATGGCTAGAACCCTGTTTAGTTTTTCCTTAGCCACACCCTTGAGTTCTTGGTGTCCATATTGATGTCTTACAAAAACAATTTTTCTACCTAGTATCAGCCTTACATTGCTGTAGCCACGGAGACGCCATAAAGACAATGAGGTAAAGAATTTTCTTTGCGTCATTGTTTTTCCTCCCCCAGAGGAAGTTTAAGGCTACATTACTGACTTTGTTGTAAAAAATAATACAGCTGACTCTCTCTTAATGGACACCTTGTAAAATGGACACCTACAGTTGGTCGGCCTGCCTTTCTCTACATCCTTTACTTGCAATCTGACTCTCTATAAGACAGACATCTCTTTAAGATGGAGACTTGGTCAGGGCTAAAAAAAAAAACTTGATTTCCAGCTTGTTCTTTGCAGGGCAAGCAGCTCTCACATTTTGCCTGCTCAGAGCCACTTCTTGTTTGTCTTAGTGAATGATTTCTATAGAGGATGACATGCCTGGATCCTCACCCATCGGGAAAGTATAAGCTTTAAAAGTTACTTTCCCAGCAAAAAATCTACTTATCCCGGTGGGACTATCGAGCGGGGCTTTTTTCGAGCCCTGCTTATAAGTTCTGGTCACTGCAAAGGTGTCTGTTTTAGACAGAGTTCACTGTCATGTATAGCTTAATTATATTTACCATGCAGTAAAAACCAGAGTAATTTATTCAAAAATAATGTACCTGTTCAACATGCGAATGTCATCTTCATCAGTAATGTTGTACTTCTTATGAAGTTCTAACATCCGCAGCCCTTTTTCACAAGATCTTTCATACTGGTGCTTGCGATCACAAACATACGCATCTTCCTTGCTAAAAATGGGATCCTTCACAAGCAAGGATTCTAAAAATGTAAAGGATGGAAAGACATTATACAGGATAATATTATATGACCTCTCAGAGCAGTACAGTGCTAGAAATTGTTTTGCTATAACAGCCTGCACCATGTGAATGATACAGCAAGTCATTGTTGACTCCATATTAAGTAAGGGTTAATACAAGACTAACCACAAGACATCTAGACTTTGAGTTCAAAGATCTGAGAAACAAAGAAACTAAAAAAACAGGAATTCAAGACTCACCACCAACCATTGTTTCCAAAACCCACAATTTTCTTACTAGTTACCATATATCTGCCAACCCTATACATGAATTCAGCTACGTAAATAATGTTCAGAGTAATCTTAAATAATTATCCTGTTTGCAGAGCCTCCTTCAATCTTCCTAGCCTGCGTAGCATAGTGGTTTTGGTCAGGCACACAAACAAGCCAAGGCAGGCAAGGGCAGTAAAACTGCCATGAGGAGATTGGGGTGGGACCAATAGTTATTTTTCTCATGACTTTGTCACTCTTCCGCACGCTTTTGCAGTTTCACATGCTTTTGCAGCTTCTTGCCCTTTCATGGCCTTGTTGCTCAGCACCATGTCTGACAAAACCGTCGAGTTGTGATGTTAAGTACATTTAGAGCAAAGTGAACTACGCATAATATAAATAGGTATTTTATATTTGCCATTTATTGGTACATATTTATCTACCACCCCTTCACTGACATCACAGATCAGTCTACACACCATTTTTTGCCTCCCTTTATGCACTTGTCAGTGTTAGTATCCAACTATGCTTTCGCAGGTTCAGAGAAAAGTGATCAGTTATGGTTGAGCAATCAAATCATGGCAACAAGCCATGACATGCAGACTGGCAAAATTGCATGAAAAATGAGTCGTCAAGGGGGGACAAATCAGACAAGAATAGTGGGTCATTCAGTGGGTAATCACTGTAATAAAGGCTGAACATTTCATTTGGCATTACCAAGAGCTGATTATTGTGATAATTCTGCTGAAAGGTAGTTATTAACGCTGGAGAAAGAGCAGAAGGGCCCAAACAAAATGAAGTTTTGTTTTGTCGCTTGCCATCATTAATTCCTTCTCTACTTGGGCACCACACCGACCAAAATTTCTGCCTTCTAGGATCTGCCTGGTACTACAATAGATCTTCCTCCCTCCATCCAAATAGCCCTTAAATGACTAGTCTAACAGAGGTAAAAAGCTGTATAACAAAAGCAGGCACAATTGAATGACTAACAGACATAATAGTAAATTGGATAAAAACAGACTAAAATGAATGATAAAAAGACATAAATTAGATGAAAAACTAAAAGAAATAAATGTGCTCATTAAATGGTACTTTATGGAAAAGTTGCTTCATATGAGCCTGGACAAGACATTTGTGCAATTTTATACAGCTGTGAGTGTAGCTGTGATCTGTACACAAAAATATGATGACTTTTCTTTCTTGAACTCAATCAGTGTTCGTATGCTCGCCACCTGTTTTCAAGAAACAGTATAACAGATGTAAATTCATACTGAGCGAGCGTGTTTGACTTTCCGAAAACTGGAGTTAACGTCGCAGGTTTTTGCAAAATATCTAAGAAAATTACAGTACCCAGGTATCTTTTTCTCTCGATCTTCTGCCGTCCGCCGTGAAGCAGGTAACTGAGCTCAATCGGGTTAAAAGAGGCCTTCTTTCGCTCTAAGGCTAAATCAGGATTTACTTTGGCCGTAGAAGACAGCATCGTTCCGTAAACGGATAACTCAAGGGTCGGCCCGAAATTTTTTCCCACCAGTTCCAAAGGACAGGTCTTCCAGTTTTCTCGCTTTAGGCCACCTCGGTCGACGATTGCGTGACTTCACCTAAGCCCTACAAAAACATCTATGTGCTACTGAGCTGAACAGAGTATGATTTTCGGGTTATTGACTGAGTCAAGCAGGGTCCTCAACAGATTTTTTAAGAGGTTCTGAACCAGAAGCCTTGAGCAAGGGGGAAATGGTCTCTGGGGTTAGGAGGCCTCAGAAGTATAAAGTAGACCACTGCCAAGCTTCCCATAAGCGCTCCCCCCGGGTACTATGTTATGTGATACAAAGTGGAATTAACCTGAGTATCAGGCCTTCCTAAGGGGCTAGGGGAGAGGAGATTTTAGATGGGGGAGGGGGAGGGGGAGGGGGAGAAGAGAAAGGAAGGCCTGACACAAAACCATTCAGCAAATCGTGTGACACATCCAAAATCTGGATGTGGCAGTGATTGGATAACACACAATACCCCCTGACGTCACTGACCGCAAGAGCGATCGGCAAGGAGGCGGTCATTGTGATTTTTTCATACACGTTTTGATTTCATGTTACCGGTATGTGATACTTTTACAGACAGAGACGCAGAGAGGAATTCAAAAAGGCTCTAGAGGGCGCTCTCAAGTTCTTTTCTGGAATAAAAATAAAACCCGAGCAAGAATTGTGTTTTCAAGGCCTCGTAGTTTAAAGGAAAGATGTACTCGGAGTGTGGAAAAGCCTCATATGGTTTCACAAGACCGGGACAAAGAAGACAATATCAGTTTTCAGATATCTAAGTTCAGATTTACAACATCCTGCCGTTAAAAGGGCATTGTTACTGTAAATGAAAATAGAGCGAGGTAGCCATGTATTGAGATAAGAGACAAATGCTTTTAAAAAGCTTGACTTTGGTTGCGGTTACGATAGCGTACGTGTGAAAAAAATTTTCTCACTTTTGAAATGTCTTCAACCAATATTTCGATTTTTTGCTATAGTCTCACTTCTTTTTGAACTTGAAACAGCTTTCACGAGCTCTCTGTGAAGATCTGCTGCTTGATAATTTCTAGGCATTGTTTCATCATCGCACCTTCCTATTTATTCTTGCAGCTCCTTTCAACCACCCGAGAATACGAGGATAACATCAGCTTTTTAGCTGCCAGACAAGCGGCTGATTTTTAACTCTGTAAACAAAAGCAATTTACAATTTTCCGGGCACACGTTTATTTACAAACAGAGCGTTGGCGATCTTACACTGTTATAATTCCTCCTAAATGGCGGTTTTACAGTACAAGTATTCGAAAACTCCTCATTGGAGGTTTCAGAAAAAAAAGCGAAATCGTAGCAACACAAGCAACGGAGCTCGGCCAGACCGTAAACTGAGATTTATTTTAGGCGAGCTTTTTTCACGTTTTGACAACCCAATGACCGGAAGTGATTTTGATTGGATGGTATCGAATCATGCTGCGTGGGGGTGGAAGGCTCCAGTAAAAGCATCTGTGTCAGGCGTTTCTCTAACCTCTCTCTCTTTTTCGCTTCCATCCTTCCCCTTTTCCCCAGAAACGCCTGATACTCAGGCTAAAGTGGAATCATCTAAAGCCACATAATAACATTTATACAAAAACATGGCTTAGTTTCCTAGTTTGTGTAGTCTAGCGGAGAACTTAATGCAAAAATGAGACCAAAAAAACGACTTCAACCAAATGATTTTTTAAGTCGACGAAATGTCACGCACTAAGATCGTGTTTCCTTTCATGTAAGCTACATTATGTAAGCTACATTATGTAAGGTATATTACCGTTATTGTCAGCCAAACACGACTCTCAAACAGATGCTGTTTCTTGCATTGTGTGGCTAATCATCCAACAGTTATCAATATGTTGTCTCCCTGCAGGTGGAAATGTTAGCATTATGTTGTTCCTTGATCTTCAAAGAAGGACTCAAGACTCTTGAGAAATCATGCTGGCAAAAAACTACTTTACTCGTGCCTTTTTGTCGACTTTGTTGACCCTGTGTCGTGTCAACAGCTTAAGTATTCCTGAATTCCCTCCGCGAATTATTGTGTATGAGGATAAAAACTTTCTCACCGGACACCTTCAGCCACTTGGGCATCAACGTTCTCCCAGTGGAGCAGTTAAAGAGTACACTGAGGCTGTCCGACCGGAAGAGTTTTGGGAAAAGCATGTGAACCTTTCTGTTCCGCTTGTGCTCCGCCAAGGAATTGGAAAATCACCAGCTTTAAATACGTGGATAAATGATGATTATTTGAGAGATAGCTACGGTGAATTAGATGTACTAATCGAGTTAAAGGAAGAAGATAGAGCACACTCGACTAGAAGAATGAACATCTCCGAGTTTCTGTCTCGGTACAAACATGAAGATATTTACGCTGTTAGTCTTCTACCAGATCCTATGAGAAAAGAAATCCAGGTAACCAGGGTGTAGCTCTTTATAAGTAAAAATTTTAATGTCCATAATTTTACACCGTAATTAACACCTTCACGACTTATTTCTCTGAATGCATCTTGTCCGGTAAATTCAGTTTTCAATGTTGATTTTAAACTTCTCCTCCATCAAACAAATGAGGGCAAGCCTAAAAATGACAAAGGGATGAACTCCAGATTTTGGATCAGGCTACAAAAAATTATTTTTTTCAAAGAGAGCCATCTTTTTAATGCAGGTTCCAAACTGTTTAGCCTATGTGGTTCTTTCCTTGACTACATTCATGAAACCAACTTTTGGATGAGCTCTGGAGGAACACGCTCAGTCATCCATTATGATGCAGATCACAACCTCCACTGCCTGGTTTCTGGACGTAAAGATTTTATCATGATTGAGAGAAAATATGCTGAAGACTTGTACTTCTTTGAAATGGTATGGTAATAATATTATTGAAAGACTTAACAAAAACTTTATTTTAAAAGAAGCAGATAATAAAACAGAAGCACTGCCCAGAGCTAGCAAGACTATTCAAGGTGGGACAGTGCATGCAAAAAACCAAAAATTTGTGTTAAGGCTAACTAAGGAAAGTTTATAGACTTATTTCTTGGCAAAATAATATTATTATCTTAAGCAAACCCAGCATGTTCTCCCCTGCCACGATATCATGTTTGAAACCCTCCTAATGCAGCTCTCCTCAGATTTTCTCCTCTTGGTTTGCCCCACCCAAACCCATTCTGTACCCTAATTCACTGTCAAACATCATAAGTTTCTTCATTTATTTAAGCCTTTAAACACCCACCTGCCTCTTTTAATGCAAACTTTAATTCCCTATAAACCTTTACCTTCTTTGCCAGGCCAAACCCTCCTAAACCTTTGAAATCTCTTCTTGACTATGACCTTGTTCGACTTATTTGAATCCAGTGCCCCACAAACTGAATATTATATAATTTCTATTCTTAAGCTTTTTTCATTTTCCAACATGAACTGCCCCATTTAAATTAACTTTCAGCCATCCTAGGTAACCCTTTACTTTCTGATTTTTTTTTTTTCAGAAAGAGTATTCAGGATCATCATTTTCTGGAATTGACCCTAATAGTGTCGACTTGGTGCAATTCCCACAAGTAGCTAAGGTTCCATGGACATATGCTACACTCAGCCCAGGAGACTGTATCTATATTCCTGCAGGTAAAAAATATCAGTAAAAAATCAACAATCTTTTATTAAATTGTTATCTTCCAGATCATTCTAGCCAACACATGGTGATCCAAAGTCTCTACCTGGATCAAAGCAACACAGAAAGCTATGAGAATCTAAAGTGAAAATTATAATTGCACTTTGAATTATTATCCCCAAAAACTCATCACGACAAATGCTTTTTATTCAAATATCAAGAGTGTACTCTCCTCACTAATCGATATCTTAGCCACATACAACCCACAATCCCTTTCTTTTCACTAACAAAGGGTCTACAACATCCAAAATTAATTGTCAGCTGTTTACAATGCAAAATTTACTTAATCAACTCATGTGATAAACTTCGTTCCCCCGCCATCCAGTGATACTTTAAAGAATCAGCCAGTTCTAAAAAATTTTTAACGTGTACACTTGGCTCTGAGGTTGAGGGGTATAAAGCAAAAGAAAGTGAATGGAGATGCAGAGGTAAACAATTAATTTCTTTTGTTTTATTCTCGTCAGTGTCAATATTATGAATTTTGATAATGGGTCTTGAAAGTCCCCCTGCCTCACCCCTCTGCACTGTTGGAAAATAGCCCACTGGCTTATCTCCTGCCAGTTGGGATTTTTAGTTCAAGGCAGACAAACAAATGAAAACATTGCTTTGTTTTTTCAACAGAATGCATCCACCAGGTCAGATCATACAAGAGAACAATATCAGCAACAATTCTTTTCACCTCTGGACCTCTTTTGGACACACCCTTTAAACCTGAGGGTTGTAATGAGACATTAAATTACACACCCCTCAGTGACGTGGAAGTGCACTGGACATACCAAAAGGGGGATGCATATATTGAGATGGGGTACATGAATGTAGAAGTAATGAGGCACAGTCTTCTAGCTACCATGAAAGAAAGAAATGAAGAAAACTTAACTAAGGAGGCGTTTGTAGAGTTCTGGGGAGATTACGAGGAACAACCGTATGAATACCATGATGATAATATCAAAGAAGACCCAAGAGTAACTTTTGAAAAATACTTGGATAAGAAACACAAGGGATTTGTCACAAAAGAAGATATATTAAATATCCCAAGGGAAACTTTAAAGGCACTAGCACGACTTGTTGATGTTCCTCATGGGCCCCAAGCTAAGACTGAAAATGGTGCAAAACTGGATAAGAAACTTGCTGTGCATGAAGACCTATAATGATACAAGGATGAAAGCATTATTATTTATTACCTATCAGTTGATACTATTAAAATACAGTGTACAGTAGAGTTTGTTATTTTCTAGAGTACAAAGATTTTTCTGACGTGAGAGAAGTTAGAAGATTACTCAAAACTTGAACAAAGATTATAGATTCTCACAGCAGTCGAGTATCGAAAGTAGAGAGCAAATTACTCGAAACTAAACAAAGGCCATTCTGGTTTGATGAGTCTCACAGGAATTGAGAATCGAGAATCGAGAGACGCAACAATGGAGAATTGAGTCTCGATTCTCGACTCGATTCTCTATTCTCGATTCTCGCGAGGATCGAGAATCGAGTGTCAACTTACTTTTGAACAGTACCACATATTTATAAGCCAAAGAAAGTGTCAGGAGCTTCAAAAGACAGCAACTTAAAGCTGGGGTACAGTCTACTATTGCAATGTAGCTAAGACAGTCATGCTATAATCATGTATGGCCAAATGAAATACACAGTAGCAGTCAGTTAATCAAATTCCTGTTTCTGTGTGAAAACAACTTGCTATTCTCTGCCATTTAGGAGCAAAGATAAGACGTGCCACCTGTCCAGAAAACCTTACTAACAAATAAAATTTAAATACAATCCTTATTAATTGTAACATTTCTTTTGATAAATCTGAGTTTTTAATGTTGGTGAATTTAATTGTTTTTAAATGTAAATACTTTGTAGCCATGAGACAATTTTCTGAAAACTATAGTAACTAATTATTATCAAATGCAAAGTCCTTTTAACCATAGTGAATGTCGTTTGATTTTTTTTTCTTTTCTTTTCGTGACACTGGTATCCTTTCTACCAGAAAATTCATGTTGGTGAATGCATACAACCAGAAAGGGTTGCTAAGCAACAGGGCATCCAGCATATTTAATGTTCTTGAAATTGTTCCAAAACAACAGGAGTTAATCTGCTCTGATCTTCTGTTCACTAACTTGCGGTGCCGTTGAATTGGAAGGTTGAGTTCCAAAGATGGTTATGTAACCACTGATGAGATGTTCTGAGCACAGCCTAAGAACCTGCAGAGCTATTCCATCATTTCCAACTGTAATAAAGAGAACATGAACTGAAGTTTAAAAACAATGAAACAGATGAGAAATACAGGAAGGAGGAGCCGAGGAAAATTCACCGTGGGTTGGGAAAATGCATGTAGGGTTATTATATTTTATTTTTCTGCTGGATGGCATTACTATTTTCAACCGTAATAGAGAAAAGAAATGATAATGTTGCAAAAACTAAATTTGTAAAATTACAGGATAGGTTGGCAAATTCAGAGAGAACATGATAAAAAATGCCCACTTGCTTAAAATTAGCCTGTTTGGTGGGGAGATATAAGCACTGTTATGCTCTGAAGACCCCATACAAATCCTAACTTGTAAAATAATAATTATTTGGCTTTGATCATAAGCTATTGTACTCTTCTCATATCTTTTCTGTCCCATTTTCCTCACAGTTGTACAGTCGACAGCCTTGGGACTAGAAAAAGCATCTAGTGAACAAGGAGAGCTTTTTAAAGCTCTCCATGTTCACTAGATGCTTTTTAAAAAATGCCATGTGTGGTTGGGAGGGAGCGGGGGTGGCAGCTTGTCTCAGTGTCTGCTTACAGGAGGTGTCCACCGGGGTGAGTTGAGTGTAGCAGAGTAACTGGACATGAAATAAGAACGCTTACTAAATCATCAGCATCCTCCAACATATCATCAACTGGGGCTTCTTCTTTCTGACCTCTCCCATCTTCTAGAAACTAAAATAAAACATTAAAAAAAACAACCATTTTATGATTATTTATCATTCTAAAACACTTGGTATAGGAGAAAGACATGGTCATAAATTCACGTTTTTCTCGTTCTTCTCTTTTTTATTATTAAACAGTTAAAAGATTAAGATACTGTATCTCATGATAACTGAAGACAGTACATGTAGTATTATTTCTCCTCAAAGACAAAGAAGCTTACTTCTTTAGCTTGATCATCAGTAGCATTACTATCAGCGGCTTCAGTTTGAGTGATCAAAGTTACTTTTTCTGCCAAAATAAAAATTAATACAGTACACCTTTGTATATTTTTATCCGTGTACAACCAATACCATACACCAGGGCAGGCCTGTCACTATGAGACAGGGAGATGGATTCAGCTTGTTGAGAAATTGTACTTAAATAGGGTGACTTGGGAGAACAAAAGAATGTATTATTCAAAGTTGACAGGGGTAGATGGATGGCTAGATGGGGAGAATATTTCTCCTTTTGAAGTTCATAAAATTTACTTTTGGTTTCCTCATTTTGTCGCGAAAACATCTTTGGTTCTATTTCCTTTGGTTTCCTGTGAAAATAGCCCACGGCAGGGCCATGCTCATATTACCTCTAGAGGGGAAATCCCCATCCCCCCGGCCCTCAGTGATAGCTGGCTCTGACCAAGATAATTGTATCCATTTTTCAGTAACAATGTATACGGTGTAAGATCATGCAATTTTCACCAAAGCCACTCAGCATGCTAACTTTTATTATAACATCTTGATTTTTAAAATTTTCATTTTAAGCAGACATGCAGAGTACCAACCAACAGCTACTTCACAAAACATCTGCACTGCTGACAACTATATTTGCTACACCATGAACTAAAAAATATTTCACTATTTGATTATAAAATCATTGCTCATTAAATGTATTGTTACTCACTGTTTAGTCATACCCTTCTACAAATTGCAGTGCCTACCTTTGACCAACAGAAGCCAAAATTCATGCCCCCTTTGGTTAATTATCTTCTCTTTAAATTCTTGAAGAAACATGTTTAACATGGCCGATTCACCAGCCTGCAATAAAAATTTAGCCAAAGGCATGAGTTATGCAGCACTCCAAAAGTGCTTCTGCTAACTTTAGACAAAATTGAAACAATTAAGACAAATTAACTATAATGCCATCACACTGGTTCAAAAGACAGTCATCTGGGTATCCAGGTGGTATCTCTACCTTGATAGCCTCTACTCTCAAAGCCTTTACACAGTCCAATGCTTTGCCATAGAATTGATCTCCAAAGGAATCTAGCACCAACTGCACAATCCGTTCTCTCATCTGTTTGGCAGCTGTTAGTTTCAAATAAAAACAAATAAAATGGTTTAACATGAAAATTCAAGCAGCTTATAAAGTTTTGAAAACATCCTCAGTTTTCACAGGACACTCACCTTCATCAAACTTATCCTCATCCCTTCGACTAATAATGGCTCGAAAATCTCCAACAGGATCAACTGTACCAACCTGAAAATGAGTGGTATATACTGAAAAAATCAAATGAGCCGACACTGCACAACCACTTAAAAACATCCTATGATGCAGAAGCAACAGCTATGACCTTTAGCCACACTCTACTCAAAGAAATAAGGTCAAGGCTTGAGGCGACAATTTTATGCAAATCACTTGTCTGCAATAAACAAAGAACGATAGTAAATTTTAAGCTCAGTGAAGAAATAAAAAATGTGATCATCACGTCATGAGCGTGAGACAAAGAAAAAATCTGAGTCCCTGGCAAGAATTGAACCTATGACCTTCCACACACCGGTCACATGCGTTAACCACTGAGCTACAAAGTACTTGCGGCAAGCTACAATCCTGGACAAAACTACTTGAGAAAATGTTTTCATTAATGCGCACTACCTAACGCAACAAAACTATTTCCAAATCAACGGCTTTGCGTAAAGAAAACCCCCTCCCCAATTCAGAGTTGCTTCCTACAAATGCTTAGAGATCCGGCTTTCTTTTGAAGACCCAACAACACTGCTTTCAGGGGGAGGGGAGAGGGAAGAAATGGTCGGCTATGAAGTTTAGAAAAAATGCCCCCCAAGTATGCAATTTTCTCAACAGTTTTGTCCAACATTGTAGGCCACATAGAACGTTCATGTATGATATGCATCCTGAGTACCACTGGGATCAGCAATGTCAAAAGCATCATGTGTATCATAAATAAAGAATGATGTCTTTTGTAGAAACTCGTCAGTATTTTTGTATTAAACCCTAAACCGCAAGTTGGTGTTTTTGTTTACAGGAATGTAGGAAAGGTCTACAGTACTGCAAATTACATAATAAAATATCAATTTGTTTTATATAAAAGGAGATGGAAAAATTCAACATAGTGCCAAGTGTCGACTTTACCTGTGTAACCTCTCCCTTTGCCAAGCTTGCCATGCTAAAATCAGTTTCATCATGGTCATCTGTTGTGCTTGTTGAAGGTTCCCCATTCCGCTCAACATCTCTACTGAAGTTAAGTAAATGAATAAAATCATTAATAATATTTAAGTATTTCACTACAAAACAGGCAATGGAACGACGGAAAAATTAATAGAACAATTACATGGATCTGAAGACATTTTCAGCTGTGGTTTCTTTTTTCTTCTCAACTTTTTCTAGATGGAACATATCCTGAAAAAAAATGTTATCAATAAACATTAATACAGTATCACTAAAGCACTAAAACTGATTTTAGTAGTTAGTTAGTTATTAACCAGCTATCCAGAATACTGGTACACTTAAAAATGCTGGTTATGCAATTACAGCAGCAAGCAGAGAAAGTAGTGTCCCATAGCACGGGGTTAGTGGATTTTGCTATTGGGCTAGTGAATTCTGTTATTAACTTGCCCGACAGGCAAGTGCAGTTTTTTGAGGAATTCAAATAACAGAAGAACTGTGAAATCAATCTGCTCATCAAAACGTTTTTGGGGCTAGTTGAAATGATGTTTGAGCCAGTAAAATAATGTTAGCTTCAGCTTGCCTGAATGGCAAGCTGTAAAAATAACTTTCTTTGCACCCTGAATTACAGCAACTTAACTACACTGTGAAGGAATATCAAACAATTTCAGACATGAAAAACAACTGTAGATACAGTAGAACCCCAGTAACTTGAATTCTGGAGGGAAATGAGAAACAGTTCAAATTAGCTGGGAATTCCAGTTATCGGGGTAAGTTTCAGTGAAATTTTGATCAAGGGAAAGGAAATTTAGTTTGAGTTAGCGGGGAATTTGAGTTATTCAAGTTTGAGTTATCAAGGTTTCACTGTAATCAAGAATTCAAATTAATAAATTGAGGTTTGAGTAACTATTGTTGGATTGCACTCATTCATCAGCCTTACCTTGACTTTTGTACACTGTGGGACACATCTTGCTTTGAATTCGCCACTGGGCTCTAAATAACTAGAAATTCAAAGTTTAAAGTTCATTGTACTTCCAGCACATCTAAAGATGAATTATAAAGGATCAATAAATACAGTGGAACCCCACCTTATAACCACCCCGTTTATACGACCACCTAGTTATTACAACCATATTCTTTTGACCCAAATGTGAAAATTACAGAGTCATTTTATTATTTGAAGACCCCGCTAATACGACCACCTTGTTATTAGGACTGGGATTTTATGGGTCAAGGTTGGATTATGGCCTAACAGTGGTTGCATTACCGGGGTTCCACTGTAGTAATTTGTTAACTGATGATAATTAACTAATTATTTTTTTGATTATAGTATGAAAGAAGTTGCTTTGAATAATACTTCTCAGAAATGAGAAAAAGTAGTAATTAAGAATGATGCCAATTTTTTTTTCCTGCTCCCTAAGCATTCTCACCTTGCAATAACCGGCTCCAAATCAGGCAAAGATGTGTCATCTGGATTAAGAGCACGGTGCTGAATACACTGAAAGTGTTAAATATGATATCATTAGAATACCTTCTTTACTTTCAGTTCAAGCATTTTTGACTGCATGACTAAAAAAAAAATTAAGTAATTTGAATTTAAACGTACTATCTACAAACCATACCTGGAAAACTCTCTGTCGCACTGGATTAAAGGTATTTTTGCATTTTAATGCCTCTATGGTCTGTCCATCTTCACCACTGTCAGATAATGAAAAATATATAATTACCTTACTAAGAGAGAGAAACAACAGATACAATAAAGAGTCGCCTACCACTGTGCATTTGTTAAATCCATTACTGTGATGAGATTATCAATAGCATCTTCTTGTTCTCCTGCAAAAAAACCCTTTGAAGTTAGTTGTTTGAGGCAGAACATATTTGATTCTTGGAAAAGCCATTTATTTTTCATAGTGATTTAAACAGCACCATAAATTATTACACAAGTTGTTAAGTAACATCTGAAAAACCATGCATCAAAAATACTCTCTTAGGATCTAATTTAATATTATTGCAATTACATTTAAGCATAGATTGTATAAATTACCAGTTGGTTTCCATTTCTTGTTAGCATCAAGAGGAGCAAAGGAAAATTGACGCAGGTCCTCTGCAAATGGCAGCGCAGTGAACAGAAGACACTGTGGATAAAAACACAAAACAGTTACAGTGTGGCAAGTACTGAAACACCAAACTGCTCTTGCTCCAAGTAAAATGTTGGTCCCATCTCTCGTTGGAGACATAAAGAATAGTGTCCCCAATAATAATTTTGTACTTTCATGCTAAATACATGGGCACTCAAATAAAGTGCATTTATTTTATTTTATTTTTTTCATTTATTTTAAAATCTGTTTATAAACATCTTGTTTTTCAAGTCTTAATGCAAACAATAGGATTTCACTGACATAGGATTATGCATAATAAGACCTGATGTCACTATTTCATTAATTTCTAACTTTTGAAATGAAATTTAAGTACAATAATCTTAATGTTGTTACCTCATAGTCTTGTTTAATGTGAGGAGCCAGGAAGCCAAGCTTGGGCGCAGCATTTTTGGCTCTGCAGTATCGCACAATAGCCACTGTGTTTAATTCATACATGCCATTTATGAATGCTGACAGCGCAACTGCAGCATGCTAAAAATAATTAAATTATAGTAACTATTTTTTAAATCTATATTCATTAATGACAGAATTTAATTGGGGAAAACAGAGAGGGTGGTCTCCAAAGCTTATGAAGGGTTGTAATTCAAAACCTGACCTCAATTCATGCTTTCAAACAGTCAGATAAGGTGGAAAAGCACTAAAATACAAAGACTGTCTTTCGCTGGAATATGCATGATCATCATGGACACCACCAAAAAATGAAAACTATAGAAAAAAAAAGCACCTGATGGTCAAAACAGAGAGAAACAAGGATGATTGTGAAACAAAGTTTTTCTTCAGTTTTTTCTTCAGTAGAAACAAAAAAAGAAGAAAATGAATAATTATTGGTAAAAACCAAACAGTGACAGAAGACATGAACAAATAATTTAGGCATTGAAGTGACATGCAAACCTATGCCTCCTGATGGTGCCATGCAAGAGGGCATCTCAGGTCATTGTCTATTACTGGTATATAAACACAACAATACCTGGTCACCAGGCTGCGGAACGAAGGCAACAACATTCTCTCCCGCGTACTGGTATCTCTGTACCTGTGGTACAAATTAATATGACTATGCATGTTTACTATTGTCTATACTCACAGATACTGGGCTTAACTATGTTTTGATAATGATAGCTCTGTATTTACTCGAATAAGCACTGCCCCTGATTAAGCACCGCCCTCGAATAAGCACCACACTTGAGGAATGAAAAATTTAATAAGTGCTGTGGCACTTATTCAAGTATGTTACAACTGGATGAGGTTATTGTGATATCGGAACAATCCAGGTTGAGGTAAGTGTCATTCAGGCCAACTTATCTATGATCTTGATCATTCCAGATATCACAAAAACCGGGTTTAATTAACATTGTCTTGAAGAACATAACAACAAAAATGGGGGGAGGGAGGATCAAAATGTTGGTTACTTAAGAACTTTCTGCTAGGTCGTAATCATGATTTTATCGCTTACATTTTCATTTGAAGTAAAACACAGCACTGACAGACATCGTTCTGTGGGCAGTTTCATACTGTCCTTGTCAATCCTTGTTAATGGAACCAGTGTTTTACCGTAGCGATAACCTAGAGAAGGCCTTGAACATTAGTGGATTATCATCTAGTGCATATTATTAATTTTTCAAACACTGTTGCTGACTGCCCAACTTCAACTGACCCTGTTACTGACTGCTTAGCCTGTGAAAAGGCTCTCTATTTGGGAAAAAAATAGCAAGGAAAGGGAAGGGAAAGGGGGGAGAGCAACTAACTGACTGACATAGTTACTGAGTGACTGACTAACTGACTGAGTGACTGACTGTCCAACTAAGTTACTGACTGCCCAACAGAGTGACTGACCGACATGGTTAATGACTGTCTGGTTGAGTTACTGACAGCCTGTCTAACTGACTGTCAAGTAACTAACTGGCCATCAGACTGACTGAATAAGTAACTTGTGACTGATAACCTACTTAAGTACTGAATACAATCATGTACATTTAGTGTCCACCTTGTGCAACATTTTCCTTGTCCACTTCTGTGTCATCCTCGTCATTCAAATGATATGATCTCTGCATCTGTACCTCCATGGTCTCAGGGTTTGCAGACATTTGAGATACGGCTGAGAGCTTTTTCCATGTTGCTAGTTTTTCTTCCTTTACCTTAGTAAAAAATGCACTGTTAGATAACCATTATTTTCATTACACTGAGACATAGCTCTGGTAATCTCTGTTGATAAGCACTCCCTTTGATATCTCTCTGGAATGATGTACAGTAAAAACCCACGAGTAAGAACCTAAGATTTAAGAACCTGTTAGGCTAAAATTTGCAATTTAGACCCCCTCTATATAAGAACCTCTTTAGCCTAAAATTTGGAGAAAGGTTCTTATTTTCAAAAATCATTTAAAAATATTTACTAATTGCAATTGCAAAAGGCAAGTTAGTACATATATAAATGTTGTTTGATTGAGGTCATTGAGAAAATGTTTATAATGTTGTGTTTTACAGCACAATCATGTATATAAAGTTGCTTTGACTCGAGAAATTAAAATTCATGTGAGAATAGATCTCTATTATGGTCATATTAAAATATAAGCAATCGTTACATATGCAAATTTAAGGGTGCTGATCACTAAAATCTTCTTAGCAACAACATAATTTTTTGCAAGAAATTAAGAACCTATTAGAACCTAGATAGCCTAAATTTATGTTAACCACACCATTTATGTAAGAACCTGTTTAGGCTAACCCTGGAAAATGTAGGTTCTTACTCATGGGTTTTTACTGTATTTGACACAAGTAACCATGTTATAAATTACCCCACACAGTTGGGTGTTGCCAGGGGGTGTACGTACCATGTGCCAAAGCTTTATTTCCTTTTCCTTAGTGGTGATGGAAGAGGAGGTTCTATGGAAGAGTTTTTTTCCCTTTATATCCTTTGTTCCTAGGTTCCACTTTATCACAAAATACTCCCTTTTACTTCACTTCACTAAAAATCATATTTTCCTTCTTGTAATGTCTTTTTGTGTTGCATTAACATAACAATATTGTTGTTGCTAATTTCCATTTCCTCTAGTTTTTCAACATTCTTTGAGAGTTTTGCTAATAATTTATAATAAGCATTTGTCAGGTCCAGTTACTTATCATTGGCAACCCATATGTATGAATATTGAATAACTAACCCATGCCTAAAATTACTATTGATTTCATACAGTACAGCATGCAGTATTTTAAGCAATCTTAAAAGACACTGCAGCATACCCTGATATAACCATAGACATTTATTTTCAACTGGGAACCAATCTCCAGTGGTCCTCTGAATACTGTGGTTTGTTTGACTGATCTGGTCTGGAAAAAACTCAGCATTGGAAGGACATGACTAAAAAGTGAAAAAAAAATGTATCATGCAATAAAATAATGAGCAGTACATGGACTAGTAGTTTGTTATTGATGATGATTCCTGCTTTCCAGTACTGTTTGTGTCCAAGGGTGAAGTCCAAATTGAATATTTTTCCCACCCTCGCCATCCCCATTGGGCGTGCACTCTTACTTTTTAGGTACCATTTCTGCTGTTAGTATTCTGGGAGCAGATAATGAAGTGACAGCTTCCCATGTCTGACCTACTGGCACCCAATGATTGCTGAAGTGGATTGGAGCAAAATTTAGTCACAGCACAGGTCATATGCACCATGTCCTCCCTACAAAATCAATATGAACTGGTATATTGGAAAACAAGATAATTATGTGTTGTGGTTCAGTTTTATCCGTGGTTTAATTTTACTTTTTCAGTAATTTGTATAATAATGAGCTTGAAACAAAGGAAAATAAATATTAAACCAAAGAAAAATTGAAGCAAAACATTCATGCACACTGTATAACTTAGTCTGACTTGTCAACAGTATGTTCATATTATGTCACCTACATATTGTTGTGCTAGCTGTCTGCTCTGCTTCACAGGTATTGTCATACTAATGTTGAGAATTGGCTTTTGTGCACGTTATTTCATACAAAATTAATCACCTTGGTTACAAATAATCACCTGAGGGAATAAGTCTCTCCATCTAAGGTCTCTAACAACTGTCTCATGCAGTTCTCTCCTGCTACCTACAAAAATAAACATTTTTGTCTTTAAAAGTAATCACATTTGAATCTTTACTGGATAATACTTATGTGGAGTGTTATCAGATGCTTGGTCTTGCTTTCTTTCGGGTATTTTATGGCCAGAAAGCAAGTATTTAATATTACATGACTATGAACACCTGGTCTTAATCCGTAGTTACTAAAACCCGGAACGACCCACAACGATCCACAACGACCCACAACGATCCACAACGATCCACAACGACCCACAACGATCCCACAACGACCCACAATGATCCACAACGATCTTCAAACGACCGAGGACGATCTCAAAACGACAACGAAAGAAACCACCCAAGAAAAAAATATCAAAAACTTAACTTTTGAATTTTTTCCAAAAATTGAAAAGCATACTGAATAGCAAACATAATGACTCACAACTACCCAGAATACCTTTGATAGTCCGGTAACACATTCATAGGGTTGGTAAAAACAGGACAAAATAAATGGGCAAATGCAGCTTTTCACGAGAAAGAATCTCCATTCAGAGACACATTTGTATGTCCGATCGATGTCTCTTTAGCCGACCATCGAATAAAGATATGCATAAGACACATTTTTCATCAGCTTTGTTCTCCGTAAACATTTCTGCGCTATAAAACGAAACTGGGATTGCAGTGTTATGACAATGACCATCAAGACGGCAGAGATCTCATGTATATATCTACCACGAGTTCCATTGTTACGTAATTGCTTCCCTTTACAGGCAGAGACCTCATGTATATTTGAATGGTACGTTGACGTTATTTAAAATAGTGCTGGGCCGATGGGTCAAAGGAGCAAAACCACGGCAAAGGCTGGATTTTCAGTATTTATTAAAACAACGCGGTAGAACGTAGTTATGTGGTAATCTGAAGCTAAAAATTGCGAAATGATACAAAATTAGAAAGGAATCCTTAGCTAGCGAAAAGACAGTCAAATAAACGAAAACAAATTTCCGTGCCACACTTGAAGGAAAACGTATTATATAACAAAATCACATGGGCGTAAATTGTCCTCAGTCAGTTCCAGTTTATGTAACACAACGTTGTGGATCGTTGTGGGTCGTTGTGGGTCATTGTGGATCGTTGTGGGATCGTTGTGGGTCGTTGTGGATCGTTGTGGATCGTTGTGGGTCGTTCCGGGTTTTAGTAACTACGGGTCTTAATCAACACAGAATAACAAGAATGCCATATAACCATGAATGGCAAAATGGACACTATAACACTCATAAGAATCTGTTCAGAGCACAGGACAAATCATTTGAATAAGGAACAACCAGCAATCAATGAAAGGATCTTAAAATGCATTCACACAGTTTTAATGTCCATTCCCGTTCAGGTTCAGAAATATCATTTTTTTCTTCAAATTAATTAGAAAACACGATAACCTGTTGTGGTGTCTTCTCCTTTCTGTGAAGTCCAGCAGAAGTTGTAGGACCACTATCATCACCCTCACTTCCACCAGCAGTGTCTGACGTACTGTCATCATAAAGATCTGGTCCACTGTTTAATATGGAAAGAGCACATTGCCATATAATGATACTAAAACAATCTATGCATTATAACATGCATCATAAAATTATGTTTCATAGAATTTTTCAATATAGACTGTTGTATGTACCAGGGTTGTCAGATTTGAAGTAGACGGCTGAGTCGTCAAAGTAAACAGCCAGTTTAAAAAATGCCATCTGTGAAGAAATGCTAAGCAGAGTAGCCTGCTGATACTAACCAAGTAGCCGGCAATTTTCGCCAGCAGCCAGCTACTTTTGACAACCCTGTATGTACACAGCCAGATTTAATCAACAAACCAGTTGCACGGTATGCGTAAAATTTCTCATACTTATAATATTATTTTTTTATTATTACCAGACTGAGGTAAACTACTCACATTAATGTAAGGTGAATCTCCAGGCTCTTTAAACCGTTAGTGATTGTCTCCAGCTGGTCATTACCAAAGGGAGATCCCAGATCAGAAAATAAATAAATCTTTTTATCATACTTGACACTGAAATAAATCAATTAATTCAAATAAATATTAAATAAATATATAAATGGGTGGATAGTTGGGTGGGAGATAAAAAATAATCTAATAGATAGAGATGATAATTATAACTCAAGTCCATTGTCAATGATAAGCATTTCAGGACGTAACCAAAAATAATATAAAATATTATTACACATGACTAAAATTCTGTTTGAAAAAATGAAATTACATTACCAAACTCTGAGAATAAAATTAGGGAAATTCCAGTCAACTCTCTTCATAGCCAACACTGTAGGAACCGCTGTAAAGCTAGCGTCCTAATAGTGAGAGTTTATTTCAGTCAAACATCTTCCATTCATTTTTGTCTGGGATTTAGCAGCCATCCGTATTATCGGGGTGTCCATTACAGTGAGATGTCCACAAGGTGAGAGTTGACTGTATTAATTTGAACGTAACAGATATAGTTAAGTTGTCTCACTTTGCCTCTTCACGTAACAAGTCCATGCCAACAACAATAGCATCAATAACTTAAGATCAGTTAAGGAACAGACAAGGAGCAAAGTATGTACTAGCACAAGAGTCATTTTAACTGGCCTGAAAAATTTTGATGAGCAAGATAAATAATTACTCGCCATTTATTATTGCACCTTAAATTATTTAATTTTTAGCATTATAAATTTAATGTTAAATCAGCTTAGAAAACAGGTTTCGATCCACATGAATTTATTAGAAATTTAAACCATTTGTCTTTCTGTACCTCTGTAATGAATTCCCCCCAAAAAATGTCACTTGCCCATCAGGAAGTTATAAGAACAGAATTCACTTGCCCAATCCCAAAATCCACTAGTCCCAGGCTATCAGACACAACTTTCTTTACATTCTCAAAAGTCAGAATCATGTTTTAATACCAAGTGGATAAGAACAGGTGCACAGAAGAATCCCAGTGACACCAGATCTTATGTCAAATTCTGCCTTTGATTTGCAAGCATATAAGGAGATAACTAAAAGGAGAATCTGGCAGTTTATTATTTGTCACTTGTGGCTTCACTCCACACCCCATTTCTTATTGCCAAACACACAAATAATTGAGTATAAATGTGAGACTGGGCCACTTTTTTTCCTGGTTTTCTCCAAAACAGGCGCATTTTTGTTAGGTTTCTGTTAACACTGTTTATACAACTGACATTAAAAGGTCTTATAGTCAAAGGATACAGTCTGTTTCAACATTGCCTGTAATTAAATAATATTAATACATATTAATTTATTTGCATTACTGACCAAGTGTGAGATCAAAACAGCTTCTTTTTGTGTTTTTATGGACCAAGACAGAAAAGACTGTACTACAAGACAGTTCAGCGTTGCACGTGCAAACTCTTAGCCATGAATAGTGCTTTTAAAAAATTCGCCAATGCTGTGGATTGTACTAGCCTGCTAAAGACAACAAGGGCGTCTAAAGTTCTAGGCTAGCATACAATGTATCTTAGAGCTTGCTGACCTTGGCAACTTGACTACACAATATTATTGCTTTACTGAAAAAAAGACCACCATAAAAGTGTTACTGATGACTACAATCAGGGACAAAAGTAGTTGACACACTTGTTTAAAATGGGTGCTTTTATCAAACATTTAATTCATTTATTATTTCATTCCTTTTAAACGCCGTAAACCCCCTCATCCCCCGAATCAACGTTGTCTGAAGTAAAAGAAAGACTTAAAGGTCCAAAATACAACATAGATTTTGGGGGGAGGGGGTTGGGGTAGACAGGGGAAGGGTATAGGTATGTCCACTATGCAGAAAGGGGCCATTTTACGGAAGTGTCTCAACACTTTTGTCCTTCATTGTACCTTCACATTCCATTAACCACATTTTACTGGTGTGACAGTAAAATTGCTTTTACACATACTTTCAGATCACTAATTTTATTTATTGACTGGCCTCAGCTGAGCAGTCTACCTGGCGTGATCTGACTGTGAACAAACTGAAGCATTTCCAAGTCTGGCAAGCCAAGATGGCGAGCAACAGTAATATTCTCATAGCCAGCTTCCATCTTGTCATTTAATCTATTTGACGTTCCTAACAAAATAAAGAATGAGAGAAGCTGTCAAATCCCAAACAGCATATATCTGATTTTTGAAAGGACATGTTTGCAGTAGGGTTTATTATCAAGGAGAGTTTAACCCTTTACCCCCCAAGGGACTAATGAGATGCATGACTCCTTTTCCCCAAGGGCCAATGGCCAATGGCCAAAATGAGAGTGATTTGAGGTGGCTTCACAAAAAGCTCTCTAGGGAGAAAACTAAGCATTGCACAACAACACAGTAGAAAGAAACTTTGTTGGGAATTGAATAAACTTTTTATTTATGTAATCTTATGTTAAAAATTCACGTTACAAACTGAATAAATGCAAGTCAAAATTATGCAAACTGTCTCGTGTCATTCTTTAGGCAATGTTCAGTTCTTCTCAACAATAACAGCACTATATTTACAATGATAAAAGGCCAAAGTCATGGAAAAAATCACAAAAGATGCATGTTTGGAATACCTTTTCTTCACAAAGTTTATGGAAGCAATGTTTTGTGCACAGAAAGCACAGCTATCTGGCAAAACTTCTTCACAGTAACACTGAGGTGATTTCAAAATTCGCGCCATTACAGATCTGTCTGGGTGTGGTTTGGGAAGCACTCCAAACAAATTCGTTTGTCGCAAGACGTGCACGCCAATCTACAAAACTTAACTATTTTTCGTTTCAAGCATCTCTTACAACGTCCCTTGCTTGCTGCCTTAGGCCAGTGGCCATCTGTGTTTCTCCCATCAGAAACAGAGAGCGAGCGGGAAGAAAAGTCGCCGATAAGCATCTTTGCTAGTTCTAGTCTGAAGTACATTTGCGAACGGGACAAGTGATTGAGCGCTTCTTTCTCCAAGATGTGAGCATTAACAATACTCACATCTATTCAAAACCAAAGTAGATATCGCCACCATTTGCGTGATTTGCGTCCCACAGAATAATACTTGCGATGTTGGTCGTTCAAATCCACGCCACCCATGTTGCTGTTGTAGCTGACTGCAGTAGGAACAGTCGGGACTTCGATAATAGAACCATCTCGCTGCTTTCTGTTTACGTGATCGTCGCCCACAGGATTCGACTGCGTGCTAAGAAAGGATACCAGTTTGGTATCCTTCCAAACTGAGGCCACCAGATTTCCACGACGGCGGAACCTTGACTCTCCTTTCCTGAGTGCTTTTACTTCGGCGTTCTTCGGCAACAAAGATGCAGGCAAGCCGTGACGATTTGATCGAATCGTGCCACACAGATAAGTCCTGATTCGAGCCGCCATTGTAAATTTTCAACATAAAATTTCTCACAAATCTTGTATGAAACGAGACCCACGCGATGATTGCAAACATCGTTCTTAGCCTCTTTCTGATTGGTCAAAACCCCTTAGTAACGAATGGCTGACTATAAGAAAGGATTCTATTGGTCTAAACATAGCAACCAAAAGAGTGCCAATTGGCACTCTTGGGATCTCCGTGCAAAAACTACCGACTGCCAATTGGCACTCTTGGGGGGTAAAGGGTTAACACACTCTTTAAAAATGGTTGGGTCTATTTATGGAAAGAGTTTCACAGGCATGTTTTTTAAACTTACAGGCACTTCCACATAACCACTTATTAGAACCTCACAAGGCGTGGGGGAGGGTAGCCTGTTAAATGGTAGGGAATGGGAGGACAGGAGAGAAATAAAGTAAATTATGAAACTGTGAAGGAGGAGTAAAAACTCTGGCTAAAAAATTTGACTCTTAATGGGTGAGAAACTATAAAAGTTGTATGATTATTATGCTGCATACCTTCAGTACCAAAGAGGACTAGAGCAAATTCATCCTTTGTGTTTGCAAACATCTAAAGAAAAATAGCACACAATTAAATTTGTAAGGGCAGTCTCAGTATCATAAATTAAAATACAAATAACCTGGTTAAAAATTGAATTAGAAAATTACAAATGTGATGATCCTGTTTAAGTAAACATTTAAGCCCAAGCCTCTCAACCTTTTACAAAAATATTTTAAACCCAAAAACCTGAATCAGAAGAGTGATGAACATAACCACTACTAACATTTTTTAAGGCTCAAAATAAATTTGGGACTGTTGTTGGTCGTGTCAACGCGCCAAAGAAATTTTAGCTCGTTCACAACTCTCTCCTGACTGGTCAAAAAGTTAATGCAATCCTAAAAAGCAAAAACATACAGTGAAAAAAAAGCTTGTCCTCTTAAAACTTAATGGTGTGAAATGTGTTTTTCTTTTGGCACTTATTTACATGGCCAGTAAAGTGACAAATGGTCATCTTGGTCAGACATTGTCGTTTGACTGACCATTATTTTTTAGCCCTGTTTTTGGTGATTACTTTGATCAAATCAAATGGCCAGGAGCTCGAGGGCTTGTTAAACAGAACTTTCTAACCTTCCTCTGTATGATCATGTTGATGGCCTTCACGGAAGTCTCCAGGGAAGTAGCATGGCCAGGTGCTGCTTGACACATTGAAGGGCTGACATCAAGAATAATAACAACAGCGTCCTGTGTAAACAACACATATAAACAACACACGTCACATTGATTTAGCAGCAGGGGAAGATTGGGAGGGCGAGGAGCCCGTCTACAGAGTATGGTAGAACTCGACGAGATCTCCCACATGCAAGGCCGTTTTTAGGCCCTTATTTCTTACAAATTTTTTTAAAAAACTTAAGCATACACCAGCCATACTCTGCAGACTGGGCGAGGAGTCTGAGGTTGTTCACCATTTACAAAAAGCTTCCGAAAAATCTTGTTGAAAAGACATAGTGAAATATGAAACATGGCTTTTCTCATCATTCCAGTGGAAAATTTTGGGGAGCAACAGAATATCTAAGAGGAAGTCCTGTTTTTCCAGATGGAATGTTCCAATTAGGAATTGGTGTTCCATTATTTGTTAAAACCCATCTTTGATTCCAGTGTTTCAGGCTTTCGCAGCCATGTTTTGGTTAAAGGAACTGATTCGTGCAAATGGTAAACATGATTCCAAAAAATGAAATTTACCATGAGTCTTGAATTTTGTTTACCATTTGTCAAGACTGTGCTTTGCCCATGTAAATGGTAAACAACCTCGATATCCAGCAAACACCTTCTAATGCTTTGCGCCTACAGGAATGGTGTACAACTGGTGATGTCACTTTGTTACAAATCAGGGTAGTACAGAAAGGAAGCTCTTCTCAAATAGTCCCGGGAGACTTGTCAACCTTTTGACTGACCCATTGTCTCTTTTCTGACCTTGTAGTTTTATATTTGATCGATATACCCCAGCTTTTTCTCCTTTGTTCCAAATAAAAGAAATTTAATTTCAAGTATCCCCTAACTCGCTCACTTCTCCCCAATACGTTAGCGCCCAAATCCTTTATTGTAATACTTTTTAACCCAAGTATCGAGCATGGTATACCAACGAAAACACGTCAGGGAAAGCTTGCTAAACTAAATGAAGCTTTCATCTCTTGGAGAGTAACTCGACGTCATCTTTTAGAATTGCTTTCTACAGGACTTAGATCGTCGTTGAAATACCCAACCGTCAACTTCACATTTATAGTTACAAAGTTTCATTGATTTTGACAGCATTTTCGTTCGTAGTTTCGAAACCAGTTACCTCAAATGTATAGCTGACGTTTAAGGTGAAAAATCATTAATTTGCTACCTCGCTAAATTCAACCATTTTGGTTTCAAAACGCTTCGATCGATAACGTTCTTACCTTTGCCGCCGCCATTTTGTACTGGTGACGTCACACGATCAAGGCCGTGCTTGCCCGATAAATTTCCCGCCAAATGTTCTTCAAGTTAGTCACGCGATCATTTCCTCGGTTGTGTGACAAGAAAAGTGACTCGATCAGCCCCTTTGGAAGAAATCAGGGATCAAATTTCTCAGAATAACAATGTTGCAAAGTTTTCATGTGCTTTATTCCTGGCTTTATTCATGGCTGTTTTGAGTTTTAGAATTAGCAGGAGCCGATTACTGGTCTTAGCCTCCGGGGGGGGGGGGGGCACTTGGGTATTTTTTGGGTGGGTATGTGCCGCCCTGGAGTCCAAATTGGCACCCCGTTCTAAAAAAAAATTCCCCTAAAATTGATACCCCGTTCTAGAATTCGCCCTAAAAATGATACCCCGTTCTAAGGTGCAAAGAGTACAACAGTTTGCTTGTTAACGCATTGAACCGTATTTTTAAAAGCAATCTATCTGTCCTTGAATAATTTCAAATGGCTGCTTACAAAACTGGAGCTTTCGTGCGTTCGAAATATTATACCCCGTTCTAGAAAACGCCTCTGAACTGGATACCCCGTTCTAAATCAGGAGCTTCAAAATCACGACCCCGTTGGGCGGCACATACCCGTATAGGTAATGTATGGGAGTACCCCCCCCCCCCCCGGGTAGCCTCCTAAGGGGTGCGGGAAGCAGTAAAGGAGGGAGAGACGATTGCGGACAGCCTCATCAAAAGCCAGGGAAAAGCGCCCTGGGGACGAGGTTGGATTGGGGAGGAAAGATAAAGGACCCTTTTCTCCCCCTCCCGTCCCCCTGCCCTGTAGTCTGCTTTAAGGCGGGCCGCGCGAATAATGAAGTTAGTACCGGCTGCGAGCAGAGGTTTCTCTCTTGCGTGGCTTTTAGCGTTTACGAAGTCGTTCGCGTGTCAAACCAACTACGCGACAGACAAGCCAGGCGAACGACTTCGTAAAAAAGCCATGCAAGAGAGAAACCTCTGCTCGCAGAGTAGGAAGTTAGCCCGGATAAGTTTATAGCCGTCATACCTCAAAAGCAAAGCGCTTGTATCCACCACACGCGAACATACGCACCACGCAGGTGTATCGGAAAACCGAAAGGGCTTTTTCACCTATAATCTAAAAAACGATTACGAGCAAACACTGAATAAAAAAGAGCTTTTGATTTCCTCGCTTCAGATTTTCTAGTCGATTTTTGTCTAAATAAGCTGGCAGTTAATGAAGGACAACAACCACCCGTTTGAATATAATTTGCTGGCAATAGTAGTTTTTCATGTTCTTAAGAAAACGTCAATCATCTTCAGTCAAATAGACAGATGTTCAGCATATTTTAATTTTTTGTTTGTATGCATTTGTCAGTTGTTGTGTCAGGGGCACCCAACGGCAATTTCCGGGAAAATATCTGTTCGGAAGACGATTTGAGATCTAGAATTTTCGGAGCATTTGTTGTAAAATTTCTTACTTGCCTGCCTCTCCTAGGATTTTCGAACATCTACAAAATGGTATAATTACCCATTTTTGACGGATTTTGACCCTAAAAAAGGCCACCTAGAATTTTCGGGAGCCTTTTCCTGGCTGAAATTTTCGAGAAGGTAAGTTTTTATCCCTATAATCTTCGGATCACTAGACTTTCAGCTAGGAAATCCGAACAGATGAAAAGTTTTTAGGGGATAAAAATATGTCTATATCTACCGTTTGAATACTAAAATACGTTCAACAATGCTATGTTAAGTGGTTTTGAACTATATCCTCGTTGGGTGCCCCTGTCGTGTTTTTCGTGCATTCAACTGAAAAAATTTAGAGATTGTTGACCCGCACAAGATTACAACCGTCTCTACTTGCTCCAACGTCCCTAGCTAGCGGCGACGACAGGACAGACGGTCGTATTTACAGGCTACTACCACGCAAGTTTTGGTTATTTTTACTGCGATCATGGTTAATTTTGGTAAGCAGGGCTAAAAATAGATCTGGTATTGTTTTGTAATGTTTAGCGACCGGCCGGAAACCCATGAGTACTGGAAATTTTATCTGAGACATGTAGTACAAATCTAAACGGCAAAAACCGTGGACGAGGCGCTGCCGGTCGTCAACGTTAGATCTCGAGAGAAAACTAATCAGCTAAAAATTTACTTGAATAAGTCCAAAGACTACTGCAAAATTGAAGTGAAAAAAGTGCATTATTTAAACTTTTACTTTGTTTCTTTTCGACTGGTTCCAAAAGCATCTGCATCATCAGTGTAGATTTCAGTAGAACTTTCCACGATCATAGAGTCGATCATAGAGCATAACGATAATCAGTCACACCTCCATAGCTTAGAGGTCACTTTTGCCATGTTCTGTTTTACAACACTGCTATGTAAACTAAAACCTGAGCGAATCTGTCGATCTGTGGATCCTTTTACATGGCCGCAAGATCTGGTACTAGTCCCTTACAACGCCATTTTCTTTGCGATCATAATATGACAGACTTTGCAATAAATCTGGCTTCGTTCTCTTTTAGAAACCAAATGACAACAGCACTCATTTTTTTCGCAGCTGTGTAACGTTCCAGTTCCAAATCAACGCTTGCTGTCATTACCCTGGTTATAAGAGTCCGCACCATGATAACAGCTGATGATGTTTACTCACCAATCAGGATAAAATATATTCTCTAGTCCTGTCATAATTCTTTTTTCCTTTTTCTCTCAAGAGCTTCCAGAATCACTACTGGCCTGCTAGTCTTACGCATTTTAACGTTCCTTATGAAAACTATTACAGTAAAGTTTTAACCCAAATATTACAAATGTCACATGCAAAGTTACTCTGATCTTACTTCCGACGATCACGTTATTTTTAGCTGGTCACGTTGTTTCCTCTTTCTAAAAAAATCTCCCGCCGCACTATTTGAATGATATACGGCAGGTTTTTTAATCACGGGAGAACAAAACAGAAATCTTTTTTTGGAAAACCACGGGGAGTGTTACAAAATACATAGTTCACTGTCACCTGGTGTCTTGAATTGTCCAGGCATTAGAAAATATGCAACGCAACAAAGCATGACTTACTTAACACGATCCCACTTGCGAATAGAGCCGTTACTCCTAACTCGGGAGAGGGACGATTGCATTTATAGCAGGCTAGATAAATAGCAAAATAGTAAAACATTGCACTGGATAAGATTACAACTCCACTCTATTTTCGGCCAGAACACTGCTGAGAGGTAACATGACCAATTCCTGATTTAGAAACAGTAGTTACCCCTTGGGGGTACAAGACCAGAAACCCTATATAAACGGTTTTGTTACAAACTTCCTGCAGAAAGATATAGAAAGAGCTAGCAAGAGTATCATCCCTGAAGACTTGAAATTTCCGCGGAATTTTCACAAAGGCAAGAAGATGATTTACACCCAACTCGAGCGACAAAGTTCCTTGTCTTATCCTTCAGAGACGCCGATCGAGTCTAGTTTAAGACGGCTGTACTCTCCGCAAGAGTTTCTTTTGGAGACAAGTATTGTAGTCCTGGTTTTGGCGTGTTTCGTAACAATCAGCTTCGCTGCAAGACTTCTCGAGGATGATGTGTGCTGCAGTGGTTTTGTTCCTGTGTAAAGTCTAGATCTGTGCGGTGCATCTTCGTTAAAGATGCTCCGTTTCGAAGGCAGAAGCAGTAACTAGACAGTGGCGCTGGTAAAATCATGAGGTCCAGGAATTAGCCATGAGCTTGAGAAAACCGAGCTGGACGTTTCTTTCTTGGTTAGAACAAGCAGACGCACATTGTTCACTTACGTCTCAGGATCAGCTACCATCCGGACGTTTTTTCGGTGTATATTTACTGGGCGGTCTGTGGTTGGTAGTGATAGCAATCACAAGTTTTTTTGAACCGCCACGTGCAATCGATACACGCGTCTGGCAGCCGATCGAGTCCATCCTGCAGAAGCTTGAACATTGCGCCAACCAAACTGTCTAAGAGCACTGTGAACAGGACTGCAAGACTATAACTTAACTTAATGGTTACTTCAATATCATCGGTTTTATGGGAAGACATGATGTCGAAAGCTGATGGACTTCATAAACGAAGGAATTAGCTAAAGATTTTTAAATAGGCATTTAGAACTGCAAAAAGTATTGCTTTGTTGATGATTTAAGTGTGAAAATGTTGTTTAATTATCATTCATTAAGTATTTGATGTAATTTTTGATATGTATAATGCTTATTGTTTCCTGAAAGAAAGTCGTTCATTATCAAAGCTCGTGTAGATCGTGTAAGAAATTAGGAATTAAAGTCTTCTCAAAAATATTATATAAACCGTTTATTGTCCACATGATAATTAGTTCACTGAGTAGGAGGAACACATTTTAGTAGTGTTGCTTCAGGTTAGACCAGTGAGGTGTTAAATGGGATGGTAGCTTTTTTGGACTGCTACATCTTCTGTTTCATCGAATTTTTCATTTGAGTTTTCTACTGCTGGTGACTGCTACAATCTGTACAAGAGAACCTCCTGACCTGGTGTAACTCCATTTAATAAAGTTCAAATATTACATTACTTTCTTTATCAATGGCCAAACCTGTTCCAGGCTCCGAGATAGTCGGGTCCGCGGGGACTGTAAGTGCGAACACAAAAAATTAAATAAAACGGGAGTTTTGGGATGACGAACCAGTTACGTTTTAATGTTGTTTCAGGCCTGCTATAGGAAAAGTCCTTTAACAAAAGAGAATTGGCCCCCGGGGGAGTACTTTGAGGGCAAAAATCAAATCCAAAAAAATTTCCTGTGATTCTAACAAACCTAATAAAATCCCTAGACCAAACATTAAACGCCAAGAACCCTTGTTGGATTCACCTCGGGCACTTTATGGAGTATTTTATAACTGGTTTTGGGAATATGTAGTTCGAGATGCAATGCAATCTGTTAAAAACAAGTTTGATTCTACCGGGGGGGATACTTGAAAGTTTTCATAAGGGAAGGCCAATCCCTTACCCTTACTCTTTTATATACCCCTTTTGACTGAAAAGGTAACCCCCCCCCCCCCCCTGATTGACAAATGGTAACCCGTTCACATACCTACAGTAGTTTTGGAACGTTGCATCCCTTTTAAACTGCAGTAAATGCATTGTCTTTAAAATGCTGTATGAATAAATCAAAAAACCAGAACGTTTTCTCGAGTTTTTCACAGACATAAAATGGATCTGTTAGCTCTCATGATTCATGAATCTTCAGGCCGTTTTACCCCCAAAATATCCATTTAAATAACGCCAAACAAAACAAGCAAAAACATTTTCCTTAAGAAATCATCCGAGTATCCCCTAAGGAATTACCTCCACGTTTTATCAAAACTTTGAGCAATATCGTAAGTAAAAAACGCAACAATGTTGTATAGAAATAATCATTTTATTCAGTATTAAATTATTTGAAATACTCGTGGCCGGATGTAAACTACAATTCAAGACAGGAAATAAATCAATTCTAAGTTAAAAGATAGCAAAAATTATAAAAAACACATTTCTTCCAGCCAAATTTTTTTAGGCCTGCCAACAAAGAGTTCAGATCCCTCAAATGATTGGAACACGAAAGGACTGGGGAGCGTTTAAGCAACTTCCAATTTATAAATTAACTGCCGAAGACTGGCGTGCCTTATCGTAGCTTATCGTGTGTCTATTCTTAATTACAAATGCTATATTTTACTGTATTTAAAGACTCCAAGCTCCAGGTCCTATTGCACAGTAACAGACCCATGATTATATTGCAGAATAGTAAGAGCTAAACCATGCAAAAAAGCTAAAGTTTTCGAGTAAAAGAAGTCAAGTATGACGGGCTCCAGTTGCAGTGCTAAAAATGATTTTAGGGAGGTTCGACCGGTAAAAATATTAAACCAAAAAAGTTCACTAATAACAGCTTGTAATCTCAAAACTATCTTTTACCAGTTCTAGTTATCGCTATACCTTTCAAAAAGTGGCTTAATGAAAGGCGAGCATGTAAGTAGAAAAAAGAAACATGCTGCCTAACTGTGTGTGAGGAAAGTCTTGTCCAGTCAAAGATTGATTGTTTCGTTTAGTACCGTACCGTCGAATACAATAAGCCGTGACTGGTCAACGTGACAGGCGCGTGAATTTTTTTGGCCGGTCAAGTCGCCATTCTGGCCGGATATTGTCCGTTTTCGGCCTTAAGTTGTTTCATATTTTAGGTTAGTGATAGTATGAAATGGGCCATAGGGACAAGTCAGTGCTGAAAAAAAAAAAGCTTGTTTAAAAACACTGATGATGCATGATACAACTCACAAATTCACTGTCTACAAGTTTTGGTTGAAATAGCAGTAGATTGGACTTCAGTGAATCAGCCAATGCAATTAGTCCCGTTATGTCTAGTTGGGAATTTATTGCAAGCCAGAATCCCCGGCCAGGTGAAGCCAAATCTCTGCATAAGCGCCTCGCAGCCCTCTCTTGCTTGGTTACAAAGCTCTCTGCAAGGCTGGCGTGGTTCTTCGCAGGGCGGAGCGTAAACAGAGCACAGGAACTGGGCCAAATACGGGGAACAGCCCACTTTCACAAGTGGAAAAAATTGATGAACCTCTAAAGCGGCTTCTTCTTGTGTTCGATGGTTCAAAATGTTTGGGAACAACGTCATGTTCTGTTGCAGATCACTGCAGAGTGGAATGACCAGTGCTTCACAGCGGCCTGTATTGGAAACTAATGATTGAAATGATAATTTAAAAAATGAAGAAACGTAATGACTAGTCATATTACAGGAAACATAAAACCCGCAAAGATAAGTTGGTTCAAAGCGATTTTTGCATGCGTCGAGAGTGCGTTTTGTTTTCGAATCGCGGAAAAAGCTTTTAACTGTCCACAACCACTGATCTAAAAACCTGCGTTGCGGGTGAGATGGTTTTCTCTATCCAATTTTCCCTGGCTACGGTAGAAAAGAAGCCCATGTCATCCACAGGAGGTGCTAGGGAGGGTGCTTATATTTAATGCCAAAATCACTGGAAATTCGGTAAAAAAAATAGAAGAAACGCTTCTAGTCGGAGGTTGACTTTTTTTGGGAAACGTGGACCATCCCGCGCTTCAAAGAGAGGAGTATTACCAGTCAGATCGGCAGCAGTAACCACTTCGTTTTTTGTTTAGTCCGATCCCTTTGTGGGGGGGTACTCCCTTATATAAAAAAAAAAAAACTGCAAAAACCGTGTACGATCTATCTTGCTCAACATGCCGCGTCGGATCCAACAAAATCTTGATCAGTCAAAGTAGATCAAATTGAAAACGTCGCAGTCAAGAAGACTTTTGCAGGGTCGACTGATCAAAGAACGTGAAATAGAGTTAAGTTGCAATATTTGGACTGGCCAATACTAGTATTGGTATTGGCGAGTTGAAATATCGTAACTTAACTCTATTTCACGTTGTCTGATCAGTCCCTGCAAAAGTCTTCTTGACGGTAACGTTTTCAATAAGCTATATAGGTATGTGCCGCCCCATCAGGTACGGTTTTTGTGCCGTTTTGGTCTAAAAACGGGTATACACTTTGCACATTTTAATTTGGACTGGAATTGGGTATGGTTTTCCAGGGAACTACGGGAGTTTATGAACTATTTATCTTTTCAATTCCAAATGAGTACGAAAAAAGGAGAAACATGCGAATTCGAAATGGATTTGAAGAATTTTTTTGTTTGCGCTCTAATCTAAGTAATGATAAAATAATTTCTGCCCACAGGCCAGGTCTGAAAACGGGTGTGGAAAATTACATTTTTTGCTCTGAAATAGTGTCAGGATTTGGAGAACCGGGCGGCAAACCCCCACCTAGTATTCCCAGGAGTACCCCCAGGAGTCCCATCTCGTAGGGAGCTACACATAGCTAAACGTTTGGTCATAACACGCGTCAGACCAAGTGGAGATCTCCGCCGGCTAAACCTCAGAAGATCTTGCGATTAATTGTCGTTCCATTCTTTCTTGGTTAGTTGTTGTTCTGTGTACAACAACTACAGTTGTAGTTACAACTAACTACTATTAGTTGTTGTTCTGGTCAGGCAGGCATGCGAAAAGTACCCAAAGTTTGAATATAAATAAGGTGAGACCTACTTACCGGCGGAAGAGGGTGTGGTCTTGGCCATCTGGGTGGGACTCGATCCGTCAATACATTGAGAGGACTCGTCTTTTCTTGGTAACTTAGAGCAAGACACTGGAAACTTGAATCCTATCTCGCGAAATTGAACACGACAACTCTTTCTGACACGAACGCAGAGCTCTTTACAAGGCAAAGTTTTGTATGCTCTGCAACGCGGGATATACAAGGAGCACAGGAAGAAGTTTAACTCTGATGAGCAGTTTGTTTGAATAACAGGGAGAAATTTGCTTAGTTCACCAGAAGCCTCGCTTTGACTTTTGTGCCTAAAGAAGTTGGGCATCCGGGTCATTTTGTATTGCTGAGCACTGCATGTAGCATCAGCTATTCGTTCACATCTGTCTTTTGCTGCAAAAATAAAACAAACATTTTTTAGATTACCTGAAATAATCCGTTTTTTAGTCAGCTAAATCATTTCCATTGGCAATGATCTTTGGCAGGAAACCCGAAAAAAGTTAGTCAATCGCTCATTTTACCTGCAGTCTGTTCGTTAATCTAAGACACAATAAGCCTGTAAGGCAGTTAGCCAGTCTTTTACCTAGTCATTTCTCCGTGACTGTCCGTTACACAGTCTTGCGATAAGAGCGTCATTCTGATTTTTAATCAGTACAGGTTCAGATAAAAATGTTAACAATCAGTCCCCGATAATCTATAGATTGGGTAGAACGCGCCTAAGAAATAGGAGGCGGAAAAAGGGCTGCCGTCAAACGTGACTCTAGTTTCACGTTCACGTATCTTATGTACCTGGTACCAGTGGCTTCATAGCTCAGTTGGTAGAGCATCGCACCGCTAATCGCGAGGTCACGGGTTCAAACCCCGTTGAAGTCGTGAATTTTTTTCAGGCTTCTTTACGCACTTGCATAAATTGTGTTAACTGCGACGATCATTTCTTCACTTTCATTTCATTTCCGCAGTTCATATATGATTTATTTCATATATCATTAACACTAATCTTACCGTTCGTCGGGCGTGGCGGTTGGGTCGTGACTGCAGCAATGGTCGCCAAGTCCACGCATATTCCAAGGCCATTCCTCTCAGGGAACTTTTTACACGCCATGCTCTCTGGCCACGAAAAACCAAACTTTTGTAACAAAGGAAGACACCCATTCTTTACTCGGTTACAGAGACCTCTACACGGCGGTAGCGGTCTATTCAGGATCGTGCAAATAGGTGCATAGAGCGAACACAGAAATAGTGTCAAATACGAAGAACAGTTGGTTAGTACCAAGGGGTAAAACTGATGAACTTCCAAGGCTGCCTCCCCTTGGGTTTTGTGATGGACAAGGTTGGGAAACATCGTCATGTTGTACGGTAAGGTTTGGCATAATGGAATCGTCAAAACCTGGCATTTGCCTGAGAAGAAAAAAAAATAAAGGAGCTACAGGTCACGAAATTCATCAAAATTCAAACATTGAGAACTTCCGCCAAATTGAGTAAAATATGAAAATATCCGCTCAAAACATGAGAAGAAGGAATATTTATGTAAACAGAAGATTAAAACGGATTGGAGTAGTGGCTTTCAAAACTTGTTAGCCAAACAGTTTTTCAACGTTCGCTTTTGCGTTTTTGTAACGTTTGATTTAATGCTTTGGAGACACCTTTGTTTGCCGTGAAGTTGTGATTTTCATATTTAGAAGTAGTTTCTTCACTAACGCTGAGTACCATAGAGAAAAAGAACTTGGCAATTTTGAAACAGCCCCTTTCAAGAGAATTTATGAAGTTTTCAGTTATTTTCACCTTTGAAAACTATTTTGAAAGAGGCTCACGACCAAAAAGCAAAACAAGTTTTCAAATTAATGCATAAAAGCCGGTAAAAAGTCAAATGCACATTTCCACTGTTAATGCCAAATTTATGTTTCCACCACTTAACAAGAAAGTTGATCAACCCTACATGTTTTGAAAAATTTTATGCAAGTTCATGCTTAAACATGCTTCTCACGATTTTAAAGTTTTTATGACAAGAATTCCACTGACAGTGAGCCTTTGCTTCGCGCATCAAGGTATGGAAATATCGATGGAGCCTGGTGGACAAGGAGGGCGGCAATGGTTAAGAAAACTCGTCTTAAATAAATCTTACCTGGTACAGGTGGTGGCCTAGAAATAGCCACTTCAGTTGAAGGCCCCATGTAACAGCTAGCCTCATCTTTACGTGGGAAGTTTTTACATTTGAGATCCGTTGGCCATTGAAAAGAATTTTGTCTGTGGGCTTGATTAATAAAACGCTTGCACTGCGATCTTGTTTGCACACAGAATTCTCTGCAAGGAGGCAAAAGGGTCTTGGAGTCTGCACAAGATGGAGCGTACATTGGGCACAGAAAACGGGCTAACATGGACGAACACTCTTTAGGAGCGATTAAAAAGATGTCATTGAACCGATTAAAGCTTGCGCGGACAGCCTGCTCAGTCACATGACCAAAGTAGTTAGGCATCTGTGCATGCCCGGCTTGAAGGGTCTTGTTGTGTGCCATGCACTGGGTTAACATTATTGGCTGGCATCCTGTTGCTGTGTGGGCAAATAAGAACGAAAGAGATGCATGGCTTTCATCACAGTTGATAACTATACACAAAAACTTCAAGCCAACAACCGTACGTGTTAAATAAATAAAAGCATTATTAACCCCGTTTTTTATATGCTTTGCGAGAATAGCCTCAGGTCGTTAGAATACTTTTTTATGGTTGTCCTAATATTTGACACCAACCCTAAGTATCAAGCTGTAAAAACACTCAGTTACCAGCCTCTTAGCCTCTGAAAATTCAAGAGAGTTCTTCCTCGTGTTCAGTCGATGCATTTCTCCCTTCATTTTCAGACTTCTTTCTTGATAGCGGGATGAGCTTTATTCCAAGTTATGGATCAAGGAAATAAGACCGGGGCATAGTACACCAAAGTTCGACATCGTGCATGGCTATCCCTACACACGAAGCACTCGTGGGGATAATCCCGCTAAATTAAGTTAAACTTTTGATTTGCAAAGCTTTGTCAAAATATTGAAATAGGTACGGAGTTTACGCTTAGAGATCCGATGTTTACACAGATTTTGCATAATTCGCCTCTCGTAACTTGTTAAAAAACGACTTGTATACAGTCAAAGCTCTAAAACCGACCTCGAAGTCGCGCCTATTGTTGGTCTTGGGGAGGTGAATGTAGACTGCAAAACAGTCCGTATTTTTGTATATTCAACTACGCGCTAGCAGTCAAACAAAATGTCCGGAACGAAGCTGAAAACAGAAAGCGAGACTGGGTAGAGACACCCGACGGGCGAGTGAAGCTCGCGCGCTTCGCACGCGCAAGAGTCTTGCTTGATTTCTTTACTGATTTTGAGAAAAAAAACCCAACTGTTTTGCAGACTAAGGTGAATGATAACAAGGTTGAACCTGAGGGTGTTTGTGTTACAGAGGTGCCCGTTATTAGAGTTTTGATGGTATGTATTAAATAAATTGAAAAAAAGATGGCAAAGGAAATTCCAAGTTATTTCTTACCAATTGTGTTTTTTGGCCACGATCCATTAAAACACTGTGATGTAGCCTCTTTAGGATGATTACGACATTTCATTGCTGAACCTAAGTTGATTCCAAATCGCTGGAGTTCTTTTCTACAGCTCTTCATAGCGCGCTTGCAGAGCTCTTTGCAGGGAGAAACAGGCTTCTGGGTACCATTACAAGGAGGTGCCAAAATGGAGCATAAAAAGGGGGCCATATCAGGAGAGCACTTGCTTTTTAAGAGCCGGTCAAATTTGCGTTTTATCGCTAGCTTGGCATCGTCTTGTGACCGGTGTTTCAAGAAGTTTGGAAACTGGGTCGTAGTGTATGGCATATTTTGACAGAATGAAATTGTTATAGGCTCACAGCGATGTGCACCTACAGAAAGGAATTAAGAAAATAAATTTAATCAATGATCAATCAATCATCGGCAAACAAACGCATAGCTTTTTTGCCACACACAACAAGAGCTGATTAAATAAGACATTAAAAAGTGATTGTAGTGTAACGCTACCACTAACTTCACAAACAACCCCACCCCTCCCCCTTCTCCGCTCGTCTCCACACGTCAAAGGCTGATCCGCATCCGCATCCCGTATCCTGCCCCTCAAAAAAGAAAAGTCAAAGAAGGGTGCTGCATTTACGTAGGTTTGATCCATGCACCCTCTGGTTCGAAGTACACCCAGGTATCCCTTCGTCAACTCAGACACAGACTTGGTTATCTTAGGTTGCACCCTCTCCTCCGTCAATCAAAAACCTGGCCGATACAACTTGGTATGGTCGGTATGCGTAGCTAAAATTGACAGCAGAAAAGTATAGGGAAGGAATCAAGATAACATTAAGGGGTAAGGAACGGCTTCATTCTGACTTGTTCGTTTTGTAATATTCCAATAGTAAAACTTACAGCAATATAATGTTGGTTTATATGATTTGCTTAGTATGCATGGTCGGTTTACTTTGCACGATTCAGTTGCAATAGAAATCCTGAAAGGTGGGTCAGTTTTCATATACTAGTTATGCAATGCTTTCGAGCAGTATACAGAGAGAATGATCTCACGAATGACACACGAGCCTTTAAATTAGATTTGACAATTATTCCTCGAGTCCGAATGGGCTCTGAGTCACTAGCTGGGCTATTGACTCAGAGGCCATGAGGGCAAGAGGAATAATTGTTTTAGTAAAATCCAACCATATAGTTGGTCAAAAATATCGAGAATAAAAAAATATTTAGCTAGTTAAAGCTAGACTTTAATATTTTTTACCGCCAAAAAGCCCGCGCTTTTCGCTACTAGTGGGCTATAACATATAGCCTAGTAATAGCTCAACCAATCAGAATGCAGCATTGATAATAGACCACTAGTTGGATTTTACTAAAGGGCATTAACCTACCTGGCTGAGACCTTGAAAGCCGCCTGATCACATCTCCTCGAGTGTTTTGGCGACCAGCCAAAGAGTAGGAACTATTTGCTTTGTCTTGACTCTCTGTTTAAATTGAAACAGTTTCGTTACAATTTGAACAGTGGTTTTTCTTCTTTTTAGTAAAAATTGCTTGGTATCGAAGCGTGGCGCGGTCATTTCGCGCTTGTCCCATTCGCGCACACACTCTCGAGGTCCTCTTTTCACCACCCCGGGTTCACCGGGGAGCGTTGCGTGACATCCAAAAAACGGCTGCGAGCGAGACTAGGGTTCACCACCCTCACAAAGATATTTGCGTCTTTTCACCACCCCAAGCTCACTAGCCTGCGAACAGCAGACGCATCGTCTGCAAGCGACGACCGGAAATGCGTCTGCTGTTCGCAGACTACGTGTTCACGACCCACACAAAAATTTTTGCGTCGGCGTTGAACTGATCGAAAGCCTCAGTAAAGCATTTCCGCTATTATGCTCACCTTTTTTGGGTCAATTTGTTTCAAAACCAATTATTGCTACAACTTTAACTTCAATTTTAAAACCTTTTTAAAAACATAGTGAAGAGATTCCAAAACTTGATCATCCTGCAGGGAGATTGTCATCGCCAGACTATACTGAATTATTTAACCATGGTAAACAAAGCTTGACTTAAAGCTATTTGACACATATCTTTGATGACATTTTTTTGGCCTTTCGTTACGCTAGTCACATGTTGATGCACGAAATGGGACTTGCAACATGGAATTCTTATTTGATCGTCTCTATACTCATTCAAGAGTTACTAAACATTCTGCTTCTTAGCTCGTAGGATGGAAGTCGCGAATAGGTCCGAAAAAATCATTGGCTAGGCAATTTTTAACAAAACACCTGGGGAGTACACTTTAAATACGCTAAATATCCTGCGACGTTAAGGTGTTTTTCGTAATGACGAAACATTTCTACCCACGCGACGCCAGCAAGGCAAGCAAGGGACAAAGACAGGCGCGGATATGGGTCAGATTTTTCATAAGAATTATATTTTTTGTAATAAAGAAACAATTTCCAAGTTGAAATCTGGCCAATATCCTGTCTGAATGACTACAAAACCCAGGAAAGGGGACTTTAAGGAGTTAAAATCCAAAAATTTTCTGGGGGAACCTGCCTCCGGATCCCCCTAGGAACTTACGCCTTCCGTGCTCGTTTTTGGAAATCGGTCAGTATATATTATCTTAGATCCGCGCATGAAAGAACCTCACTTACAATCCCTGCTCAAAAACCTAAATTGTGTGCAGCCCATTTCAAGCCTCTCCCATTGTATAACTAGTACATATGAATCCTAGTAATATTCAGTAAACACACTAAGTTATAGTGGTTAGGTGCTTGCAAGGAATCAGCCACCAGCTTAGAGCTTGGTGCGCCTAGTGGTGGCTGTGGAACTAGTATGTTTAGGCACAGATCCCCTGGCACTTTTGCACGCCGACGGGTGAAGGCACACTGCCTTTCTTTAGGGATCCTTTAGACTACCGAACAGGCGTTATTTCAAGTATTCCCTTGTTTCAAGCGAGCAAGAAGGACTTAGAGCGCTCGCCACGTGCGACGGGGAAAAGTGCGCCCTCCCCTAGCCTGCATAACAGGCGCTTAATGAGCCACGCGAGGCAAACGCGGCCTCCCCTCGTCTCGCGCCTTACACTCGCTTTGAGATTCGCGCAAAATGCCGCATTTGCCTCTCGTGGCTCATAAAACGCCTGTTATGCAGGCTAGCCAGGCCTGCAGGCTAGCCTTCCCCTGTCGCGCGTGTCCCGCTTCGACGTCCGCCTCGTGCTCACCTGGAAAACGCAAGAAAATAGCGCCTGTTCTGCAGGCTACCCCTTCAATCTTTCGACTCCTGTGCAACTCTGTTTCTTTCAGGATAAAAATGGAAGAAGGATCGCCTGATCGCAAGTTATCCAGATTCAAGATCAAAGGCGCTCATTATCGACCTATTACGTCATAATTAAGAACAGAGTATACAGAGAATGTATAGCTATTTCATCAGCATAAGTACTTTTTGCAAAGAGGCATTCATCTATAAGTGAGACAGTCAAGTATTACCTTGTAACGCCTTGAACTTTTTAAGAGTGTTTAACAGACTTCGTATTTCACCCTGCATCCACACCATACCGATGATCAAAACAACAACTGCTGCGGCCATCAAAACCACGGCCATCAGCATGATGCGCTTTTCAGTTTTAGGCTTTACAGTCTTGTCTGCTGTCTTCTTCATGGCAAAACCTTGAGAAATATTCTCCTCTATTTCAGCGTCTGTAAAAAGCTGTTGATAGTCCGACTTCAGATGGATTTGCTCGCAATGAAAGTCTTTGCACGGAATGCGGAGTCTGAATGATTATCTCTAAAGGTCTCTGGTTACAGTTTGTCGTCGCTGTTTTTTTAGAAAACAGACAGGTGTCAAAAGGGGCACATCATACCCCGTACACGCAAGTTTTACCTCGAGAGCGAGTTAGCTTCGGGGGGGGGGGGGGTAGTCCCTCGTATAGAAGTCGAGATCAAAGCTATTTGGGTACCGTATGTTCTGCCCCAGGTATGCATGGTTTGCCCATTTTGTTGGTCTGCAATCGGTCCCTGTTTTCGAGGGAACTTCGGGAGTGTATGAACCTATTTGTCGGTTTCAATTCCAAATGAACAAGAAAGGACAGAGTAATATGCGAACTCGAGATGAATTTCAAGAAAATCTTTTTGTTTGCTCTCTAGCACACTAAGTAACGGTAACATCATTTCTTAGAGACCACGGGCCCGTTTCTCGAAAGGCCCAGAAACTTTTCGGACCCGAAGGCAAATTTTGAAATCAAAACCTGTTGAATAGTAGGACAGTTCCTAGCGGCAGGGCAGTAATCGGCTCCTGTCCTAGCCCAAAAACCAGTCAATTTTTCTTCGTTAACTGATAGTTTTATTGCAAAATTTTCCGAAAATTTTTGAAAGTGTGATCTTGAATACAAACATAGCAAACACAACTCCGCTTTCCAGGCCCGAAAAAATACCGGGACTTTCGAGAAAAAGGGCCCCAGGTCTGAAAATGGGTATGGAAAATGCCATTTTTTGAGTCTGAACTAGGGTCAGGATGTTGAGAAACGGGCGGCACACCTCCACCCCTGTCCCTGGATTCCAGGAGTACTCCCCCAGAGTTAACCTGCTTAGCATTTACACGCAGAACAAAAGCGCACAGAAACTGTGAAAGCAATAGTTGCATTCTTAGTTTGAATTTATAATGGCTATTACTTTGGAGATTTCAAAAATTCGGCTAGATATATATAACCGTGTGTAGTGTCAGTAGGTCCATGGAGCTCGCCTACTACTTTTTAAGGGGAGCACACTTAGCTGAGGGTCTCAATGGGGTTAACCGATAGGTGTAAAACGGCCAAAAATTTAGTCGATAGCTGTAAAAATTGAAAAGTTTTAACCATTAGCCGTAAATAGGGTAAGAAAGAGTTAACCGTAAAAGAAATTGTTTCCTAGATTTGTTAGTTTTAAGGAAGGTGCTAAACTCACTTATGGTTGCGTTTTTATTTCCCGGCTACTTTGACTGCGTACGCACGTTAGGCCAAGCGCCTAGCTTTTAGGTGTTGACCTAGACCTAGGCTCCATTTCCGCCACCGCTCTCTCGGGGAACTAATTTTTTCCATAGCGAAAATCTGGCTTCTTGCTGGGGATTAATATTTGAGATTTTCAGGTCTTGCTCTCGAAATACTAGCAACACGCAGAGATGTCACTGTTTGTAAAACACGTCGCCGATAAACAACAATTCCAAGTAATAATTCCCTGTTTTTCTCTGATGCTACGGCGTCTTTCCACGCAATCTTGGTCAAGGCATTTCGGTGGCGTATCTGAGAAAAAACTTGCTCACACCACGTGCCCCGAAACGCATCAGCCGCGCGGAATAATGAGGCCTACGGACAAGGAAACGGCAGACAGTCGTTCAGTACAGTCGTTCGCTATCATTAAAAACACTGGACTCGGGAATTGTTTTAAATTGGCCGTTTTCACACTAGAGCTAGAAATGGATTATCCATCTGAGACTAGCCTATGTACAGTCACCCCCTCCCCCACAGACACTCCTTCTCCCTTCCTCCTTCTGAGGGGAGGGGGCGGCTGTACACAGGCTATCTGAAATGGATAACCCATCTTCAATTAAATTGTCCGTCAAAGTTGACGGAGAAAGCCAGGCGGATTGTTCTGATTCAAAATTAAAACCATTCCATTTTCAAATTAAGACGTATTACCTATCTGACGCGAATTATCAAACGGATAACCTGTCTCACCCGAATAATCCGCCCCTAGTGTGAAAACGGCCATTTCTGTTATAAATGAATGTCGCGCCCCGGCCTTGAGTTGGGCGTTTGCGTGTCTGCTGGGCTTCTGCTTTTTCACAAAGATTACCTTTAAATTGACTATTGACATTTGTATGCGTAAAATAATATTAGCAGTGGAATACTTTATAAAAAGTATGATCTATCAAATGTTAAAATTTTTTAAAAGAATGGCATCCCGAGATGATCCTAAGACCTTTATTTTGCTTTAAAGATACAAAAAATACCGCTTTATTGATATTTAACTCCTTGAAACAAAAGAAATTAATTTTTAACTTTGTTGTTAACCGTAACTGGAAAAAAATTAATCGATAGCCGTAAAAGAGCCAAAATTTTAGCCGATAACCGTAAAGCCACCACCCCATTGAGACCCTCTTAGCTCACGAGTGAGGATTGTTGTTTTTGTAACAGAAATATTATAAGGGTTTGAGCGAATAGGAATTTTAGCGATCGTTATTAATTAATTAAGGGGTCGAAAAGAGCAATTAAGATACATCGGAAAGTTAGAAGTAATGCTCGGTAAAAACGCCCGGAAAAGACCAAAAATGCTAAGAACACACCATAATTTAAACAAATGAAGGTAAGAAATTCTGATGTACCTTTATTACTATTTTTGACTCCCAAATAATAATCGCTAAAATCGTCATACAAGGCGTTCAGCTTGTGGGTAGGTGCAAAGATTTGATATGTGAGCAGGAAAAAGGGAGGTCTGACTTCGCCGTGCACGTGACCGCACTCCATCTGGGTCCATCTCACACTCCACTATCTGAACGCCTAGCCTTATATATCATATTTACAATTTCTGTTACGTAACACAACTACCTGCAAGGGGAAAAATACAGTCATGGCCCTTGCGAGGCTGATCGGACAGCTATGAGTAATTTATATAATTTATAAATTACCCATCCATAGCTGTCCGATCAGCTTTGTCGTCAATTTTGAGTGTTTACGGTATGTATCCTTGTTTTAGTTTAGAGGCCTTTAATCAAAGATGTGGAGCCGCACGTGAGGAAGTTGTCGACGTCCCTTGAGATTTTTCAGGTTTCTGAAGACCCTGAGAATACTTACCAACCAAGCCTATGTTAGCTGAGCCTCAATCTGTATGACTGAAAAAAGATTTTTCATGAAGAATCACTTGTTAAGCGTATGTTTAACTCTGGCAATGTTAATTTAACCCCTAAATTTCATGGCGAAAACTTTAAGATGGATGGGCTCCTAAACCGGCTAGGTATGGAGGCTTTAAAGGGGCATTGATATCACTGTTTTTTTTAAACTGATCTGAAGTTGTTGTTGTTTTTTTTTAAATTGGGGTTAGGTCATTTTGGCGGGGATCATACACGCCATAAACCCCGGCCATAAACACTGTTGTTCGGAAGGTGGCTTATTAAAACGTCTAGACTAGGATGTATTATCCATGCACGAGGACAACACGCGTATTAACACGGGTGCCCAGTCCATGCTCATCAACGTACACGCCGTGAAAAAGATCTTTCATACTGACCTGTGCTTCTATTCCTGCTTGCCCTGGTACGGTGTTGATCTCTTGGAATAAGCTGTTGAACTGATCGGCAGTGTTTCTCACTGGTTTCTAAATAACTGCAGTAGGCGAAGTAAGTTGTATTGTTTTCTCTCTTGCATGAATTAGCTTAATGGCACTATAGTGAGACGAACATTTGTTGCTCGATGCGGTTTAATACGTCCGTAGTATTAAACATTATGAAAGCATCTTGTTAATGTAGTATTAAAAATTTTATCACCCACACTATCGGAATACTTAAACACACAGTGAAATTTCCTTGTTTATAAAATATTCGAGATTGAATTTTAATATTTCGGTCTCTGGTGCCTCTGCTCGCAGGTAATTGATTATGGATGAACTTGCCGTAAAAAGATTGCAATTCCACAAAGTTCGGCCGTATTCTTCCTCGACCGAAAAGAATTAAAAACCAAACGGAAAAGAGGATACTCTTTAGAAAGAAATACTACAATTCAGTAAAGTTTTAACCTTTGTGATGATTTCACCGGGTAAAGAAGAGCTTTCTGTGTGCCCTTGAGTGACCTTTGATGAAAAGGGTCTTCAAACCCCCTGATTGATTATGTAACACATGGTCATACCACGCCGTCACGTTAAAACTAATTTACTATTCCAGTATCTGACCGATAGTTTGTCATGCGCGCGGCATGAACAGAGAGCTCAAGGATTTTCAATTCACCTTTAGCACAGAATTGAATAAATAACTTTTCGATATTTTGAACAAGTTTTCAACTGCGGCCAGATAAAAACTTGGAAGTTTGAAGAAGGGATTTATTGACTTCAAAAAACAAACAAACAAGCAAATACAGTAATAAGATTGCATAACAGCAGTTAACAGGGTTGTGGGCTCGCTCCTGTGCATATTAATTACTTAACTATTTGCCGTAGTATTCTAGACTATGTAACACTTCTTGAAGTGTCAATGCACAGTCACTGAGCATATGAAGAATTAACTTGTTCCAGGCTCCTAGGAAATCGGGTCCGAGAAACTGAGAAAGTGTGAACACGAATATGTGGGGCTTAGTCCCGGAGGGGGGGTACTTTAGGAATTTCTGGGTGGGGATGTGCCGCTGGGACCCTGGAACCCATAACCTGTACCAGAGCTACTTCAGCTGAATTTTACTACCCTATACTAGAGTAAACTCCCCAAATCCCCCCTGTCCTAGAGTAGCTGTTTCCCTAGTCTAGATAAAATCTTCAACCAACTGATCAGTTTCCTAAAAAATGATACCCTATTCTAGACCCAAACGCTCTGATTTATATACCCTATCCTAGAGTAAACTGCTTGAAAACCATACCCTTCACAGCGGCACATACCTATATAGCCCATATATGGCAGTGCCCCCCCCCCGGGGGGGGGGCTTACTACTGTACTGTAGGCAGGGCACCCAACGGCAATTTTCGGGAAAATATCTGTTCGGAAGACGATTTGAGAACTAGAATTTTCGGAACATTTGTTGTAAAATTTCTTGCTTGCCTGCCTCTCCTAGGAGTTTCGAACATCTACAAAATGGTATAATTACCCATTTTAAACGGATATTTACCCTAAAAAAGGCCACCTAGAATTTTCGGGAGCCTTTTCCTGGCTGAAATTTTCGAAAAGCTAAGTTTTGATCCCTATAATTTTCGGATCACTAGACTTTCAGCTAGGAAATCCGAACAGATGAAAAATTTTTAGGGGATAAAAATATGCCTATATCTACCTTTTAAATACTAAAATACATTCAACAATGCTATGTTAAGTGGTTTTGAACTATATCCTCGTTGGGTGCTCATGTGTAGGGTTCGCATAGTCTTGAAAAGTCCTTGAATTTTAGGGGGAGTCCTTGAAAAGTCATTAAATTTTCTTCAACTTTGAATGTAATGGCCTGAAAAGGATTTTTAATGCATTTTGGTTTTCCAAGACAGAATATAAATCATAGCTCAAAGAAGTTATTGGTGATTTACATACAGCGTCTTTCGTTTTATGCAAGAATTAACTATATAAATTTAAGACAAGTGAACTGACAAATGTTGCTGAAGCAAACAGTTAAGCCTTAAAGTGCGTTTAAAATGGACCGGGAATGTGCTTTTTTTTTGTACAGTGTGTGAAATTACATTCCTGGTAGGCGGTCCATGAAACCTGAAAAGTCCTTAAAAAATGGTCGCAATTTTTTGCATGAACCTGTGTACATGTATGACGTGATCTTCCAGGGGGGCTACTCGGGATTTCAAGTGACGGGGATAATCGGAGGATTTTTTTGGGTTTAACATTTTCCATTCCGGGAGTTTTTTTGGTATGAAAATTTGGCTTGGGTAGCTTGACTTGAGTAGGGATTTTTTGGGGGTATTAAAAAGAATCAGATGAGAAAAAGGATATATTCAGATGGTATGATGAATAAACAAACACGAGTGTTCAATTTCCAATGTTTTTCTTTGTGTTATCGCATTTCCCCTTTCTAGAACACTTAAGGGCCACAAAATCGGCATGGGATATTTTTGGGGTGAATTTTTGGTCCAGGGATTTTTTGGATTTTGCTGGAAGCCCTAGGGATTTTTTTGGGTCTTGACTTTTAGTAGTCTCCTTCGCAGCCGTTATTAGGGTCGTCACTCGTCACGCAACGCTCCTCCCCACTAGTGGGGAGGAGCGTTGCGTGACGAGTGACGACCCTAATAACGGCTGCGAAGGAGGCTAGACTTTTAGCTCCATTCGATCATCCCCGTCACTTGAAATCCCGAGTACCCCCCTGGGCGTGATCTTGGCCTGCCACTAAGTAGTCTCCCTCGGGGCCGGTTTTTTGGATGTCACGCAAGGCTTTGCGTGACATGCAAAAAACGGCTGCGAGGGAGACTAGCCACTAAGTGACTCTGTGGTTATATTTTAAACTGTAGCTTATGATTCTACTCGGCAAAATGGTTAATCAACCCTTGGACCCTGATCGTTCCTTTTAAGAAATATTTACAGCGCAGGCAATTTGCAACCTTTATACCTAAAATTCTCTTTTTTTCTAGACAGACTAAAAAGAGGCACCATGGCACCAAACATTGCTCATCGAAAGGCTGCAGTTGTAACGGAATCAGGGGAAACATTCTCCAAGGGGGCGGAAAAGAAAACTTTTATCACCGAGCAGACGCTCAAAGAGCACAACGGCGTGAATGGATCTCCTTCATGGATAGCAATCAAGAACAAAGTTTACGACGTAACAGGATTTGGTCGGGAGCATCCCGGCGGAAGTATCATCTTCACCCATGCGGGGCTGGATGCAACGGACGTGTTCAATGCTTTCCACCCTGCATCTGTTTACAAATGGCTGCCTCGGTTTTATGTTGGAGAACTGGTGAGAGATCCCTGCTCCGATCCCTCTGATGCCAAAAAGGAAATGGAATATAGACGGGATATTACAGAGATGAAATCAGAGCTGTTGAAAGCGCGCGCATTTCAATCTTCTAAGCTGTATTACGCCTTCAAGGTAGTATCAAATGCTGCAATACTTGCCGCAGCCATTGCTGCCATTAAAGTGCTCAATGGCATGACCGGAGCAGTAATAGGCGGTGTTCTTCTCGCTCTCTTCTGGCAGCAATGTGGATGGCTTGCCCACGATTTTCTTCATCATCAAGTGTTTACTAATCGCTTCTATAACAATCTTGCTGGGCTGGGTGTCGGGAACATCTGGCAGGGTTTCTCTACTTCTTGGTGGAAAATGAAGCACAATCACCATCACGCTTCACCAAATGTGGTACATACCCAGGCAGGTGGCGATCCTGATATCCTGACAATGCCATTGCTGTTATGGTCTGAGAAGATCATTGAAGGCGACTCCGAAGAGCTGAAGGATCTTCCCAGATTCTTGATCAGACATCAGAAGTTCTTTTATTTGCCGCTTTTAGCTGCTGCGCGTTTATCGTGGCTGCTGCAGTCCCTAATGTTCCAGCTTGAACCCGTTCACCAGTTTGTTGGGGGCCTACCGATGAAGATCGCAGAGATAGTCACTATTGGTATCCATTACGTTGCAGTGGTGTATATCACGTTGCTATTAGAAACGGCTGCCTCACGAATCGTCTTCTTGTTAGTCTGTCAGTCACTCGGGGGCCTGTTCATCGCTGTTGTGTTTACTGTCGGTCATAACGCCATGCACATCTTCACAACCGAGGAAATGAAAAACACTGACTTCGTCCGCCTACAGGTTCGCTCCACGCGTGATATCACGCCTACGGTATTCAACATGTGGTTCAGCGGTGGTCTTGCATATCAAGTGGAACATCATATATGGCCGACCCTGCCACGTCATAGCTTGCCTCTGGCGTCAAAGATTCTTCAGAGATTTTGTTCAAAGTACAATATTCCCTACACAGTCGAGGGACTGGTCAAAGGAAACTTAGCGGTTTGTAAGTTGTTATCTGATGTCGGTAAAGAGTTTTAGAAATTAAAAGTCATTTTGTGTTCATTTTTGTAAGATAGATTTATTGACATACACTAGATTTTGCCATAGAGAGTAGCTATGCAAGGTGTACTTGTTGGATTGATTCATTATCGAGGTTGTCTTAGCATATCAGACAGGAGTCACTAATAAAACACCTTTTTAATGACCATGACATTGTTTCCGGCAATTTGATTGTTTTCTCTTTAAAGGTTAATCGCAACACTTGTAGCCTATGGGGCGCAAAATGTAAAAATATTATTTATATCAAGGCATGTGTTCAAAACAAGGCCCAACTCTGCACTGTTTTTCTAGTTTTTGTGCTATTAATAGCACAAGAGTTGTCTTGCGATTTATAAATAACGCAGACATCTGCGATATGTTCATCACAGATATCCATCTTTTCGCTGAAAAACGATCTATAAATTGCACGATTTCTAACTTTAAATCACAAGATACCTTACTTTGTGATTTGTAAATTACAAGTTTCTAACTTTGCAATTTATAATGTATCGGTCAAATCGAAGCTTCAACATGCCCCCCCCCCCGGGCAACCCCCCGGGCATTTGACTTTTTTGAAAAATTTTGGTCAAATTCCCTCCTACCAGGGCCAAAATGCGGTTCAAATGCCCCACACTAGGGTCAATTCAGGTGATCAAATGCCCCCACCCCGGGGACATTTCACAGGCACAAAAATGACAGAAGGACGGCGGAAACGCCTTCAGTTGTCGAACAAAATCTTTATAAATATAAAAAAAACTGAGAAACGCGGTTAGCGTATTTACTACGAACAAAAGTCTCGTGCAAAGCGGCGGAAATCGCTACTACAAGGTCACTAAATGCTCAGCTTTTCTTCGTCATGCAACATACAACGCGTTGTATAAAAAAAGATTCCACCTATTGAGATTACTACATCATGACCATTTCACTGACATGCATCATCGCTCATCTTATTAATTAACATACTTACAGTAGGTAAAAGTAGTTGACCTGAGCTTTTTATTCTATTTTATGTTGTTGTATTGAATCGCCGGTATAGGTGTTGTATTTCATTGTAAACTCAACAATAAAATACATTCATACATTCAAAGCCTGAATCCAATATTAAAAATTTTAAAATTTTAATCCTTCAAATACGGCACAAAGCTTGTTTAAGCCCTTTCCTCGTAAACAATTGGCCATAAAGGCACAATCTTTTCCACGAAAATCCTTAAGATTTTACATGAAATCGAGGGTGCAGTTCAAATTCCCCACCCCCAAAGCATGGGGATCAAATTCCCCACCCCCGAGAAGACTCTGATAATCAAATTCCCTCCTCCCCGGGACGGCAAAGGTGTCAAATGCCCGGGGTATGCCCGGGGGGGCATGTTGAAGCTTCGATTTGACCGATACATAAATCGCAAGATACTTTACTTTGCGATTTAGAAATCGCAAGATGTCTGACTTTGCAATTTATAAATCGCAAATGTGCAATTTATAAATCTCAACTGTGTGTTTTATGTTTCTCGAATGTACGATTTATAAAGCGCAGATGTGCACTCGAATGTCTGATCTCCCGGAGGGCGGGTGCAAGTCAAGGATGTTGACGAGGCGCTGGAACATGCAATGGAATCACTGGAGCTCTGCAAATCGAATATAACCACAACACATCCATTAAATTCCCGGGGGGTACTCCTGGGAATTCTTGCTGGGAGTGTGCCGCCCTGTTATCCAAATCCTGACCCTATTTGAGACCAAAAAATGTCATTTTTACACCCGTTTTCAGACCTGGCCTCCAAGAAATTATGTCATCATTACTTAGATTGGAACACTAACAAAAGGTCACAAAAGCGATTTCTTAATTTGCCCATTCCTCTTTCTTTCTTACTCATTTGGAATTAAAAGGATAAATACGTTCATTCACTCCAGTGGTTCCCTCGAAAACCATACCCGATTCCAGACCAAAATGGGCAAAGTCTATATCTATTTTCAGACCATAACGGCGCAAAAACCCTACCCGATGGGGCGACACATACCTATATGGCACAGACATCCCCCCGGATTGAATCTCGGCCGAACTTATGTTAGAGCAGTAAAAATAATCAGTTCGTAAAACGAAAATATGAGAACCATCTATGCCTGATTTGGATCATTGTGGGCCTCAGATATAGCTTTCAAAGTGGCTGATGAGAGACTTCTTTGCAAGATCCTTCCGCCATTGTTGAAAACAAGAATGACTTTCCCGCCCAAATTTTATTAGAGTCCGAGCCCGCAGTAACAAGTTTTGCTCGGCTTGCGGCTTAAATCGTACATTTGCGATGTATTATTGCATATCTGCGATTTATAAATCGCACATTCGAGATGCATAAAATACACAGTTGAGTTTTTTAAATTGCACATTTGCGAATCATAAATCACAAGTCCGACATCAGTCATGCGATTTAAAGTAAAGTATCTTGCGATTTATAAATTGCAAAGTTAGAAACCTGTAATTTATAAATCGCTAAGCAGCGAAAAGTTAGATATCTGTGATTAACATATCGCAAATGTCTTGGAAAGCATTATGTACAACGCTGTGGCTATATGGCCCGTAACCGGTCAAGGTTTTCAAAACACTAAATGACCGACAGTCCGGTATGTTCAATAAATTTGACTTATCTAACAATCCCAACCAACCCAAACTATCATATGTCGATTAAGAAAAGTCAAGCGATCCTGAAACGCTTTATAGATCTCAAGTTTAGCCTTTGGCTTATGCTGAGCTCAGAGAACGAAACCATGTTTCGTGACACTTAGAACTTCTTTCAGCTTCCTCTTTCCTCTTTCCTCTTTCCTCTTTCCTCTTTCCAGTTTCCTCTTTCCTCTTTCCTCTTTCTCCTTTCCCGACGTCTCCTAAACTTTAACTTTATCCAAACAACAGTTGGTAATCATTATCAAAGGGATATTAAAACTGCTAGATTATTTCCACATGGCCTTGTATTTGCTATGAAACAACAGAGAAATCATTCATTAGATCAGGAGAGATTTGGGACTAGTTTATAAGTTCACGTTTCGTCCTCAGAATTACAAATTGAAACCAGAGAAATATACCCGAGTGTGCTCTTTATAAAGGGGTCCGTATGATGGGGTGAGGCTTTGTATAAAATCTGGTTTCGTTGAAACCGAGAGAACCGTTCATGACCGTAAAAGAAGGCAAGCTCGTTCCCAGGACGAGCTGCCGTAGAGACAGCTGGAAGTTGGACGATTTTCAGCAAACCACAAACATTAAAATAATTTCGACCATCAAGAAAATTAGCGTGGTACTGATGTATTGTGGGAAAATCGCATTTAATTCAACCCGCAAAAATTCGTGCCGCCTACATCAGAGGCGATTGATCGAGGAACTGCTTCAGAACTTCGCGCAACTCAGTGCGAATTGGGGCAAGTTTGTTTTCAGGGAAAATTTTGGAATTGGCGCCGGGTGCAGAATATTGACTGAGACATATGTTATTGCGAGTATCGTTACCCTGAAGCAATACCGGAAAAGGGTCAATACAATTGTGTCTTCTGGTATTAGAAGAACGTAGATTAGGTTGGCTGCGTTTAAAGAATAACCTAGAAATGTTTGTCCTCTGATCTAGCGGCCAAACAATTTCCTTCAAAGCCAATTATGCCTCTTTACTACTGTATAAGGTAACGTGAACTCTATCCATTAATCCTCAAGTGGGGACATAATGAACTACGTTGAACTGAGCCTGACTGCTGTGAGCAGATGTCCACTTCGATTGCTGGATCGTTTCCCAAGCCAGTTAACAAATGCTCGCGTCCATCGATTTTCTCGGACCAGTTGCAACACTTGACTAAATTGTGTTTAGTATACAATGATTCGGTTATCGACAAAGAGTGTTGACGTCACTATCACTGTTAACTTAAACTCAGTGAAGGTTGACCTGATCCATTGACAATTCGACAATTCAACATGCAGTTTCTGGCCTTCTTCGTTATTTCTGCGATAACCTGTCTGATTTATTCTCTCGTGAAAGCGAAGGGCAAAGAGAGAAAAAGATTCACTAAGCCTGAAACCGTTCTCCTTCACCAGGTCAGTCCAACCGATTTATCTGTGAGTGGATCACCATTTTGTTTAAAGTTGGAAACGTTTCTCCGTATGACAAAAATTCCTTACGAAAATGAATACGGCATGAAATTTTCAAAGAAAGGAAAAGTGCCTTGGATAGAATTCAACGGCCAAGAAATTGCGGATTCTAACTTCTGCATTCGATTCCTCATGAAAGAGTTTCGAGTTGATTTGGATACGCATCTTAATTGTACGGAGAGAGCCATTGGTCACAGCATACGTACAATGTTGGAGGAGAACTTTTATTGGTAGGTAACAGAATCTTAACTCAGAGAAGGTTGCTTCTTTGATTTTGTTTGCTTCTTTGTTTGTTTTTGGTTTGAATGTTTTTTTGTTTTATTCTGTGGTTTTTTCAGTGGAATTTCATCCCCTAAGGATGTGTTAATATTATGTTGGACTCGCTGATTGATTCACAAAAAGAAATATGAAGGATAATGAAACAAACTGACAGCGAAATAAAAAACAGTAGCAACTCACGCAATGGAGAGATTTGATATTTGACTTGATGCGAAAACGTTGTCAACTAATAAATGTGTAGGTGTAGATTTTGGTTATATAGCCACGTGTAAGATTCAAAAGATTCGCAAATATGGAAATTTCTAAAAATAATTAAATGAACCGAAAAAACTGAGTCCAAACAATACGATGCAATTCTTATGGATAAAACTAAAGTGAAACTACTAATGTTTATTAAGAAGAAAGGCAAGTACAAAGGGAAAACTTGGTCACGTTGTATAAATTTACGTTTGGCATTAAAGTGACTTTGTTGAGAAAAACACCCACAAAATTTCTTCCCCTGAAGTTAGTCCCACACTTGATATTCACGCTGCATGTTGCACTTGACTAGTGATTTATTTACAGCCTATTGATTTCTTACGCTCTGCTGATTTATAATCCGTCTTACTCGTCTTATACTGTTCTTCAGTGATCGAGGCTTTAAGTTCAAGTTCAAGTTCAAGTTTATTAAACACTAAAGGGCACATATTGAATAACAACTACAAACTTCAAGCATATAAACATGGTGCATTAATTCATGCCAACAGAGGTAGACATGTGCTGTCATCGCCGTAACATGATAGGCTTTTCACAGACCCTCTAGTTTTCTCTTCAAAGTCCGTCGAGCGCGCGTGATAAAATATCAACGTCTGTACAATTGCTCGAATTAAATTCGACTTAAGCACGGCAGTAGCGCGACGTTTGAAACAAAGTCGTGCTACAGCCTGCGTGGTGGGCGTTTTAAAGGGAAGGGAAAGGAAGTTTTAGGCGCGAGGGAAACGCCAGGGACGCTAGAGGAGGGAGGGAAGGAAACGCCTGACAGGAGAACATTGTAAACCACCAGGCGAATGCCTGCCAGGAGTCCTAACATTTATCCGATTTTGAAATCAACATTAGTTTGAGTAACATCCACCAACGGCGAATGTTAAAATCCTGTTTGGTCAACCGAAAATTGAGGAGTACTTCCTTTCAAAACAAACGGAATGTTGCTTAATCCACAGTTCCTTCTCAGTTCCAGACTATCCGATTGGTTCAAACCAACGGATATCGCATTTCTACGGTAAACTGGCAAATCGCTTACCATTATGCTTTCGACACCCCAACCGGATTTTTCTGTCAAATGGCTTGTTTTTTACTCACTAGAAGAAAGAAAGGAAATATCATGCTGCCAGCTTTGTGCTTGTTATCTGCTGTTTGACCTAATACGCCTACCACGCAGGCTGCGCGTTATCAAGGACCAGATTGTTGAAGACGATTTTTGGTCTTGCTGGTTATAGACGTTATTAAGCCGCCAGGAACTTACTTTAATAATTGATTGCAGCTTTCCTGTAGATCTTCGAAGTTCAGCTCTTCTTTCCCTGCTACCAGCGTTCTTTTGTATGCTCTGCTGGATCCAATTCGAGAGCTAGCAAAATCAGACAAACATTCAGAACATTGCAAGCAAGTTGCGACGTGCAGCACGTTTCCTTCAGCAAACGACGTAATAGATTTATGCTGGATTTTATACAACAAGTCACGCATCGTTACAATTTTCTTCTTTCAACGGACGGCCGCATTTGAACTTTTTTTGTTGTAGTACGTAACTTCACTCCCCTTCACTTCAGTTTTCTTGTTTTAGGAAAACAGAAGCTAAAAATAAGTGTTCGCGGCCAGACTAATTTGACAGCTGGTCATTCACAGTTGTGTTATCTTTGCATACATAATTAGTAGGAGGGATGGCGAAAACAATAGTCTCCTGGCAGGCATTTCCTTCCCTCCCTCCTCGCCTGCTTTGGCCCCCGGGTCCGGCCCTCGCGCTTCTCTCGCGCCTAAAACACCCTTTCCCTTCCTTTTCAAACGCCTCGTGCTACTGCCGTGTAGCACGGCAGTAGCTCGACTTGGTTTCAAACGTCCGCTACCGCCGTGCTGAACTCAATTCACAAATAATAAATACATTAGAATACATTCAAAAGTTTGCTAAACCGTTTCTGTATTTTTGTGTTTTGTTTTCGGTAACAGCCGTTGTATTCGACTGAATTGAATTCGACGTCTGAAACCAAGTCGTGCTAGTGTCGTGCTACAGTCGAGCTACAGTCGAGCCAGCTTGGTACGGCAGTAGCACGACGTTTGAAACAGGCCTAACATGATTACTTAAGTGATATAGTACCTCTTAGATCGTTGACATTTTAGATACTGTATCTGGATATATGATGTCATTCTCGTAGCGTCATTCTTGTACAGCTTTCGCTAGCAGACCTAGAATCGATTTACGCCGCTCTCTCCTTAAACTTTTTATTGTACCACTCTCGTAACGTTTGCAATCTCCGGTACACAAGCTATGACAGCCAAATCGGACAAACTTCGACGTTCCAAAAGGACAGAAAAACCAAAGATTGAGTCACAATACTTGTACGATTTGGAACTTAGTGGATGCTATAATTAAACCCAAGGTCACGAATTTAATATTAACCAACCTAGTGTCCATAATGATAACGTGTCTTTTTTGTCAATCAGCCAGACTCAGCGGTAATTTCTGAATTTACTTGCTTCTTCAGAGGAACCAGCAAATTTTTTTCGCTATCATGAGGTTTCGTTATATCAAGGTTCTTTTCGATATCTTTTACTGTTGCTGGGGTAAAGAAAATCGACATATCATTGCATGTATAGCAAGGTTCAACGTACAAAAAACCGCCACAGGTGCCTAAAACCTTCATGGTGGATCTAGGCAGCATGTCTTTTTTTTGTAAGCAAAACGTGAAAAAGCAGGGCTGACTATAAAGGTATGAAAATGAATGTATTAGAGTAAAAACTTGACACTAACAAACCACTGGCCCAGTTTTAAATTACAAGGTAATAAAATGAAATACATTAAATTGAGAATATTTAAAACATTAAAAAAAATAACTTGAATGTTTGAAAAACTGAAAAGTCCTCAGAAAACATTAGCACCAGGTCTAACACCCATCAAATTAATTTACACAATCATGGGCTCCTGACACAATAAATGCTGATTTTTAAAAATACTTTTGCAAATAGTGTTTTTTAAAGCAAAGAGTGTGCATAGTTTCCACATAGAAAGAGGTAATTTATTCTAAGCCGGCGAACAAGCACTGATCGATAGTAGAAGTCTCTCCGCTTTACAATCGACAAGCTATATTGAAACTGGCATTCTTAGTCTGCCTGAGTGCAGCCTCTCCTGCCTCTCCTGCCTCTCTCGTGCCTCTCCTGTCTCGCGCTATCGGTCACGCGCGTGGCCATTTGCGTGTCTCGCGTTTTGCTCGACGGACTACAGAAAAAAGAGAGACTGCTCGTAGTCTAAGAGAGAGCGTGCCCTCGTAATCGCTTACTTCCAAGAGATGGTTTTCATAGTGACATCATCAAATTGTAAAGTCAAAATAGCGAGGTTTTACGATTTCTAATTTACACTAGGTTGAAGATAAACAAAAAATGAATCTTTGTACAATTTTCCATTCTCGTAACATATTTCATTTCGAAAATACAGCAATTTGAACTTCCGAGTTTTTACAGTGCGTGCCACCAAAATAGGAATGCTGTTTCGTTGAAAAAAAGTCTCTCCTTTTGATTTTCAGCAGTATAACCATTTCAAGCATTAAAAGATATGTTTATGCGCACGTATGCTAGTTCTCAAGTGAAAAGAAAGGGCTTTTATAAAAAAGTGAACTCCAGATATTTTTGTTGATTTCCGGCGGTCATATTGGTGGACCAAAACGGTACACCGATTATGGCGTCTAATACAAAGCTCTACTAAGGTGCATGAAACGTTTCGGCAAATAACTCAGAAACTGTGGGCCACAAAGACCTGAAACTTGGACAAATCGTTTATATTTTAGTCTATTTTAACATTTCATTTTCTTGGCTTCTTCCACTGGACGGTTTCCAATTTATATTTTTGGTGCGTGACAGTGAAAACGGTCTATATATTTTGTAAGGCACGACCTGGCCTCTTCAGGCAATGACTTCAGACAATGGTTAGCACAATTTTAGCATGGCCATCACAAATTAACAAGAAGGCAAATATACATAATATACATGAAGGGTGTATGCTAGACAAACAGTATAGCCTACGAATACATCCGTTTCTCGTTTCTCCTCGCTCTCCGTCGCTGGGGACGTTTCGCGCGGAGGAACGACGTTCCTCAGCGCGAAACGTCCCGAGCGGCGAACAGCGGGGAGAAACGGATGTTTTCGCAGGCTACAAAGTAGCCTGTGAACAGGCTCTCTGTTTGGGAAAAATAGCGAGGAAAGGGAAGGGAAGGGGGCTTTTCGCTTTTCCCCCCGGGGGGGGTACTTTAGGAATTTCTGGGTGGGGATGTGCCGCTGGGATCCTGGAACCCTTAACCTATACCAGAGCTAGTTCAGCTGAATTTTGCTACCCTATACTAGAGTAAACTCCCCAAATCCCCCCATCCTAGAGTAGCTGTTTTCCAGAAACTACTGAAGTCACTAGCACAGTAGTCTAGCCAAAACAAAACCTTACACCACAATCCCTAGTCTACATAAAATCTTCAACCAACTGATCAGTTTCCTGAAAAATGATGCCCTATTCTAGACTCAAACGCTCTGATTTATATACCCTATCCTAGAGTAAACTGATTGAAAACCATACCCTTCACAGCGGCACATACCTATATAGCCCATATATGGCAGTGCCCCCCCCCCGGGCTTTTCCCTCTCCCCACACCGCTCGACCAAAGGCCCGTTCACAGGCTAGCTACAAACAGTACAGCTAAAAAGCACTTCCGCAGTTCTGTATTGGCAGTTACGAGTTGCATGAGTTTCCCTACATGTCTCATTACGCAATCCTTATTGCTTAGCAAAACGATCGTGTCCTTAATTTGAATCCCTTTAAAAGAGTACTCTTCGTTTTACACGTTTACTTACTTCAGGGGCACCCAACGAGAATATAGTTCAAAACCACTAAAACATAGCATTGTTAAACGTATTTTAGTATTTAAACGGTAGATATAGGCATATTTTTATCCCCTAAAAATTTTTCATCTGTTCGGATTTCCTAGCTGAAAGTCTAGTGATCCGAAAATTATAGGGATCAAAACTTACCTTTTCGAAAATCTCAGCCAGATAAAAGGCTCCCGAAAATTCTAGGTGACCTTTTAGGGTCAAAATCCGTTAAAAATAGGCAATTATACCATTTTTTAGATGTTCGAAAATCCTAGGAGAGGCAGGCAAGCAAGAAATTTTCCAACAAATGTTTCGAAAATTCTAGATCTCAAATCGTCTTCCGAACAGATATTCTTCCGAAAATTGTCGTTGGGTGCCCCTGTTACTTCTTTATTGGAGTGCGTGACTTGATTTTGATTTCGGTCTTTTTTGTTTGTTTGTTAATAGGACTATGTCGCATTATTGCTGGTTCTCCGACTACGCCGCAGAAATGAGAGAAAAGTTGCTTGGTCAGCTTTTTCCACCTCTTAAGTATCTAGCCTATTTCATGCTAAAAAGAAAAGTGAAAAATTACTTGTGGAGCCACGGTATGGGCCGCCATAATGAGCAGGAAATTTACGGTATTGCTGAAAGAGATCTGCTGGCGGTGTCTGAAATCCTGGGCCAAAAGAAATTTCTGTTTGGTGACAAGCCCTGCTTAGCTGACGCTGGATTATTTGCTTTCACCGCCTGTTCAGCTTGGGAATTGCCTGCGAGTCCTTTTGCTAAAATAATCAGAACAAAAGCTACAAATCTTGGTGAGCACGCTCAGAGAATGAAAGAACTGTATTATCCGGATTGGGATAGGATCATCTCCAAGAAAAAACAAATCTGAACAAACTAACAATAATTCATAGAATTTGGTATGTCTGATCTTCGGAAATGGGAGTCATTTTTCACCTGGTAGTACTAGTAAGAAGATTGGACCTTATCATGGTTTTGGAAGCCATCTTAACGGGTAGGCAACCACATGAGAAATCAGTGTTTGTATATATGTGTCGGGGAATCTTTGTCGAATAATTTTCGTAAAACGGCTGTTCTGCCAAAAAAAAACAGGAATTGTAAACTCAAGCGTCACAGCAAAGTTTTGTACTAGCAAACTCTGGGGGCCGCAGCCGAAAAAAAAGTCTTATACACAAATCTGCAGAAAATTTTAATTAGAGGTTTTAGCGCTGTTAATTTTGTCAATAAAATCCTTTCTTGGGTAACTTTAGTTTACAATTCATTAAAAAAGCCGGCTGTTTGACAAAAATTATTGGGCATTAGATTCACAAACAAACAATGTATTTTTTTCACGCGGTTGCCTACCCGGCAAGATGGCTTCCAAAAATATGATAAGGTCTGTACGGTACAAGAATATAAACTATATAATTATATATTGTCTTGTTTAGTTGCCATCCCATTCTAGAATATAAGAATAATTGATGTGCATGTTAAAATTTCTCATGTAGCTTGATAAATAATATTTAAAAGTAATTGCAATCCAATCGTCCCATGTAAAGGTGTCCGGAACCTTGGACATTGGAATCAGGAATACAGCTCAAGGAATCTGGAATCTCTCCAACGAATGGAATATAACAGAGAATCCGGAATGCAGTTCCCGGAATTCGGACTCAGAGGCGGAGGAATCCAGAATGCAAGACTGTTTTGGATTCCCTTACTTTATATGGGGGGCGTCGAACGTCTCTCTACAAACACATCTTACCGCGGGCCACCTTACAATACGGACAGCCCTCCTACAGAGAGGACACTTGGACCTGCTGCCGTCTGTTTGGTCTCACTAGGGAACTTAAGCAACAGACGTTCTTGATTCACGAACGGCATGGCTGGCCGCGCAGAACTGGATCGGGGACGCGGTTTACGCGCCAAATGCAAATCATTAAGCAAACCAACGTGAAACCATCACGAATGCCGACATAATAATTCTGTTAAAAATGCCTTTCAAAGATTCTACAACGCTTTTAAAGTACTAACATAACAAAAGAACATACAAGGATTGAAAACTGTTATACTGGACATCAAATGTTAACATTTTTAACTGTGTTCATACTCACGTTTCTGAACCTCTGGTTTCAACCTGAGAACTCGCGTTTTGAAGTCCGTGACTGCAGCCCAAGAACGTCTCGAAATGCGCAGTGGCTGTCATGCTGCAAAAATACTTCCGGTTGGCGTCCGTGGTACCAAGAACGTCTTGTGCTTAAGTTCCCTCCTGTATCAAGATCACGCCGCTTTGTCGCCATGATTTGGCATTGTATGGCTTTGTTACTATGCAGCATATATAAATAAAATACTGCAATGTAAATCTGGCCGGATTTTTTAAAAAGGTAATCGCCAAATGGACCTTTTGCGTCCAACAGTTTTTTTTTTCCGCCAAAGTAGCTATTACAAATTCTAAGAGTGTAGCCATTGCTTTTTTCTCTTTTCCTCCCTTCTTCCTCCTAGCTCTTTCTTTTTCTCCGTTCCGTTACTGAGATTTTTGGAGCTTCTCGGCAGTCAAGAAACCTGCCTTTTGACGCCTTTTCACTCAAATGACTGCAAATTTCGTCAGGTTAGTTTTCAAAAATTCGGCTAGAAATGCAAATCATGGAATTTATGTTATACTTAGAAGATGACTGATGCATTGATGACGGGTATTCTATCTATGCTGGCATGAAAAAAGAGCAAGCTGTTTAACACTAAAACAAACCAAGCTTAATAACTTTCATCGCCACCAAGTACTCATTTAGTGGTGCCAAGACAAATCTTGCTGGGCTGGGTATCGATAACATCTGGCAGGGTTTTCCTAGTGAATAACAGTGTAGGGACCCTCATGTAGTGTCCTCACAATGCTATCGCTATTGTAGACAGACTACAAGATCAGTCTGAGTACAGACCACCCCCAGATTGTTTATTAGATATCAGAATTGCTTTTATTTGCCATTATGAATTTAATTGGGCTGCTACGCGGCCAGTTTGAGTCTCCTCAAGGTTTTTCGGAGTCCTTTCAGTATAGCCCCTCTCCCTTTTTCCTCCCTACCCCTCCCCTTTCAACTCCTGTCACTCAGGCTACTTCAGATAAACAATACCATCGTATCCATTAAGTTGCAATAATACAATCGTACAAATGTCTTTGGCAGTCTGTAAAAAGGTATAATGACCAACCACGACTCAAAAAAGATACAAAAATCACGATCTCTAAATTAAAGGTGTCGTGCTGACCACACTCTCGTCCGGGGCAAGGGTTCCTTTAGCGGTAGCAATTCGAGATCGGTAGAAATCGGCTTAAAAGCGCACAGATGAAAAGGTGAAACCATCGAAATCGTAGACACTCTTGTTCTTTGGCCATCTTAGTTTAACTGCGGTGATAAGATTGGTTTTTTCCCAGAAATGCGTTTATTCCTTATGATGATCTCATACAAATCTTCTCAATCTCCGAACTGACGGTTGCTCCAAAATACTTTATATCAAGTATGCTACGTTTTAAGTCGCCCATTGAATGCTAATATGATTTATTGAGCGTGGGCCACCGAAGGCGAAACAAGACTTTATTTATACCAAAGATCTAAAACAGAATGAAGTGATGCAAATGCGATGCGATGCGATACGGTGCCTAAAAAAATGAGTAAACGAAACAAAGTGAAAACAAAATAAGTTACATGTATCGGACGAAGAGAAGCAGAAAAATCGACAAACGAAACAAAAGCGAACTTATAAGACGATTATGACTTCAAGGACAAAATACCCGATATGTGCTGACCTGACTGAACAAACTGATAGCAATGAAGAAAAAATTGCGGCCAAGCTAACGATATACGACACGCCGAAACACCTAACATACAAGAAGAAGGTAAGAGAATAGCAATAATTTTCGGAGGGAGAGAATTCGTCTGCGCTTCGCAGGCTAGTAAGAGAACAATAAAGGACTAATAAAGAAAATAATAGCAATTAAGGCTGAACTAAAAAAAACTAGAAGCCAAGCTAGCTTGGAAAGCTTCACATGCGACTATTTCCTAAATTGCGCTAATTTTCCACTGCTATATATCAATCGAGATATGGTGGGTCTATCTTATGACGTCACTATTATATGAGCACCCTTTTTTAATAGTTTATCTGTGCATGATTAGGGTCTTTGCGTTACAGCCGCACGCCAGCACAGAACTCTCTCCCGGTTGTACTGGAAATATCAGCTCATTGTTAAAGATGCACATTTTAGTCTACTTTGGTGTCCCTGTCATTGCTTTCATTGCAATTTATTTCATTGTGAAGAAACTGCAAGGCAAAGAGAGCAAGAGATTTATCAAGCCTGGTACAGTCCTCTTACACCAATTCTCTCCCTCCGATTTAGCTGTAAGTGGATCCCCACCGTGTTTAAAGCTGGAAACTTTTCTTCGAATGACAAAAATACCCTACGAAAGTGAATACGGCATGAAGTTCTCAAAGAAAGGAAAAGTGCCCTGGATCGAATTCAACGGCCGAGAAATTGCCGATTCTAACTTCTGCATTCGATTTCTTATGAAAGAGTTTCGAGTGGATATGGATTCGCATCTGAATTTCACGGACAGAGCCATTGGTCACAGCGTACGTAGAATGTTGGAAGAAAACACTTATTGGTAGGTGAACAAAAACTCGTAGTTTTGATACTTCAGGTTTCATAACGAATTTCGGGCGTTTAAGTGATGTTGATTATATTTTGGACACGCTCGTTGATTCGCAAAAGCAAATGCTAATACTGGGCATTTATGTACGACATGTCACACATCACGGAAATATGAAACAAAAGGTTATGAGGATAAGTTATATTATCGAGATGCTCGTATTGCTATTTCGATAACTTCGTTTTGCTCATCAAGTGGAGCTCTACACATTTTCCCAGGTCCGATCTGAGTTACTTTATCGAAATAGTGAGATACATTTTATAAGCTTAAGCGCCCATGAATTTCGTAGGGTCATAAATAGATTCATTTACATGACCATAAAGTTCTTCTACAGGATTACAAAGCCATCCGACGTCACAAAAAGATAAGATTGTAACGGATTTGAAATAAGCAAAAAATAATACAAAAATAATAACGAGGACGGGAAGGCTTGGGATCAAACTTGTAGATAGTCAGTATTGTACATTCAGATTCCATCGTGGGATGATTTGGATCAAGAGTAATATCTTATGCCGGGGATCAGGACAGACAAGTTACAGTTCATTCAGCGTTTAATTTATTTTCTTTTCTTTAGAAAGTTTTAGGTTAGTGTCTTATGGACGAAAAACATGGACAACATTTTGAGCTTTTTCTATTACTTTTTGGGGGGGGGTGAAATCGCCAGTACAATTCCTTTCTCCAAAGTGAAGCTAATTTAAGAAACATTTTCATATCTTACTGATTACATAATTTGTTTGTCGAAGGTGTTTTCACCTTACCGCTTTCACCGTGTTTGTTTTTTTGCATGGGACGGTTCACCTTGTACAATCCTGGGACCAAGCTGAATGGGACTCAGATCATTTGAATCAAAGACGCTAAAACAGAAGAAGCTTTGCTTCTTTACCCTTCCCAACATTCCCCGCAACCCCCACACTTTACACAAAGACGTAGGAACTGGGAACAAGTCAAGCAAGGTCCACTCTCTTGATGGACAAGGAAAAGGTTTTAATTTGCTTTTTGTGTTTGATTGGCAGGACTCTTGTGTATTACCGTTGGTTGTCCGACTTCGCCCCACGGATGAGAGAGAAGTTGTTTGGTCAACTTTTTCTGCCTCTTAAGTATCTGGTATTTTACATGATTAAGAGAAAGGTTTGGAAGGATTTGTGGAGCCACGGTATCGGTCGACATACTGAGCAGGAAATTTACGGAATTGCTGAAAGAGATCTGCTGGCGGTCTCTGAAATCCTGGGCCAAAAGAAATTTCTGTTTGGTGACAAGCCTTGTCTAGCTGACGCTGGATTGTTTGCCTTTATCGCTGGCTCAGCTTTGGATTGCCCAACGAGTCCATTTTCAAAAATAATCAAAACAAAAGCTACGAATCTTGGTGAGCACGCTCAGAGAATGAAAGAATTGTATTATCCTGATTGGAATAGGATCATCTCCAAGAAAAACAAATCTGAGTAGAGCTAAAGATTTTTTCTGAAAAGATGAAAACGAAGAGTTGAGAAGACCGCTAACTTTTTCCTTGACAACATTAACAGATAAAAAAATGGGATTTAAATAAAAAAGAAAAAAGAGAGTTGTGAAAAGACCTAGCAAGTGAACCAAGAAGAAGCCGACAAGACGTAACTTGGCAGATACGATTTCACATAGTTTGCATTCCATACTCATTAGTCAATTTGACGACAGCTCAAACACGAAAATCTTGTAAACATTATATCAGTATATTGCAGTTTATATCAGCATATGTTAATTAATAAAAAATGACCTATAACTCCAAGTGTTTAAGCTTGTTAACTCCAATAGTAACGGTACTTATGTTTCTAAAAAGGCCTGACAAACTTGTCGGGAACAATCTCTTAATTTATTAATCCCCTAATTTTAATTGGCTAAGTGACTGCATAGAAACAAAAAAAGAACTGCGGACGAGACAATTTAAGAAAAAATACAAGTTAAGCTGTCCCACATTGTATTAGATCAGCAAAATATTATTTGCCGTTCGGAGAGAAAATTAATTCAAAAGAAATCAACATACAGCACGTCCCAAACTGACCAAACTTGTGAGGTCATGTCAATCGATCGTGCCATTTTTTTCTTTAAAGAGAGAAACAATTTCATTTGCATGCGTCAATAACGGGAGTGTGGAAAGGCTTTAGCCTAACAAGCGAACCTGCCATGTTCTGACTATTTCTTGTAACTGTACGTTATTTTGTTGGGTTCGTACCTAGAATAATTTGTTACTGCTTTTACTGTTTGAACGTAGAGACGGTTTGATTCTGGCAAGGAAAGCTAACCCGTCTCAGCTCTTAACACAGACCCTTCACTTACCAAGAATTTTTAAAAACAAAGGGACAGAGCTGTCGTAATGTAAACGAGCATTGAAAGAGTGATGACAGCGGATAAATACAAGAAGCTGTAGGATGCCGTGATATCACGAGAATCATAACATAAAGCTGCTGTCTGGGGGTCCAAAAACACAAGCAAACCGGTTCATTGAAGTATAATACACAAATAACTACGGTCGAGGATTTCAGTTGCAATTTTAAAGCAAACACGGCTGAAAATTTCATGAACTATACTACTAAAGTGTCAGCACAGAAAAAAGGTAAAAAAGTCTTGAAAATAGGTTTTAGAAGTTGTTATTGGTCAGCAGTTCAAAGAGGCTTGAATCAGAAGCTTGTGTGATGGAAGTTCAAGGACCAAAGGTGGTAAGAAAGAAACTAGCCAGCTACAAAGGCAGTATTCAGGAAGCAGAAAGAAGAACCGAGAAAGCGAAACAAAGCCTTCAACTTGTGGAGAAGAGATTTATTAGGGCCATTTGCAAGAAATCGAAGATGGAAGATCTGATTAGAAAACGGCAAATGCAACTCGAACGAGCAGAAGCTCGCATTACCAGTATTCAGCTAAAATGGGATGCTTTAGTTCGATTCTACGAAGAGATGAATGTTCTCGTACCCGGGTATCACCAAAGTGGCCTGGAAGATCAGGAATTCGATACAGAGATTGCCAAATTTACCGAGAAAACAGAAAAAGCCAAAAAGAAATATAACGCTGGCGTTGACAGGGAACGTGTTTTGCGTGATAAAACGGAGAGGGCGCGAGGGCGTCAAATCAGAGCGGAATCAGCCTTGAGAGAACTACAGGAACAATTAACTTCAATTAAAAAACGTGTTCAGGATTTGGACGAAAGAAAGTTACAACGTGATGCCCGCTGGCACCAAATGGAAACCTTAGAGGCTAAAGTAAAGCGAGCTTTAGCTAAAGCCCAAGAACGAGAAAACACAGAAGTAGAACTCGAAGAAAAAATTATCGAACTGGAAGATCAAATCGAGATGTACGTTCAAAGAAAGAAACGCGCGATCTCTTTTCTTGCTGATCGAGAAAATAACAACCCTGTTCAGTCTTGGACCATATCTTTTTGGGTTCAAAAGTCTCCACAAACTACCTATCGATCTTCTATTTCTATTACTGTAGGAGGAGCAAATGATACTTAAAATAATCTTCTTATAAACCCTTAATCTTTAAATTGCGGTGGCGTATCTGTACAAAGAATATTATCGCCTCGTGGAATCTTCTATTTAAAACGGAATTTAATAGCAGATGTGAGTAAGCTTTGATGCAATAATCAGCGGGCAGTAATATTAATCTACCAGTGACCAAATACCGCCCTTGAGGGTTGAGAAAAAATTATTAACATCATAATTGTAAACGTGGTCGTTCTTTTCCTACGAAAACGAAAACAAACTCAGACAAGTCTTAGTATTATCTTAGAATTGTTGGTTAACTGATACGCATCGTGCTATGACCCTAAACCTTCCAAACGTCAGCTAAAAAAAGAGAGAAGTTTGATAAGCACATGCCGACCGAGCCTCTTAGACAAACGTTGAAGGTGAAAATGAAAGACGTCGTGCTCACGGTGCTCACTCGCGAAAGAATCTCACCAAGAGTCAAGCGGTTCTCCTCTAAGCATGGCTCCTCTAAAGAGATGAGAAAGGTTAATGAAAGCATCATGATAAACTGTTTTTGGATGGAAGAGTTTAAAGTAAGATGCCATTCTTGACTATCATTAAACGTGATTAAATTTACATGATAATTAAATTTCCTACTGTTCATTATGGTATGATATATAAGAATGAGCCCTGTAAGACTGTGAATTATTCATTCTTTTCTTTTCCTTCCTGCCGGCCTTCTGTCTTCGCAGCCTTTTTGATGTGAAAAATAGCACAGCTGGCACGGCTACTGATCCAGACTAGCTATAGGGTTAAAGATTTGTAAATACTAGATTACCCGACTCTTTTTGTCCTTGCAAAGCCAATAAGCCTCATTGACTTTGAACAGAAAACCACTCGACTTTCAAAGAAACAGTGGTCAAAAAAAAAATGACAAGAGTGATTACCTGAATTGTCTTCCGCAGCGGGGAACAAACTGATTATTAAATGATATAAAATTACATTCCTCCTTTGCACCACCATTTTTAACGAGTATTAACACGTTTTCAACTGTGCAGGTTTTACATTCTATTTCTTGTGTGGTCCGCTATAACTTTCTGTTGGCATGATTTTTCGGGAAAGAGAATAATGAAATTGGAAACCTATGCATTGCATAAGCCAACCAAAAACACACAATTTCACAGTGCAAGGAACGGCGTTCAAACGAAGAGCAGGACTCAACAGCCTAAAGAGCGCTTGCGTGAATGAACGGGACGGAGGCTGAAGCGAGCTACTTGCTACTCTTTCGCTCACCTACCAAAAGTGTAAGGAATTTCTTGTTTGCATGTGACGTCAAGGCAGCCATGTTGGTGGTCAAGAACGAAAGCATTTCTCTCCCCTGGGAAATAAACTTTATTTTCATTTTCCTGTAAATTCTTCGAAGAAAAATTCCATTGTTTTGACCCCAAACATGGCCACCTTGTCACGTCGCTGCAAACCAAGAATAGTAACAAAACCGAAGGGCTAAAATCTTGAAAGTTTTATGATTGAGCCACATGGACCGACTCTCGCACAAACATGAGCAAGGTGATGTTTAAAGTCACATGACCGTCTTATTCGTCTCCACTATGTCTCCTCACCCGTCAAGATTGCTAAATCAACGGAAATACTTCTCATGGGACGCCGATGACCCTAATCATCCCTTTTACCTTAGCGACGAACTATTTGAAAAGTGATTGGGGGCTGGGGGAGTAGAGATTTTGAGCTCTCAAAGATTCTTTTGAGGCCGATTGCCTGTACGAAAATTTTCTTAGTTCAACCTTTCTAGGATTTTTCTTGTGCAAGAGTGGGGCCCGTCAGGGGCCGAGGCCACCGCCTCGGGGAGTAAGGGTGTCACCCGTCAGGGGCGGTGGCAGATAGTGTGTGGCTCCTATCTAAAAAGCGAATAACCATGAACAATAGCCGTAACTCCAATAATGCTTCTTTAGCTGTCATTACCTAGCACTGTATAGTAACAATTACGCAATCTAAATTGTGTTTCTGGCAAAAAAAAAAAATGCTAACAAGGACTATTGTAATTTGCATTCCTTAAGAAATTTCCTTTGTAACGGCAGATAATTATACAGGCACTGAAGGAAAACGTTTATATTTGGATTAAATCAGCAGGATAATAATGTGGTTTCTTTTAACCCAGCCACGTCGATAGAATAATCAATAAAAGGATGCGCGCATTCAAAAGAAAACACTTTGACGAGAGAAAAAAAGATTGACTAGTCTAAAAGTTAGGACTGCGCCGACCTTAAAAGCTTGACGCTATTGAGTCAGCAGAGCTTCTTTTTCCAGTCCTCCTCGGTTGAGAAGACTGAAGGAGCTACGTTAAGCTCGCATGCAGCGTGCTGGTTTCGGTACGAAAAAAAGCCAGTAGCATATGTCGGAAAATTTCCATGTCTGAATGATAAAAACAGGTGCCGTTTTATTTTGAGCTTACTTGAAATGTCTTTTTTTAACTCAACTATGGACAACTTGAAATTCAATTTTCTCTCCAGGGTCAGCTTAGTTAAGAGCTAAAGTGTTATATTACAATGGAACCTTTGTTCAGGGGACACCCCCGGGATCAAGGCAAGCCGTGACTCCTGAATGGAGGTTGGGCTGGGGTTTGTTAATAATTAACCAACACATTAAAATATTTTTCTTTTATTCTGCCTCTGACTCTGCTTCAGTCATCAAGCGGCTAGGTAATGCATGAAGAATCATGATTAACATATCTCTGCGATTCCCACAAGTGCAGTACATCGATAGATAGTTCATGATGTGAAAGCTATCGTCCCTGTGATAGCCTGCGAGCAAGCTCTACTATTTGGGCGTGTTAAACGAGGCTCGCTTCGCTTGCCTAAATAGGAGAGCTTGCTCGCAGGCTATCCCTGTGACTGGTGTACACTTAAACTTATCAACGCTTTTTGCGGTCAGTCACTTTTTGACTGTTAAGGAGTCTTCTACACTGAATGGAGGTTAGACCTGCGTTTATGGACCCCAAAAAAGGTCCCTTTCCCCGAATAAAGGTGTCCCTTCAATTTTGTGTCCCCTGAATCGAGGTGCTCCACTTTAACTGTATTCAAAATGTCACTGTTCTATGAGCATTTGTTGGTAATTTTGTTTCTGCAAGAGTTGATCTATAGGAAATATAATTGTCTCCAAAAATATTGAAAATTGTATACGATTGTAACAGTATTATTGTTCTATTAAAACGGTCGCTGTTCAAGTTTAAATATCAATGTATGTGTATTAAATTACAAATAATTGTGAATGTTTCAGACCAAGAAAATAAAAAAAAACTGAGCTGGGAACTGGTTTTTGATCTATTCATATTTCTAAAAATCTTTGGATTTTTAATTACTTTCCTTCGCCAAGAAATTCGAAGCTAAAAACTCAGCGGTGTTTTTTATTAGATGTAAAGTCACACACCAAACATTAATTCCCTTTTTATTCTATTCACAAATTATTGATGAGTTTCTGATCTTGTCTTCTGTTCTGTAGTTCTTGCCTGCTAGCAAGCTTTCCATTCATGACAAGCGAAACGAGCCGCGAGAGAACCCCTCCCTCGCACTCGCGTCTTCTTTCGCGTGCTGCTCTCGCGTGACTTCTCGCGACTTCCCCAAATGGAGAGCTTGTGCACAGGCTACTCTACTTCTAGCTGAAGGTCTCCCTCTCCCCTCCCACTGAGAGAAAAATAATAAAACATTATTTTATAAGCTCGAGGCAAGAGAGGATATCCTCTCTTGCTCGAGGTTTACAAAGGCTCTGGTGGCAGAGCCCTACACTGAGCACTTTGGTAGAATTGTAATTCTAGTTCAATACGTTAACGCAGCCCATCTAGAGTTTGAATTTTTTTCTTTGGGATTTTCTTTGCATTGATTTTTTCACGGACATTTTCCGTTGCACGAATTTTTTTTTTGTTTTTTTCCCCCAACGCCTCCCAAATCACTTTTCTAATGGTCCGTCCGTTAGTAAACAAAATACTGATTTGAAATGTCATCAAAAAGTGGTCTGTTACTCATTCGGGAGAATGAACAAATACTTGTTTCAAACAGTCTGAAGTGCACATAGTAAACCGTTCACAGTTATCACCGGGAGTAGTATCAGGTGTTTAGTTCTTCGATCAGTGATTGACTTGTCTTATAAATAGTCACACGGTCGGATGGTGGACCCAAATGAATGTTTCTTTTACCTCAGAGGACAGTAAGATAACAAGACTCGGTACGATGCGCTGACGGTGGACTGTAATGAACTAGTAACAGTCAGAAGACTCGTTTAAGCTCGTTCAAAGTTCCAGTTTGTGAAATAAGGGCTTGTGGCACGTTGACGTGGACCGTAGACAGGTCACGCACGACTAGAGCGAAAGTACAAGTACTCAAAGCGTAGGAGGATCACTTGAAGCTCGTGACAGCTTTAGCTGCATGCAGCCACTCCCTTTTCACGTGGACTGACTGAAGTAATTGTCCCTGAAATTATCGCAGGAATCAAGAAACTTTTGTTGCACCACAGACAGAAGCGGATCCTCTAACTGCAAAACAACAAAGAAAGGGAACACCCCAGGTGTGTCACGTGTTGTATGCAAAAGTCAGAAGTGGTTGGATTTCGATCAAGGGAACGCTTGTTTCTGTTTTAGAACAGTTTAACGAAAAAGTAAGTTTGAAAGTATCTCCTCTCTTTTTCGAAATTTTTCAAAACTAAAGCACATGACAGAATTTTATCTTACTTTTCAAGAAAAGAACGAATTTCAGAGTCAAAAAAATCAGCAGAGTAACAGTAGTCATCTGGATACATATTGTAGTTCCAACAACTAGCTAACAATTCAATTTAGGACCGAGTCACTATTATAATAGACCCAGAGGTTATTAAGGAACTTTTTTAACGTTGCCAGATGAAGCTAAAGTCAAATGACAGGCCGGGCGGTCGATACTTTAACGAGAAGAATGGATGCGAGGGTTGACCGCGTTGTTACGTAAACCTCCTTAAACCTAGAAGTATAGGTCCGTGGGTGGAATGGGCAGTGAGTTACTTGTACTTTACCTTGTTTTCTTTGACTTTTTCCATGGTGATTAAACGCCGAGACACGTGTCGTGACAAACACTGTTCACTGTTCGACACAAGTTTCAGGCAGGGATGACTTGGAATAAGCTCTTCTGAGTATCTGTAAACGACAACAATAAAACTCAGGTTTAATATTTTCGGGTATTCCATCAGTGTCGGATCAAACAGCCATTTCGAAATGTCGGTCTAGGAGCGAGGAACAACAACAACAAGCTTTGTGTGAATGACCATAATAAGGAGGATAGACAGCAACAAACTCTACCCACGTATGGAGCCGGGTGCCCGCTTATGGGGTACCGTAAATGACCACGCCCACTCCCAAATAAACGGCTCTTACCTAATAAACGCCCGCTCTTAGCTGTTAAAATTGTATTAGACGCCCCTCTCTAATAAACGTCTCCCGTCTAATAGACGCTTCCTGTGGAGAACAGCTCCAAAATACTAGGAATTAGCAAAAAAGAGCCAAATCATTCAATTCACTAGTATTCAGTGTTCAGTATTCGATGGAAAGAAAGTCGACTAAACGGCGTTTAAACTGTCCGTAGGACACAGAGTGGCTATGAACTAAAGGTAAGCTTTTTGAATCAATATTTCGCGTTATCATGATTTTTTTTTCTTAGCGTCGTAGATTCGAATACATCTGATAAAATTCGAACAATAAGGGCCCGAATCACATGTAATAATGCAAGAAATATCGATTTTTCGTTTTCTTAAAGGCTACTAGTACAGATAGACAAACAAGAAGACTTCATATCTTTAAGACTTTTTGCATTTATTTGGCATCAGATAATACACTAATAATTCTAGTATATACCGACCAAATGACCTCTGAAGCCCGAACCCACAAATAGTGCGCTTGGGCTGCCTGTGGATTAACAAGGCTTTGCGTATTTCATCTTGTTCAATTTCAAGTTCAAAGTCAGGACAGACTAATGATGGAAACACAATAACCTTGAGCAAGGATTCTGACAACAATGTTGGGATTTGGAGAAGCGATATGGATCTCTACACGGCCTGGACATGTCAATCGATGGGGTGTATTCCGCTATTTTATAAATTCTCTTGATATCTTTGCCAGAAGCATATTAGTTTGGTTGAGCTTGTTACAGTAATGAGAAAAAACGCGTCTCTCTTTTTTAAACGCCTTCTTTCTATTAAAAGCCCCCGCTTGAACCCCTAAAATCAAATAGACGCCCCGGGCGTTTATTAGTCATTCCGATCCAGATTCTTTGCTTAATCCCGTAATCGCGATGGTTATTTTCGGCATCCCGAGCAAAGAGTCAGTCAATCTCGATTCTCGACTCTATTTTGCTTTAAAATCCCGAATCGCGACCTTCAAATAAGGCAAATCCTGCATCCCGAAAAACCTATTGAGGATCCACAGTGTAGCGTCTATTCCGGGATTTGAACCAGTGCCACATCGATGGAAAGTGCTCGGCTCACCTTAGCGCCATCTTTGTATCCGCGGCATATAACTAACCTTCCCCGGTCTCAACATTGCTGATTCCAGGAGAATATAGGATGTATATGTCGCTTATCGAACATGTATGCCAAGCGTTACTCTCCTGACCGGTATCTCCAGTAGCTCAGTAAATAGAGCGCCTGCCCAATGTGTTTGGCAGATCATGGGACAGAATCCGGACCGTTAGCCGTGTTCCACGTTCATAACGTGGCGAACATATCGTTATTTTGCGAAATACAAGAAAACCTGGTTCTCTACACACCCAGGTTACTCAATTAATAAAAATGCGCTGTGTAAGAAAAAAATGCATGCACACCCACTCACATAAACAAGTAAATAAAACAGTTAAACGTACAAATGCGATGAGGATTTTCTGCTATTCACATTACACTAGTCAATAGATCTGTTCAGGAGCGGGCTCCTGATCAGTTCTATACTGACCCGGGTCGATAGATTGGAAGCCAATATACCAGTCGTCCATGAAGCACTAGGTATCGAGCTGCTAATTCTAATAAGATGGTGACTATCTCGGATAGACGGCAACCTCGCACAGCTGAACAAAATGGTGTTTCATCTCTAAAAGATAAGCAAAAAAACTTTGGTTAATACGTGCTGGCAGAATAAAACATTTTGGACCCTAAATATTCTGGTAGGAACGACCTTCTACCAGGATCTAAGCGGGCTACGTTGACACTACAACGGATAACTCTTGCGCTGACATACATTCCCGGGGGGGGGGGTACTGCCATATATGGGCTGTATAGGTATGTGCCGCTGTGAAGGGTATGGTTTTCAGGCAGTTTACTCTAGGATAGGGTATATAAATCAGAGCGTTTGGGTCTAGAATAGGGTATCATTTTTCAGGAAACTGATCAGCTGGTTGAAGATTTTATCTAGACAAGGGAAACAGCTACTCTAGGATAGGGGGGATTTGGGGAGTTTACTCTAGTATAGGGTAGCAAAATTCAGCTGAACTAGCTCTGGTATAGGTTAAGGGTTCCAGCGTCCCAGCGGCACATCCCCACCCAGAAATTCCTAAAGTACCTCCCCCGGGCATACATTTAGGGCTTCTGATCACACATAAGAAACGCAATTTCGGCGAGGTTTCTGTAACGGAGTAGTCTGCTACACAGCCGTTTTTAGTGTCGTCACGCAACGTGGTGGGGAGGAGAGTTGCGTGACGATACTAAAAACGGCTGTGTAGCAGACTAGTATCGGAGCGAATCTGCCCCGCTAATCTTGAATGAGATCGTCACATGTCTGAAAGGTTTCTGCCACTCTTCGTTGGAGTGTGAACAGGTAATCGGGTCGTAGCCGAAGAAAATGAGAAGAAAAGAGGACTGGAACTGAACCTCTGAGATGGAAGTAAATAATTATTTAGAAGTGTGGACTTAGTTCACCAAACCCTCTCGCGGGCCGCACTCCGGTACGATGTTCGATGTGTGTGAACGACTTCTTCCTAGTTCTGTAACGTTGCTGTCCATACTGTAGCGAATGGCTTTCATGTTCGTACGAAAAGTTATCCGATGTAGTGTAGACATGGGGCGCTTTTAATTCAACAAAAATCCCGGTTTGAAATTTCGGAAATTTCACGCCCAATGGAACCCTATATTCCGGTTGCACAGACCCAACCCAAGCCACCGCGCGTTTGGGTATTGTTCTTTTAAGCAGAACACAAAAGAGCGGTAATGGGAACAACAATTTTGTCAAATGAAAAGGGACATTTCGGTCCGTCCGACCGAAATGTCCAGACCGGTCAAAGTGGACCACCTTCAAAGCTGGTCCCGAATATTCCGGTCGGAACCAGCCGAAATTTCCGGAATTTTGGGTTGAATGGAAAGAGCCCATAGACTTAGAGAGACAAATCGGCAGGAAAGACAAAAACAGTCAGCGTTTACAATCAGTTACTGAGCAAATTGCACCTACTGACTGGCAGATTCCTGGAGTTCTGTGTTGGCGTCTAATTTGCGGGCTCCTTCCCTGATTCCATACGGCGCTAGGATACAAAATAGAAGTAAAGGAAGAAGGGTTAGGGTTAGGGTTAGTACATGTCTGAATGTTTCGTCAAAAATTCATTCAATGCAATTTTGAAGAATAAGATGTACTGAATGAAATATTGATTAATGTTAATAAAAAACCTGGGTACAGTTTAGTTACTGCAATCAATTGCAAGCCAGACATGATAAAAACATCTTTGTATAATACAAATTTGCCGTACAGCTACCAGAATGACCAAAGATCGCCCGGAAAAACGACTCTCAAAGTTATTTCACCTGAAATTTACTCTTACGTGCGTGGCCATGTTAACTAGTGAAGCCTTGAAGACATTCGAAACGAGTATTTATCTCAACATAAAAAGCTTGGGAAAGCAATGATTGCGTAGTCAAAGTGTAGAAGAGGATCAAATAAATTGCTGGCGACATTCAATATTCGCACCAGATGACCCTCGGATAACATGTCCGTAACAGATTGCATTCAAAACGTTTATTTAAAGAAGTCTTCAGTGTACCCCTTTTTTAAAAAAATACAGGTGTTACCTGCCAGAAATTGACGAATTTACTCACGATCAGTTATTATAGCATCAAATAATGGAACTTCTCTTAATCCCAGTCTCCCGGCGTCTGCAACCAGCACGTCCACAAAATAACTGCCAAGACCATACTGAGTGAAGTTAGCTTTGAAGTTCTCATCTCGAGCTTTGAAAAGTAAGGAATTAACAACATTACCTTTAGTAAGGCAGAATATCTACAATGCAGTCCAGTGAGGCCTTATGCGCAATGAAGGGTGAAGAGGAAATGTAAGGCAAGTACACTGAGTAAAATTAGGCAGAATTAGTATTCTCTGTTGCACCCGTGACTAGATTTTGCCATTTTCAACAACCAAAACAAAGGTTAAAGACGACAAGAGAAAAATCTCTCAGTCTAGTTTGTTTAAAGCTAGTTGAAAATGCGTGTCACGTACCAAGGATTATACACTGAACATGTCAAAAAAGAGACCTACTTGCATTTCATTTTTAAAATACAAAGGTGAAGTGTTTTGTAAAAAAGATAATGAGATTATTACAATACCTCTCCACTGTCCTTGTCTGTTTGCTCGAGAACTTCTACCTTGAAAACAACAAAGACGAATAAACTGACTAGGGCGTGCAAAACCCTGGATTCTCTAATCTAAAAACAAATTTTGCGATTCTTTAGCAAAATCCAAACTGGAGTTTGAATCTAAGAAATCAAAACTCCCAAAGAATACAAATCTAAATCCAGACTTTTAGATGGGTGGTCCGTGTGTTTCTTTGAACGTGAACGATCCGACAAGAGTTGGTTTTGCCTGGCTTGCAGAATAGGTGTTATTTTTTCGCGTTTTTCAGGCGAGCAGAGACCGCATGAGGCGAGGGTGGAGCGTGAGACACGCGCACTGAAGGAAGCAGCAGCAAAAAAGAAAAAGCTTTAGTCCCCCATCGCACTCGGCGCCTTCGTTTTGCTAGCCAGCTGAGAAATCCTGTTCTTCAGGATAATTACCAGCAGGTTTGCCCATTTACGCACCATTTAGCGGTTTTTGCATTTCTTTTGCATTCTAAAGCTTGAAAGGATATTTTTTTTCATGATAATTTAATGCTAAAATTGTAAAAAAAAAACTGCTTAAAATAGCCTATTTAGTAAAAGTTATCAAAAATACCTCTGCCATGAAGTAGTGTGTAATCAATGTCACTTCCCATAACATAGCCCCCAAAATGAGAGCAGGACAAGAGAATGCTACCTAAAACAAACATTAATGCCATCAACATTGGTCTGAAAAGCACTTCATTGGAGAGTTACAGGCTTTGTTACTGATTAACATGCTCTGTTACAAAGTGACTACGGCTGGAGGAACGATAATGTCTTCGTGCAAAAAAGGATTTACTTGTCATTTTTAAGATTACTCCAAACTAGTCTTAATAAATTTTGGCATGTGGCTTTTATCTTTGCAGAGATACATTGCTCTGAACTCGATGAAACTGTCGTCTTGCTGGATAATACAACAAGGAGTACAGATGTACAAGGGATCCTGGTGAAAAAAAACACTTTAGACATGCACTTCATGTTCTTCTTGCAGCACCCAGGTTCATTTTTTTGCGAAAGTCCTGAAATGTCAATGATGACATTTCAGGACTTTTGCAAACACAAATAATTATTGCCTTTTACGTTGTTTCCGTGCTTTTGAAATAAATAACTAAAGAATAATTAATTACCAGTGCCAACGAATGGGTCAAAAACAAAACTTCCTGGGCTAACCTTAAAAATAAAGAAACAATAAAATTCACTTTGATTATTTCACGGTGCCTGCAGTGTTTTCTTAACAGGGTGCAAAGAAAGTCATTTTTACAGCTTGCCATTCGGGCAAGCTGAAGCTAACATTTACTTAATACTAGCCCAAACATCATTTCAACTAGCCCCAAAAACGTTTGGATGAGCAGATTGATTTCACAGTTCTTCTGTAATTTAAATTCCTCAAAACACTTCACTTGCCCGTCAGGCAAGTTAATAACGGAAATATTCACTAGCCCGATAGCAAAATCCACTAGCCCTGGGCTATCAGACACTACTTTCTTTGCACACTGCTTAAACATTTTTTTCCTTGCTTGTAATATTTGCAATGCCTTAAATTGAAAAAAATCTGTTTATATAAACTATATATTTCTCATCTACTAAACGTTAATACTGTAGAAGCTCTCCAAACAGACACTTGGTGACAGTGCTACTAACAGCTGTCTTCATAAAATCCTGTTTTTAATTAAAAAAAAAAACAAAGAAATGCTGCATTTTAACATTCCCGTAAGTGGCTAGCTCCAGTTACGGACACCTGAGGGTGTCTGCTCACAAGAGCTTCAGCTGTTTCAGTTTATAATCCATAATAGTTTTCAGAATGAAAACTGACCCAAGTATTTTTTAAAGAAAATTAAATTTGTCAGTTCTAATGATGGTACCTGTCCTTGGTTGGCCATTATGAAGGAAAGTTGAGGATCCATGGATGTGTTTCCAATAAAATGCCTCGTCTTTAGAGAATACTGCTTTAACAAGTGACGTTGCCCATGTCCAATCTAACAAAAAAGACCAGTTCATTATTATAAGTAATGCCACTTTTCTGTTAATTAAACGCAAAACCAAAAATATTGGTGGTAACATTTCACTGCATTCCAATCTTACCAAGCGTCCAAAAAATAGTCGTTCAGGGTTGGGTGGGGCAGCATTCGGATCATCTCCATAGTCCACAAGTAACGAGAACACATGATCAGGAGCTGACAGGTTGACACAGCCTTCAAATGGAAGAAATTCAAATTGCTGGGGATTGGATGGCACAAAAATGTGTAAACATAATGCTACTTCATAATCTATATCAACCTGCTTTAATATTGTTATATTTTCAGTAGTCAGAGTTTCTACCCTAGCTGGAGTGGGGGTCCCAGATAGCATCCTTCAATTCAGTCATCCTGAACCCAAATTTTCCCTCAATCTTGTAATCCCAATGGTTATTTTCCACAAGCCTCATCCTATGGATACTTTCAATCCTAAATCTTTCCCTCACTCCTATTCTTCAGTAAGGCAAATCCTGGATTCCGAAAAACCTACTGTAACTGAGATCCTCTGGAAAATGATTAAGGTACACCACCACCTGACTAATTTACTAAGCATGATTATCTGCTCTACTAGGCACAGATCTTCCGGGAAGGTATTATTGGCACAAAACAGGACTCATAAGATTGATGTGAGGCTGTGTCCCTACCCATCCCCTCAAAACATGACAGGTAGACACTAGGGGCGGTGACTAGTACCAGAGAATGTCATGTCCCAAGTACATGTACAGAAGTAGTTCTGTTACTTCCCACAAGAGTCAGATTGGAGAAGCAATGAGAGATGGCCCCTACAGTATTATTTATTAACCTTTATCAGGGAAGGCTAGAATGTTTAAACAGATCCAACAAGAAAAATCACTACTACATTATTCACGACTATAATTAACCTGACATGTTTTATAAGGCAATATAATGATTATTAACATCACATATTACTTTATATTTTTTTCAAAAATGATTTACTGGCCACCCAATACTTACATCAATAAGCTCTCTCTGTTGACTAACAGAAAGCTTTTTATTGAAGGTTTCAATGCTGATTTTAAATGTGGAATTGCTAGAGGAGAAAGGTTTCTGAGTTTAAAATAGAAGAAACAGAGTAATCAATTTTCATGATAATAATTAAGATGAAATTACGGACTGTTCATATACTAGCTTCGTACTTTTATACTTGTGGACTTTTATTGCAAATGTACTTTTATTCTATTTAACAAATCGACCACAATTTTCCATGGTCTACCCTCTCATAGACCATAGAAATGACATCATAAAATCTTCAAAACTCACGTGGAACCATGAGCCACGGGCCAGTGGTTTTACTGCAAAGTTTTGAACATTTTATGGCGTCATTTCTATGGTTTATAAGAGCATAGACCATGGAAAATTGTGGTTGATTTGTTTTTTACAATAACATTTATTTTTTTACGAAAACAATCGGCACTGCTTCACATGTTACATCATTTCCACGGTCTATAATCTCATAGACCATAATTCTCGACCAATCAGTGGACGAGGATTCACTCAGTTATTGTAAAATAAATTATATGCTGTGACTATATGCCCGGCAGCTGTGAGTGGTCTTAAAAAAATGCCCGGCAGTCAGAAAGTTTTCTAGAATTTTTGCAAAATCCCCTTTCCTAATCATTTGAAAGCATTCTATCTTCAATTAGAATAACCAAGCTATCAGGAAGAAATGGGCTTCACCGCTGAACGGTTGTGGTTTCTTGGGCATAGAGCAGAGTTGATGCCGTTTCGACACTTAGAAAAATTTTGTGAGTAGCAGTTGTCTATTAGCAGCATACCATTTTATGAGCTGGATACTGGAGAACACTGTTTTTGACCTCTGTTAAATTATTTCCATGTCCCCACAATTCATAGACAGATCTATGCAATGCAAAAAATAATCACTGTAAGAAAAAAGCTACTTGTCCTGCAGTGGTTATCCTCTCATTGCGACTACATCTAATATAAACGGCAATTTAACTTTTGAAAAGCTGCATGCATAATGATGTCTTACTTTATGGTAACAGCTCTGGACAGCAAATGTCTTGCACATTCTTGATTTGGTAAGCATATCAACAAGTGTGGGTTCTGAGCAAAATTGAAGGATTTCAGAAATGTGATAAAATTTAATATACTCGACTTTCCTTGTACACAAAAGTAGAAGAATAAGTGTTATTTTTACCTCTTTTCTATGATCCTTGCTTTGAAATCGTACATTGAAACCAAACATTGATGAAATAGACAATAACTCCTGAAACAGATTGAACAAAACGCACACAAATGACCGTATTAGAAGAATTTGCGGTAATCAGTTAACGTTCTACTATCTAAACAGTAGATCGTAGGGAAATTTGTACCTTTTTACATTAATTATAATTTTCGATTAATCTCTGTACTCACAGAAATCCTAAAATCGACATGTTCTTGAGCAAAGAGGCACAGGAACTGCTCACAATCTTCCACTTCGTCCGCCATATTGAATTTTGCAGGGTAACCGCTGATTTATAGCACTAGTTTCTAGAAATTTCAAATAACCGGAACATTTTCGCCTGAAGGACTAGGGACAACGGAACAGAAGAGATTATGTGTTAAAGATTATGCTGGAAAATCTGTAAGCGAGAGAATTTGAGCAGTGAAGTCGGGCGAGTTGCAGCTGCTCGCAGTCTGGTTGTTTGTAATCTTGATTAACTCGATGTAATCTTGTATTTGATCGTCCGGGTGAACGTAGTCGTGAATTTACATCGAGTAAATGTAAATTCAGGACTACGTTCACCTGGACGATCAAACTCAAGCTATTTTCAAAATGGCTCCTGGGTTCAAACCTTTCACAGTCGATGTAAATAACTGCATTACAATTACAGTGGCGGATCCAGGGAAGGGACCCGGGGGACCCCCACCCCCCCACCCCACTTATTTTTAGACTAAACTGAGGCCGTAAGGGTCGAAAAAACCTTATCTCAGGGTCTGGATGACCACCCCCTCCCCCACTCCCATCCTTATTTGAAGATCTGGATCTGCCATTGCATTAATCATATTCTATTCTGTGACATAAAAGATTTTCGAACGTTCTTCGCAACAGTAGTAGATAACCTAGGCTCGATTTCCGCCGTCTCCCGGGACCGGTCTTTGATCCTCCCTTCGGAGGGGTGAGTGCGGCCTCATTTTTCCGAACAGCGGCTGGTAATCGAGCCTATGGATAACCCATTTAGTAAAAAAACAGTGAAGTAAGAAGCCCATCGCTAAGCGGATTTTCAATCACAATGTTACGTGTCTTTATCAGCTGGGGTCAATTTAATAACAAGTTTACAAGTGTTATTATAAATTCAACTCACTATCTCTTTTCTGATTGGCCGAGAGCGTAAAGTTTATTTTCGAAATCAGTGCCTCGGACGTCATTTATCTGCAGATCATACAATAATCATGGCAAGGACACTCAAGGTCACGGGCAATCATGTCATGCATGACCGCGGTGCATAATTTTTAAGGGTAATCATGGCAAGTTCGCGCATTTTGTGTTGTTTGCTGTCAATCAAGAAGCAAAAACATGACTTCCAGGTGTTCCTTCCCACTTACTGTCGTGACCATTTCTTTTCCCTTCAATGCAGTAATAAAACAATTATTAGATTCGGTTTTTGGGATGTCCAGAATAATCAAGGTCTCGTTAAGGCTGATAACCTTACCGAGACCTTGATTACTATGGATATCACAAAAAACGAATCCAATAATTGTTTATAATTTACAACTGTAGGTATTGTTTTAGGGTCTGAAAACAATAGCTACAATTGTAAATTACACTTGTAAATGTTTTATTAAATTGACCTCTTGTAAGCGAGTTTAGTTGTTGTTGTTACATCAGGTGCGCGTGCCTCAGAATGAGTCCTGCTCCGCCTGCCCGCCTTACACGTAGCGTTTGAGACAGAGTGCAATGATTTCATGAGATCGCGACATGCTAAATGAGTCCTAAATGTTAGCAAACTAACGTACAAGAGAATGAGAAAAAATCCACAATTTTATTTCTGTTATTGGCAAACTCTATTCGTATTAAGTCTGAATAACCAACACTGCATGACTAGGAGTATCTAAAAGTTTTTATTGAAACAAAAATTCTCGAACATCTTCGGAGTCGATCAGTTTTCCCCTTGCCATATTCGGGCATGCGCTGTATGGACTGTTCTCTTTGTAACACTGAGTTAATGTTTCTGATTCCATGATCCATCCCTCTTCCCACTCAGCCTCTGCAACTTTAGCGCTTAGCTCAGGCAAGGTTTCTACGTTCACATCTTTATCTACCTAAAGGAAATGAAACCTTAATATAAGAAAAATTCCTGCAACTTTAACCTGTGAACAGTACCAAGAAATAAGTAAAGACAAAAGCTTTCGGCTGCAAATGCATGTGCAGTGTACCACGTGTGCTATCGTATCGTTCCACAACAAGCTAAGCGCGGTACTGTTGCCGGCCCTGTTTTTAGACAAGAAATTGTCTCTCTCCATGACCCAAATGGTAAAATGAATAGCTCTTTCAAGGAGAACTGGAGGAGTTCAGCAACACTCCTGAGTAGCCGTATCCCACCCCACCAAAGCAAACGAACAGGGACCACTTAAACAACCAGCTGGGAGGGAAAGCTGGATCTTGTGTAGATTAGAGTCAGCAATATAGAATAACACTTAAAATTGCAATTGAAGGCAAGACTGATCGGAAAGCTATTGAATGGGTAACCCTCACCCTTTTTCTGACTGACCAAAATTAATTTCTTAACGTCATTGTCTAAATGGGGTCATAAAACACACGCTGTACCTTCAAGGTTGTCCTATATATACATTGTAGGTATTGCCCTCACAGTGTATGCTAAAACTTTGTTCAAGTACCCTCCCCCTCCCTCTGGGGAGGAAGGAGATCAGCAGGGCTTAGAAACCACTCACCATGTTGTCGTGCAAATGCCCAAGAAAGAACAGTTTCATTTCCGGGTTGAAAAACGCTGCAAGAGAAGCCACGCTTGACTCGGCATGGAGAAAGTAACTACATTTAGCCAGCAATAAAATGTCGATAAGGACCTGGGTACCAATCTCAATCGCATTGTTGGTCACGTGAGTATTGACTGGACTGTGGGAATGATAACTCTCCGCTCTTTTTGCCGAAGTAACAACCACCTGTAAACAAGCAAATATTGAGTAGAAATTATTACAAAGGAACTATGCGCAAATCAAATTTTATTAGACTGTAACACGTTGAGTATCTGGAACGAAGGATATGTATGCACATGTCCTTCGATTTGTCTTACTTAGCGGGTAGCATCCGCTTCATTGTGTAAAACGAGTAAAGAAAGCACTTTGAAATATCTTTGGTAAGGGAACTCATCATCTGGTTCAGAACTATATTGAATTTTTGGGTTGTGGAAATCAAAAATTTTTATGTAGTCCAGGTGGGCTTATCATTGTCACCATTTGCAAAGACAAACGTAACAACTCGGAATGAATCGGTCTTAAGAGCCTTTCAGTGGTACTGCTCCACTCGAACATATGAGGAATTTTTCGATCGAAAAAGGTTTCCTTAATCAAAATAGATTTGATTTAAGAGACGTCGGTAGAGAATTCTTCCGAGCTTTCTGGTTAGTACAGAAGAAAAGGGATATAACCGAGATTTCGCACTTTCCCGGAATTCTTTTTATATATAGTAAACATTTGTAAGAAATCTAGTCCAGGCATTCACATAATTTCTGCACGAGGTGAAACGGGAAAAGGAGAATTAGAATAAGAATCATCAGAAGAAGGGAGGGATTGACTTTTTCCTAGCTGCCTCTGTAATACCGTGCCAGTGACAAAGATCTTACCTTATCTTCTCCAAAATGTTTCACAAAAAGTTGAACACCCTCGTTATTATCACTAGCCAAAAAGATTCTTTTAGGATATTCTAGAGTGTCAAATATTTGCTGTGTATCATGAATCCACTGTTCCAAGGCCGGTAAAGTCTTGTTCTCTGTCTCCGACCAATGATCAGTACCCCGTATGTGAACTCCCAGTAAATTGAACCCTTGCATGTTATCAATGTAAAATTGTTCAGCTCGTATCTGTATAAATTTCTGTGGTCGGACGTATTCAGTGATCATGCCATGTACCCATTTTCTTAGTTGCGGTGTGATTATCGCGCCTTCTTCGTAGCCTGGGACGCTCTGCCGTTTTCTAAACCCAAATTCTAACAAGGAGCTAGTCCTCAAGCCCCAATCAAATTGCTTAATTTGTTGTGGATTTAAGCGTTTGACTGCCTTTGCAGTCTCGCGTGCTAATACTCGTCCGCCGATTAAACCACCCAGACAAAGAACTCTGGATGCACTCAAGTCAAAATCTGTGTTTAGAGGCTCAAAATATGCTGGCCAAGAATTTTGCTCGGGGTCTTTTATACAGTAGGTTTCGCAGTTTCTCCATTGAAATGTAATGTTGTATATTCCTAGCAAGTGACAGTATGACACGTGATCTAAGGTAGCCAGTAGCAGAGCACCAAACCCAGTCCCCTCGCATTCGAGAAGCGTTGGTTCTGAAACGCAGACAGTGCTCAAAGAGAGTTCTGGTGAAGAGTCTTTATTGCTTTTTTCTTTCACTGCCGCAAAGAATCCTCTGCGAAGTTCGTTAAAAACTATGTCCGTGGCGTTAGATGATTCATGGTGCTCTTTTGTGACCCCTCCCAATTCAGCTATGTGTTTTTTCTCCTGTGCTTTCAAGTCCACATAATTTTTCACATTGATGTCAGGCCTTTCCATTTGAATCATCGATGTGAATGAAACGCAATGTCCGCAAACTGGTGCAAAACTGCTTTGACTGTCAGGTGAATATAGAGCTAAATAGAATAAGACTACAATACTAACGAACGCCATTGCTGCTGCATAACTGTACACCAGATAAGGAGTATAACCTGTCTGACGAGAACGCCGCATTCCTCTGTGGTACACACTGCAATGTTAGGTTATGAATTGAACAGTACAAGCTGCACTCCTCCGGTCAAACACCTTGTAATTTTTCCTCAGTTGTGCAAACTGTAAGGAAAACAAAAAGGAGAAAGAATCTTTATTTAAGGCAAAAAGGAAACGCAAAAAGTAATGGAGGATGTTCATATCCGTGCTTGTTTCGCAGGTAAATAGTATTGACGTACGTTCTGATGGTTTCTATAAGATCTGGTGGGGTTCCTATTCAGATGAGGTGGGAGAAAGGGCGTGGCTAAGGGGGTTTCTAAGGTGCCTGTGATCGTCCATTGCCAAAATAGACGCAGCTTCCAGAGCAGAAAAAGGAATAGAGTGTCAATAAGACCTTGACTACGACCCCTCTATTTATCCTGCCAAGGAGATTATAATAGGACAGGTCCTAAAGAGGCGCTAAGTTTATCGCAAATACGCCCCATTTACTTTAATTCTTGTAGGTAGAGTTAGCCATACAGAGGAGTACTTCCAAGGGATACACACCTGTGAATTCTTGAGAAAATTCTAGTGTTTTTAAGATGAAAAATGGAAAACTACTAAGCGCGCGGTAGCTTTGCTCGCGCGCTTGTCAGCATGTACGTTAACAGTCTGCACTGCCGGGCAAGTACACTCGAGTGTCTTTTGTGATCTTTTGTTTTAGTTGTTATCACATGGTTCTCCACGTGCGAGATCTCGTAGAGTTTTGCTATATTTAGAGTATTGTCTCTAAGAGATTTATCCATTGTACAGTTATTAGCTGTCATACAGGGAACAGATGAGGGTTGAATTTTGTGGCTGAAAAATAATCTCTGTTGCAAAAGACTGAATTGAACCTCTTCTCTGGAATTATGTGACAAAACTCTAGCAGGCAATAGAGCAGAAGTAGTATCAGGAAAAAGACACCGCGGCTCGCAGAATCGATCCCCATAACGTACTTTAGGTTTCCATCAGTTCGTTAAAAAAAACTAAATGAACTGAAGATGACTTCCTTAAAACACTTAATACGGACCTGTATCCTCCGATTTTTTCCTTCTCTTCAGGACGGTTTCAGAGGCCGTCTTTTAAATAAATAAATTTGCCTGAATACCCTTAATTCCTTAAAGCACTGCAAGCTGGAGAGCCGATTAGTATTTTTTAAAGAAGATGAAATTGAGCCATGCAGAATCAAAACCGTTCTAAATCAAAATGTTTGCCGTTATTTAATACCTATAGATAACGGACTTTGAAACCTATGAATATCTTTTTAGGCGTAGTTTTAGTAGACTGCAAAACAGTCGGGTTTTTTCTCAAAATCAGTAAAGAAATCGGTAAAGCGTGGCGTAAGAGTCTTACGCGCGCGAGGCGCGCGTAAGACTCTAGCTCTCTGTTTTCAGCCTCATTCCAGGCCTTTTGTTTGACTGCTCGCGCGTACTTGAATACGGACTGTTTTGCAGTCTATAGTTTTAGAGACGATATACTCTGCTTCGACAACAACACTATAATACCACATTTTCCTCACCTGCGTTTTCACATGCGTGGTTCGATGTTCCTTATATCAATTAGTTAAGGAAAAAGATCGTTTCCTCGGCACATCGGGTCAAAAATTCTCTGAATTCTCTCCTGGTACAAGGTTTTGTGAGCAACGGTCAGTTTGCTCGAATAACAGTGAGCATTCGAACCCGACAGATATTGTAATGCCACTTACACAGCTTACAGGCGTTTTAGTTTTGACAAACCTGAGATCACAAGGTCATCTTCGAAGAAAAAGACTGAATATTCCGAGGACATAAATACGTGATGTATGAATAAAAAACAGCATGGTTAAGCAGATTAGGCCAGTTGATTTTTTAAAAAATTCTCAGTACTGATATTCAACAAATTGTCCTGAAAGAAGCAAAGGGAATTGATAGTTTGGTCAATTGCGCTGAGTATGTAACTAAGGAACGACAAGACTAATTGGAACACGCGAAAACGGCACGTCACATTATGCCTTTTATTTCAGTCTGACAGCTGGTTAGAAAATCATGCTATGGAGTTTGATTTGTCATTAAGAAACAAAAACAACAAGAACTCTACAATTAATCTCCGAAGCAACATTTTGTCGCTGTAAGCCTGAAACGCGTCGTACTTCAATCCACGGCCAGCGTACCGCGTCTTTAGCAAACTGACGAGCAAAATAAGTTACGATGAAAAAAAAAATTACCCTTGCCTTTTCACGTCGAAGATAAAAGTTACAAAATTAATTTACGGATCTAATGTTTTCGTACACTGATTTAAGTGAATTACTACAACTTCTGTATCATTCTTTACTTTTTCTTGTATTTTTGCCTAGTTGTACCTGTCTTTTAGTTTATTAGTTATTGCAGCTGTAACTGTTTATTATTAAGAAGAAAAAAGTTTCGTCATTGAAATTATTTTTGTCAAACTTGTTTGGATATGTCGGACTATAGTAATCAGGCAAAGGCAGATGTTGCATCAGCTCCTCATTGTAAACAATTCATAGGCTAAATACTGGAACAATATTCTATACATTGTTAAATAAATTACATTTTAAAAAACCTCCCTGTTACTAAGCCTGAGTAGCAGGTGTTTTTGAAGGGGAGGGGGCGGGGGATGGAAGCGAGCGTTCAATATTTCCTATTTGAAGTACTAATCTTTTATTTTGAAAGTGGGAAGATTTGGATCGATAAGAGAATATAATAAAAATAGGCTGGGGCAAGCCTGATAACTGTTACAGTTGGCGTTTTTCTCACGTTTTTCTTATTATCATTATTCTCTTTTGGGGGAATTAATCTATCATAAAACCCGAAGATGTGAGAGTTGTGATGATAATAAAGCTGAATAATTTTAAATTTCCTTGGCTCATTTAGCGACTTTATTCACTAAAGAAATACAGGAGTACCTTTACCCTGCTGGTACTAAATATAGTCTCTATGATTCATCAATTAGGATATGGCCAAATGAGTCTAGTAATTCTTCAAGATCGTTCAAATACTGCTCTTCATCGTCGTGGGTATGATGACCTATTCCGGTGCCATAATTGAAGGATCTTTTCCCAGGGAGGGCTGGATGAGGATCTTCAATGTTAACCTTGCCTCTAGTCTTATGCTCAAAGGTCCTTTCATCCTGTGGTACAGAATCAGGGCCCTCGTCATAAACTTTGTATCCTGGTCGATGGTTTAAGATCTTTCTTGCCGGCTCGTCTCTGTGGACTCTCTTATCAGGGCCCGTTGGAGCTTTATCTGTTACAACAAAAATATAAATATTTGCATAGCTCCTTTTAACCAAGAAGTTCTTCCTTAGTGCCAAAATCACTTTTTAGTGGGCGACAATACCAGATCTGTGAGCCCCGAGTGTAACAGTGCACAAACTCGTTTTTAAGGACAAAGGATGCCGAAGGGGAATAAATCTCGAAAACCGCAGCTGAATCGAGTTTGTTTTCACCTTATGTCACTTTTTAGCCAGACAATATTTCACGGGATTTTATTTTCGCCAAAATATATAACGGGGAAATATGAAAAAAAAAAGGGCGTAACTTTATATCCATTTTAATATTTTTAAAAAACATCTGATCTTTTCAAATTTCTAGATAAACTGGAGCAAGCAAAACTCATATTTAAATATTAACGTTTAGGCAAAAGAGTAGTTCGCGGCAATGTTTTAAACATAATAACAAATCTTCAAATGGATCCTCAGGTGGTTGTTGTTATAACATGTTTTATCATGTTATATCATGATCACTTTTTTCTGTGATTTGAACGATTTTTATTCGATCGTGAAAAAAACGTGAAATTTAAGACCCAGGTGAAAACACGAAATTTAGGCCCGGTTCAGACGCCGCTCCACTCATGTGCCGAACCTAACTGATGAATTAAGTACGGCAAAAGAGCGGCGTCTGAATCAATTTGGTACGGCAGTTTTAGTTTGGTGCGGCAAAAGCGTTAAGTTCGACAGAGTCTGTCGAACTTTTGTCGAACTTATCTTAGGTTCGACACACGGTACGCCGTCTGAATCAGATGTCGCGCCAGTGTCGCTCCAAAGTCGAACTTATTCAGTTAGGTTCGGCACATGAAAAGTACGGCGTCTGAACCAGGCCTAAGCCCCGCGAAATAAGTAGCAGTAAGGTACAGTGGGTCTACCATGACCTGTGCAGTTCCAAAGGCCGCACTGTAATGTGTTGACACCGTTTTGAGTGAACTACTTGACATGTTGGCAAAAGATGAAATTTTCTAATCCTTTAATTACAAGCTAGGATCTGTCCGGGTTTTAACGACCTCTGCGCATTACAAAACAGAAGTCACTCTCACCCTCCTTGAATGGCCGGGAAAACAAAATCGAAGGAACGGTGAAAAAAATACAAATCCAGAGCAAACACGATAGCCTCATCATTTCTGCAAGAGGAATAGCACAAAATGTTAGGTTTCGTTTCACCAAGATTCTATAATATACTTTTCTTTTTACTGAATATTGATGCTTAGTTGTAAAATTGCAGATAGCTTGGGCAATTTTGACGCCGTCAAAATCGCTACGTTTCATACCTGAAATTCGGGTCATTTGAAAAGCTCAACTGATTTGCTAGATGTCAAGGTGGGTACTTCTTCAGAGGAACAAAAACACGTACGAAAATACAAATGGACACAATCGGAACTTGGAATTCATAACATCGCCCGGAAAGCAAAAGTGTACCACCACTGAAGATAACGATCGACACAACTGCCTTTACCTGAGATCGCGAAACGTCCTCTTGGTGTTTTCTCTGCTACAAACGCAAATCAACTTTGTGGGAAAATGAAAGCATGGCTTCAATTAAAGGGCAGTTTAACAGCAAGAGGAAAAACGTTAGTAGGATAATTACTGATTTGAATTAGAGAACAGGCTGTCCTAAAGACATTTTTCCCTTGTTTTTTCCCCCTTGCGTTGGCGGTTAATAGATCCCCCGCAGTTTTTTTTATTTTCGCGCGACTTTTGACGACCTCTAACAAGAAGAAGGACTACCCGCGGTAATACACCATTTGGGTGAGAAAGCGTTTTGAGGTCTGCTCCAAACAGTTTTGGATACTGGGTGTATGCCGTCTCCTCTGGTCCTATTTAGAAGATCGAAAATTAACACCCAATTTTAGGCCGCTCAAAACGAAAAATGAAACAGCCTTATTTATACCAAAAAGAAAAATGAACAGAACTGATTGTGTGAAAAGATCATAACCTGTTTTCTTTTCTCTTCATAGACATTCATAAATTGTAGAATTTAAAGCCTAGTCGATCCGTTTCCTGTTGTTCAGATATATTTTTCCGGGTTTAGGTCGCATGAATTTTAGAAGTACCCTATCAAAGGCCAATAACCGTACCAAATACCCTACTTTTGAAAGAAGCACCTCGAAACATATAGTAGTACATTGTCATCTGGCTTTCCTATGGCGGCATACACCTTTGTTTCTCAAAAATTTGGGAGCAGATTATCGTCATTATTATTTTTGAAATTCTTCATTCATTTGGCAACTTGTCGCTTTTTTTCTTTATCTTAGTATTTCCTTCTCACCGGGTGGCAAGCTCCCTCCCGCACTTCACCATTATGACTGGCTATTAATGACTCTATCTTAAAGGCGTTTTACTACTTTATTGAACTCTCAGGGTAACGTTAATACGTCTTGTTTGTCAATTGTGGGAGAAATAATGTCTGAATATCATCAGCAAGTCATTAGCTAAGTATTGAAATGTTACTAATCTCGCCGGCCTCTTTTAAATCAGTGCCACATACATCGATAAGAAACAGCGTAAATAAACTCCCACAAAATTACACTAAGGGCACTTTCCATTTGTCAGAACTGGCCGGCCGGACCATGGCTGGAACAGTCAGTTTGAAAATGACATCGGCTTTTTCCAAGAGTTTTTGCTAAAAACCCATCTCCCTCGTGCATACTATATAGGATTTGATTGACCAGGCTGGATAGGTTTGATTTAACGTGAAATTATCATTGTGACGGGAATAGTCTGGCCAGTCAGTTCTGACGAATGGAAAGTGCCCTAAGTTTGCGCCCAAAGAACTTCGTTCCGAAGGTAGACATAGGAAAGAGGCTGAGCTAAGCTTGAGATTTACTCTGTCTGTATATACACAGTACCGGTCCATCGCAAAGAACCAAACGGCTCAAAGGTCTTCATGAACACATTAATTTTGTACGCTGCGGTACGACATAAAGACTAGAACACAAGATAGCTGAACAACTAGTTATTTAATGTACAAAATCATTGCTACTACATATCCAAATAACTAAGAAGTAATTTTATCAATTAGTTTACCCACTAATTCGCACAGTATCCGCATATCTTAGTCGGCGTTGTAAACGGCCTTCAGCCCCGCCTTCAGAATAGAATGAAACTTTGCAACGAACTCCCGGCGGGTGCTAAGTTTAGGGAAGTCCACGCGCTTTTAATTCTTACATGTTAAAAGCAAAGAAATTATTAGTAAGGACTACTTTGAAAGAGACAAATATCAGTAGAATTTATTGGTTGGTAAATTTGTTGTTTTTTAAGGTAATTTTTACGGCTCTCCGGAAGACCATTTTAATGAAAGTATCTCCTTATTTCTGAAAGGTTACAATATTTTGAAGGCAAAGATGGACAAAAGTTATACAGCTAAAAACAAGTGGAACAGTTAACAATTCACGGGTGGTGAGTTGAACACTCTCAGTACAACATATACAGATTTAAAATATTTACAGCAAGTTAACTGTTTCACACACGAAAAATGACGCATGTCTACTGATGAAAACACGGTGACGTCATTATACAATTAAAAGTAAACAGTCCTTAAATAAACCAGTGGCCGATCCAGCCCCCCCTGCACCCCCTATTTTCAAACCAAACTGAGGCTCGAAGAGCCGAAAAAAATTTTTGGAGACAGGCTCCCCGCCCCCCTTATCTCAAGGTGTGGATCCGGCACTGTAAACAGCATTCTTCTGGTGGACATTGAGATATTGATGTTCAATATATTTTCTCCAGACTTATCTACTGAATGGAAAATTTTCAAAATTTCTGTCCACTTTAAATTACTCTACCAAATAGCACGTAGGAAAACATGGGTTATCATTCGGGTAATTGAACATGAGAAAGGTAGACCCGTTGAGATGTTATTTATAATAACAATAACCTTTTACAAAGATCAGCAATATAGTTAGAATTTTAGCCCCTCATTTTAGTTTCAAGTTAATAGTTAGAAACCTATTTTTCAACATTTTATACCGTTGAATATTGTTGAATTTTGAATAAGCCCCCTTCTCGTTAAATGTTGTTTTATAATCTAAGTATAGGGAGAGATGAAGTTAACTAAATATTTTTACCACCTGACTTATGTTTTTGATATTTGATACATTCAGATATTATACTTAACGAGTCTAAACAAGTGGAGGTGATCAAAGCCATCTAATTCTCCCAACTTACGATACACCTTCGGCTGCGAAGAGCGTTTAAAGGCAAAGAAGAATGAAAAACGATCCAAAGTTGAAGAAGTTTGGTTAGAACAGAATCAAAAGTAAGAAATTCACGGCCCGCGTTAGGTTGCGTCCTGGAAATTCAAGAGTTAAAAACAAGCGACTGTTTTGGTTAAATTACTTTTCTGCCTCAATTTTCTTCATTTCTTCCTTTATTTCTAGACATTTCTTTAAGAGAACGTCGCTCGTCTTGGATGTGGGTTTTCCAAAAAGTTGTGGTGCGCCAAGTTCCCCCCGAGTGATGCGATCAAAAGTGTTCATTAGATCATAACAGATGCTCTCGCTGACCACTGAGTCTTGCTTGTATTCAGGGTGCACCTCTACGAATTTGCGAATCCACTGTGCTGTGGTCAGCAGCTCACCTGTAGAAAACGGGCAAATGCGAATGAACATTGTGGTAAATTGATAAGACAGACATTCCTCACCATTTGCACTTTGGCCAGATTTCAACTCACCCACCCTGCTCAAATTTTGTAATTTACCTTGATGCAATACTTAAACTCAGGTAAGAACATTTGCAAAACAAAATAAGCGCGCCATTTAACCTAACCCTGGGACTGATGATTACACTTTTGAACACTGACACGCTGACGCTGCGTAGCTGGCGTTTTTTGGGGTGTGTTTTTCCTTTGTGGTTCATGTAGTAAGGGATACGTCCACGCGGAAGCTGCCGTATCTCTTCTTTAACGAAGAACAAACGAAAACCACAACAAAAAAAACCGTAGCGTTTGCCAGGTTGAAACGTTCTTTGTGAAATCATTAACCTACCTAACTGGTTTGTTTTGCGTACTTGAAGAGCAAAACCATTAGCTTGTGAACAGGCCTTTGGTCGAGCGCGATAGGGAAAGGGAAAAGCCCCCCCGCCCCCGTTTCCCTTCCCTTTCCTCGCTATTTTTTTCCCCAAACAGAGAGCTTTTGTCCGGCATAATTTACATGGCGCCGCTATCTTTAACCTTGACTGTATCTTTAACCTTGACTGTATTTCAGTATAACTCACCGGAAGCCTTCCTTTGGATAAACTTTAGGTACTGGGAAATAGTACAACGCGTGTCTATGTCCACATCGACGTTGCCAAGGTAACTTTCAATCAGTGGTATCAGACCAGGAAATTCACCATCCTAAAAACAGGTGAAAAAAAGAATATAAGAATCGACTACACAAGAAATCTGGCAGCGTCCATTGTTTTTCATCAGTCATAGTTATAGTAGAGGAACTGTTTGTGACAGCTGGCAAAAATTAGGTAAGACAACCGTATTGCAGTTTATGTTGGGAGCTCCCTGGCCGTGCACAATCTTTTGTTTTTGTGTTTGGTTCACATATTGTGATTGAATTTTCTAGTTTTCAGTTAGTTTAAAGCGATGATTCAACAATTTGCACAAGTCTCGAAAAGCTGACTAAAACATATAACAAAGAAATCTGTCGCGCTCCATTACCAACGTTGAACTTTATTTACTATAATCGATGATCGATTGACTGATTAATTGACTGCCTTGACTGACTGATTGATTGCCTTGATTCATTGACTGATCGATTAATTGATTGAGTGATTGATTGATTATAAAGTAGCTGCTGTGGTGCAATTCACCCTTTCCCCCTTGTTTTAAAACTATTATCACACCTTACCGGAACCACAGAAACAAAGAAAAATACAGTGAAACCTATATTATGCGGACTCAATAGCAAGCGGAAACCCTGTATTAAGCGGACGAATAGCTCAGTGTGTTTCAGACGTTTCTTCTCATCTTTTAAGTAAAACAAGCCTGTATTTAGAAGACACCTATATTTAAAAACGGACACCAGCGAAGGATGTAAGGTTGTCTTTCTGATACAGGTTTCACTGTATTTGCTAATGCAATCAGGAAGGCCTTACAATGAAACCTGTTGTAGCGGATCGCATAGACCCCATATTAAGCGAACACCCTGTATTAAGCGGACGAGTAGCTTAGTATGTTTCAAACGTTTCTTCCCACATTTAAAACGAAGCTGTATTTAGCGGACACTTCTATTACGCTGACACCTGCCAAGGTTGTAAAGGTGTCTTCTGATACAGGTTTTACTGAAACATTTAAACTACGTATATAATTGAACCACAAGATATCCATTCATAGCGGAGGGTGGTATATTTGTCACTTTGTTGACTGTAAGGGCCTGTTTACATGAAGGTGGGGGGCCCCAGGTAGGTGAGGTAACATGTAGCCTGAGTATCAGGCCTTCCTAAGGGGATAGGGGAGAGGAGATTTTTGATGGGGGAGGGGGGAGGGGCAGAAGAGAAAGGAAGGCCTGACACAAAACCATTCAGCAAATCGTGTGACACATCCAGAATCTGGGTGTGGCAGTGATTGGATAACACACAATACGCCCTGACCCTATTTTAGGCTAGCTTTTTGACACGTGAAGCTGACAACCCAATGACCGGATGTGATTTTGATTGGATGGTATCGAATCATGCTGTGTGGGGGTGGAAGGCTCCAGCAAAAGCATCTGTGTCAGGCGTTTCTCTCCTTCAGCTCTCTTCCTTTTTCGCTTCCATCTTTCCCCTTTTCCCCCAGAAACGCCTGATACTCAGGCTAGGTAACATGTGGCGGGTTACCCCGCCTAACATGTAAACGTGATCACATTAAAATGAGAGATTGTATGGACAGGCGGGTTACCCCACCTAAGCGGGTTACCCCACCTACCTGGGGTCCCCCATCTCCATGTAAACAGGCCCTAAGTGGTAACAAACGCTGAACTCCAAGACCAATTAAAATACAAAAATCATAAACTGAGCGAATCTAACCTTGCCATTAATGATCTTGTCAATTGACATCAGCTCAAATTCATCTTTACAAGCTTCGTCTTCATTTGCCGCATCTCCGTTAACCACCGTGGGGCCTAACGAGAGCAGGATAGGAAAGAAACAACCATTTCTTTGTGTCTTTCTCACGATATCTGCTATACGCAGGAAACAACTTTATTTCCTTGCATGGTTTCATTTTCCTACGCCACTGGGGACCCAACTAAACAAACCAGCTTGAATGTTACAAAGTTCTGCTTAATTGCCGAATAATGTCTCACAAGAGGATTTTGCAGTTGGGTAAGAACAGAGACTTTGATATCAACTTTTATTTTTAATTTCATGTAAATAAACTCTTCTACGCATAAGAGGTTTTGCATTTGACCTGATTTTGAAACGGAGGATTTTTGGAACTCAAAAATGGCGAGCGATAGAATAGAAACAGACGATCCTACGAGATTCTCTGGAGAACGCGTTTGGATGACAGTACCTGCTTAGATCTCTTATCCGTTACATACAAAAAAACTAACTTTATCATCCACTCACATTTCTTCAAGGTCTTCCTAAAGTAGAACTGGCCCTGACGAGCAGCGTCTCTCTTCTGAGCCGTGATCATATTCTCGTCAACCTGAGAGGATATTAATGAAGCCAAATTGGACAACCTCTACTCACTAACGGGGTAATTGCTAATGAAAACACACACAGTCTAAATCAGAAAGATCTATTTTAGCCCTAAAAATAGGGCCGATTCGTTGCGTAAAATACAGTCCTATTTTTGAGTCTAATTTGGCTCCCTTAAATCAGGGCCAATACAGTCCAATTAGCTAGGGCTTATTTGGTCCCAGGGCTGAAATGGGCCCTACCGTGGGCTGGAACAGACTTTGGATAGATTTTTTTTTGACCTAAATTGTGCTCAAATGGCTCCAGGAAGGGCTGAATCAGACTTTGGCCTGCAGGGCTGAATTGACACTTTGGGGCTGAAACAGATCTTTTCAATTTTCAGTGCAGTAATACCTCCACTATCAATACTATACTGCTATGAATAAAAATAACTAACTCCCCAAAGCAGCAGAACTTCACTGGTTAATTTTTACTATAAACAGGTTCGGTGGATGAGCTAAATGTATCAAATACTGCGTTTTGATTGGCTTGCCGTGCGAGCGAGACGGGCTTATCTCGCCAGCTTGGATTTTCCTGATTTGTTACCTCAAGAAGGAATATCTATATTTGGCCATATAATATGCTCTTGGAAAATATTTTCTCACGTTCTTTTTTAAGTGAAAGTAATACAGAATGCTCGTGACAACCATTATCGGGATTTCACGGTTCAAACTGAGCGGGAAAGAACATCTGGCTAGGTCATACAGTGGTATGTGTACAGCTTTCTAGATGGAGCAGTTATCAGAGCATGAACCTAGTCAGATAAAACCTGTTTATTTACCTTGGATAAGGGAATCAGAAGATTGAGGTCAAATGAGAGGATAACCCGCGTCAGAAGCACTATAAACGTCACATAGGCAGCATTCTCAAAGTCTGTCAGTTGCACCTTGAAAAAACAAACAGTTCAACCTGTTACCAATATGTCTCTAAACAAATGCTACTAGTGACGTATTATTTGAACATTTTCATCGTTGAAATAAAAGCCACAGTCACCCTGAAAAGCAACTTGCTTGAATCTTGAGAGAAGCCTTACATGTTTTCAATAAAGTAGTAATACTTTTAGAATTTCAATAGTTACCTTAGCCTGCAAACAGGCGTTATGTTCACTAGGCGTTTTTTTTAGCGAGCGAAGGTAAACACAAAGCGGGCGTGAGGGGCGAGACACTGCGCCTTCCAACGTCGTGCGTGTCACGCACCCCAAGCTCGCCTGAAAAACGCGAAAAATAACGCCCGTTCTGCAGGTTCCTCTTACCTCAGTTGGCCTGAATTCTACTCTCCAGCCAATAGATGAGTTAGGGGGAGGTGGCTTAAATCTCATTGTCTGCCAGTTGGTTGATTGGATATTCTGAATAACAAGACACAACACTCTTTAAACAATCAAAATCCCATTCCACCAAGGCACACGGATCCCAATGTACGCTTTCCTGCATCTTTCAGGTGTTTTACCATTTTTCCATTTCGGGTCGTTCCAGTGGAAATTTCCGGGAGTAAAATAAGGTCTGAAAAGGTGATCCTGTTTTCCCGGTCGGAATACACGGTTTTCCAAACGGAAGTTCCAGTTCCACTTCTTCAAACACATCAGTCATACCAGTTTCAGGTGTTTGCGACCGTTTTTCGATAAATGGCACTGGCTTGTGCAAATGGTAAGTTCTGAATTTTTAATACTTCACATTTATCCAAACCGTGAACCGACTGGTTTACCTATCAAATGGTAAGCAACGTTTGGGACCAAAAGAAATCAAGATAATTCTGTGAAATACATCGATCTGTACTGTTCTATAACAGCTGAAGATGAGATGGGGGGGAGGGGGGCACTCCAGACAAAACGAGGCTACTCTGTGACTCGGCACTGCGGGTCTCAGGTTGGGGGGGGGGGATGAGTTCTCCCATGCTCCTCCCTCAGATCTGAAACTACTGAAAATTATTGTTTAAGAATAATACAGAGTTTTAAAGATGTGATGTGTGCCACGCGAGTTTATCTCACGAATTACAATACATATTATCTTAAATTATTCTTTTTCAGGAAAAAATTAATGATGTTTTGATTGAATAAGGTGAGAAAGCAGTGTATACTGAGATGTACCTCAAAGTGATCAGTGTGCTGTTCGTCATCTTCATAAATATGTTCATGGAACAATGTCAAAGGATCACGGATGAATAGATGAGCATAATGCTGCGCTAACTGTTCATCAATTCCTGATTATCACGACAAAAAAAAACAATGATCAAGTCAAGGATTGTAAAAGGAAATTAAAACTCATTAAAATTCAGGAATTCAATTCAGACACTAAATGATTTCACTAAAAAATTTACTTGTCATGAATAATTTCACCAAATAAAAACAACAGTTTGAAGCAGTTTCTTCAAGTAAGCACAGACTGTCTTATTTTAACTTAAGACACGAGTTTATATTTATTTTGTTTTGTTATTGTTTTAAATTGTTTTCCAAGTGCTACAGACAGAAATCATTAAAGTATAAGGAAAGAAAGTTATGAAAGAACTGACAAACATGAAGACTGCCATTTGGCTATCAGCGTCATGCACAGGAGGGTTCCAAACTACGGAGTTGTGGCAGAAGTACAGTGTACATGTAATTAAATAGAATAAAAACAAACCTGCATCCACAAGCTGCTGATAAATCTCCTTGTCGTGAACCAAGTCAATATCACTGTACTTATTTCCTTCTGGAGACAGATAAGTACTAATGGAATCATATCGTGACTTGGGAATCACAAATCGGTTTTCCTTTAGGGGCTGAAAAGAAGAAATAACAATTTTAGCCACACTGATATAAAAATGAAAAAGGTGATTTTCACAATATTTCTAGAAAATTAATGATTGAGATCAGACAGTATAACAATGCTGACATTTATTTGCATTATGACTTAATGCATGTCAATACTTGACTATTATTACAGTGTATGAGAAAGTAAAATAATCAGCATAAACTGAATTGTTCTGTTGCATTTTTACATGCAATGTTATTATTATTATTATTATTATTATTTATTATTATTATTATTATTATTATTATCATTATTTTATTAACATTTTTTTTTTTTTAAAATTAAATTAAGTGCATTTTCATTAAATTGGGAAAATAACTTTTTTTTTTTTTTTTTTTTTTTAAGCGAATTAATTGTAAATGATTTTACAGTTTTTTAACGTCATACTAGAGAAGGACATACTAGTACCTCCTGGCCTCTCTCCTCTGGAGTACGATCATCCACTGCACCAGCAATAACACACCATCGGCAGTCCAGATCCGAGAGGTACCCACGTAGTATAGGAGTACCGGCAGACAGCGCCATCTGCACATGGCAAAAAATGATGCAAACAAAAAATCATTTAAACAGCTCAGCCAGAAGACATAAATTAAGCCATATCTTGAACATCTGGCAGTGTGATGCATGGTTTGTGGTTCAAATTTTTCTTTGGTTAAAAATGTCTAACAACTTTGACCTGTGTTTTTCTTTGTGTCAGGTTATGTTAATGGATCTGAGATAAAATAGAGTAAAGTGAAAGTACAGTTTGAACCACAACATCTGTATAATTCTGCAGTGTAATTTGTGTTTAGATTTTAGTGGTGAGAACTCAGTTGGGTAGGCACTTGGGCTGGATTAATACTAAAGCAAATTCACAGGCTTTTAAACTGGACGAAGAAACTTTTTTCAACAGTTATGACAATGAGTTAGGTTGTGTTTCCAAATCAATTTTCAGTAGAAATTAAACCACCTAATAAAGTTACCATAAAACTTTAACAATGTATGAGAATTTTTCTAGTAAAATAATACATTGTATCTTAACTTACCACAATAGGAGTGACAACTGCCAACTGGTCATACAGATATCTTGCCTCACTGATGCTGCAAGCTTGAAAAGTCATCTATAATAAAACAAAAAATATTATCTTACTTACTAACACGCAATGACTGGAGAACATCTAACTCAAGGTGTCTATTCTAAAGAAGTGTACGTCTGAGATTTTGACTAAACATGTCTACGTATTTTTGCACACTAGCTAGTGCCACTTCTTTTCTTTTCTTTGTCTTTGGTTTTGTTTGTAACTGTACCTGGAGACAGCACATTCCCATGCCAAAGCCCATTGCATCCAAGTAAATGTGGTCAGGTTGGGCAGCCTGTGCACCTTCTCCCTCAACTTCAGGAAACTTTTCAATGAATGGAGAAGGAGTATTCACATCTTTAAAGACTGTTGATAAAAAATATTCCACATTTGGGTGCAATTTTATAACAGCAGATTAAGTGATTAACTTGGAATAGCATGCACCCCATGTAATTTTGTCTCTACTGGTCTTTGCAAGCAATTCTTAGCTCTTAATTTGCCAACATCTTAAAGGAAAGGGCAACTTTAGTTTTTCAAGCTAACTGTGTACCCCACGAACATATATAAATGTTAGGGATAACATTGGCATGTTAATTTATTGACTATTATAAGGCACTCAAATCTGGTGTGAAAACTTGCAATCGTACTCGATGAAAAATACATTCAAGTCAACTTAATTTTCAACATTGTTTACAAACTGAATATGACACAGTGACAAGCAAAACCAAAAAAAGTCAAAAGGACTTGGATGATTAATTTGATGCAATCACCTACAAATTAAAGTTAACTTACTTGGAACATTGATAGCAACTTTTGTGCTTCTTCGTTCTCTGATATTCCTGGTCAGGGTGCTGATAGAAACAAGAAACAAAAGTTATTATATGTAAATCTATGTAATTGATCTTACACATTTGCAGGATACAACTTCTGGACAGTTACATGTAACAAACCTGAATCTTGGATGCCCCTGGAAAATTGCCTGATCGGGGAAAAACAGTGAGCTTGTTATTCCTCTTCCGGGTGTAGGCTTGAAATTTGGAAACGTAAAGTTCGGGCACCCAAGTCTGAAATAAAATTAATATATTGGAGTATGACACTAGTCTAAACAACTACAGTGTACACTTTTTGGTTCAGTGGTGGCATACTCAATTAAGGGATTAAAGTAGATAGTGACTGAAATTTGAACAATTACCAGAAAAGAAACTGATGATAACTTCCCCAGATAATCATATTCAGTCCAGTTAATTACAAAACACTTATCTGTAGATATCTACCTGGGAAATGCAACAATTGATTGAACTGTTTCTCCAGGTTCTGTCAAATTCTTCTGAACTTCTTCCCGTCTGTTTATCAAACAACAGTAAAGGTGAATTTAAACAATAAATCGACTGAACTCATCGGATTTCTAAAGCAAAGGAATTAATGACATTATTTAAAGTATCAATCCTGGTTTCCTGGCCGGCTAAATTCCCTTGATTACAACTGTATAAAGAGCCAATGTTTCTGTAAAAGCACAATTAAAGTGTTGCAATAATGTATGTCTAAGTTTTAATGTTGATGAACTGATCAAATACATGTACGCAAATACCTCAATTTCATGTTAGCTTCAATCATGTTAAAATGCCTCATACAGCCACCAAATGGCTGCCCAGGAGTCCCTATAGAGAAGAAAATTAGCAGGTCCCAGTTGTTAAAAAGGTGGATAATGTTATCCACTGATTATTATCTAGAGGATATAAGTATTAGGGAAACCAATTGCATTATTCATTGGAAAGGGATTTATCCATTGGATAGCGTTCTCTACCTTTTTAAGCGACCAGGAGTCTACATAATATTAAAAGTCAAATAAGAAAAAGGATCACACTGTGATTTAAAAATATGACCTGCTGCAATTATGATTTAGTAATATTATTATTATATTTGCAGCTAAAAAAAAGCCTTTACCTTCAACCATGTAGCCAGCATATTCTGGTCTCCATGCTGTCTTGTTTGTGCTTTAAAAATAAAATAAAACATTATAATACTTGAGGTGCTAAACACGTAACAAAAACGGACTTAAGCTCGGGCCATTTGGGCCTCATGACTCAGGATGTACTATACATGCACCTATTGTAATTTGTGAACAGTTAAGGGCACCAGTATCAGAAGATGACTTGCTGGTTACGCTACATATTATGTAGTCTTAATTCAGGCAAAGCGACAAGGTTGACGTACAGGATTTCCAGCAATTCTTACATTATGCACATATGCGTTAACAACTGCTTGGTCTAGCTACATGTAGGCACTACCAGAATTTACCACAATAAAGGAATATTATGTGTCACCTGGGATTTTTTATTTCATCAAGTTGCAGGACATCAAGAACTTCTTTTGCCCTTAAATTGTTGAACACCTTCCTGTTTTCATGGTCGAATTTTAGCAATGTGTATTCCACCTAGCAATAATCAAAAGCAGGAACATTTTTAGCTGCCAACAAGCTGTTGAGCTCAACACTTCCTCGAAAATGAAGAACAGATAATCATGTAATTAAATACAACAAGTACAACAAAGTTATTGGAGACATGTCAAGGCTGTAACAATTTTTTATTGACAATTTTTTTGAATTGTCACAACTACATCTCACAAGAATGTAATTTTAGAGTAGGTACATGGCTTGAACAATTGGCTCTCAATAAATTCTGTGAGAATGTCAAAACAACAGGGACCTTAACACACAGCTGCTTCTGCTTATATATATTGGTAGGGGGCATAGAGGAAGGGGACCTTAATTTTCCAAATGAGGTACTATTATTAACACTCTACATGTGCATGAGCATAGTAGACCAGCCAATTCTCTTAAGGTACATTGTAAGAGGTAATCTACCCATGTATATTCACTGCTAGTCGGGTACTGTTAATATTGACCCAAGCTCGTATGCAGAAAATGGTGTACACAGTCTGCATCTTAGAAATTAGGAAGCTAGTAGTTTTTTGACTGTTTTACCAGAGCCTACAAGATTGATATTTTAAATTTTGCAAGGCCAAATGGGTTCAGGGAATAGAGGGGAGACAGACTCTACTTAAACATGATTAAGAATTAACAAAGACTACAAGGAAATGTTTTGATAAGGAGGAGACTGTACTCAAACCTTGTAAACCAAGGGGGCGTATAAGTTTGAGGGGCATAGAGGGGTGCTACGCTCAAGCCTGAAGAACTGCAATAGATCAGGAGAGGTAGAGAGTCCTAATTCAAGCTTTACGGCCAGTCTGAAGAGAGGAAGGAGTAGGTGGGGGTAGAAAACAATGGATTGAGGTATGACAGTACAAAGGGGTACATTTATGTGGGAAAAGTATAGTTAACGGTTAACTCACTTCAAACATAAAAATTTTCTACAATTCCCGGATTGACCCAGAATTCTCCAAAAACAAAATGATTTTTTATTTGTTCTAGTTTGTTGTATGTCTTTGTTTGCAAGAGGTCTAGGGCCTAGGCCCCCGGGGAAGGTCAACAAGATTAGTAAACAACCATATTTGCAAGAGGAATCATTATGTAACCTATCTGCTGTATCAATGATAAAATGGGTGCAAAGGACCACAAAAAGTAAATATTAGCATTTTTTGCAAACACTTAAAATATGCCAAGGCCCGGTTGGGTAGGTACAGTTACATAGGTATTCTGGAGTTTTTGTTTCAGTTTTTGCTTTCACTGAATGAATTTCCTCTCCTGATCCAGCTAAGGGCTAATAACTTTACAAGTATTCTGCAATTAAGCGATTATTTAGGCCCATTATTGCACAGTGTCAACAGCAACGCTTTACATAACAATAATATTATTACGTATCTACATATTGTGCCGTTTGCATGATAGTGAAAATTTCCACCTTAGGAAAACGATAATTATAAACTCGATGGAAGAAAATTTTTTTACTCTGAAATACACAGAACGACGAAATATAAAGCTTAGGTCAGTGAAAACCTCAACTTACAGCTGTACAAGGATAAGCGCAAAATTATGCACTGTCATGTTTACGATGATTTGCTAAAGACGTTTCTGAATGCATGTTTAATTAACAAATTTGAGGTGAAAAAAAAATCAGCACTGTACCTCGTCTCCCCACTTTAAGCAGTCATTTTCTCGATCTTTAAGCTTGTTGTAAATATGAAGAAACTGTAGTATGCCATGTTTTCGTACATGATCGGCGTATTGCTTCGTTTCTGACCAGGATAAAGGCGATCCAAGTGAAAGAAGACCCATTGTCGATACTTGAGCTAAATTAAGCACAAAAAGAGATGAAAACCAGTGTTAGAGAGACCTGCTCGGTGAGCATCTACTTAAAACAACTCAGAACAACTTCGATAACTCACATTTAGCCAACAAAAGTGTCGATCGGTTGCGAAGGCAAAACAAACTTGCACTGAATATGGGAGACGTTCGTTTGTTTTGAGATTAAAACGCAAATAACAGGGATGGGTCACGAAATAAACCTATCAGGTGTTTTCTAACCGGTGAAGTCACGCTTGGAAGTGCAATGTCTGAGGTTAAATCATCAGACTTAAGCAAATGACAGCAAAGAGAAACAACCTCAAACAACACCTATCAACTGCACAGCTGCTCAAAACGTCGGGGTTAATAATAGGAAATGACGAAATTAACAATGAGGAAAAGACCTTACCGCGAGATTCCGCTCGAAATTACTTCGACACAAGTACGTCTAATATAATTAAATACTTGGTCAGGGAAGTGAGAGGAAACAACAACAACGACAGTAAATTCGACAACAGTTTGGCATCTTCACATTATAGCTCATTCACATGGACATTCACATGTTGCTCCACTCTTCAAAGTGACCAGGCCTTTTTGTTGCGTGACTCTCCTGAGAATACCTGCTGTGAAGAATCATATAGATCCGCAATGCGTACGTGAAATGTACTTTGAATTTGTTGCAGCAGTCATAGCAAAACTTTGGAGCGATTTATGTCCAAGGTCTTCAACCCTTTCCAAATTACGTTTCTCTTAGCATTCTTTACTAGTTTTATTCACAGTACAAAAAAAATTCCATTCTCTCATTAATAATTTGAATTTGTTTTGTTTTGCTTTTTAAAAGCCTACAGATCCGGGGGTAACTTTTGATTTACCGTTTCCGGGAGGTGCAGAGGATTTTAGGGGTTTAAAATTCGCGATATTGTAAATTTTTGTTAAGAAAATTAAGGCTAGTATTTGTTGGCGTTAGTTTGATAATACCAGAGAGTATTTATTAAGCAAAAAAATAGTAAAATTCGGGGTAAAAACTTCAATCTAGACATGAAACGCACTGAACAGCAAAACTACGGGAAAAAAACCAATGCATTCAGTGACAGGATCTCTAAACAAGAACTGGATCAGTAAAAAAGGCAAAATTGAAGAAAAAATATCAAACTTTCACGGCGAGGAGAGCAATTGCTGCCGCGTGGATGAGCTTGCTGTTGTTTGTTCTATGTCATACAAGCACACCATTTGTTTAAAAAATGGTTGCATGTTTTCATATTCCACGACTGGCTCTGCTATTTAAAATTCATTATGGGATTTTGGGGGGATTTAATTTCTTTTTAGGCGATTCTTTAGGTTTTGCCTCAAGTCCGAGGGGTTTCCAAGGGTTTTCATAATCTATTACTCCATTTGCACCTCCCCGTAACCATAAATCCGAAGTCTCCCCCTGTGGAAAACTACAGAGTAAGAGGCTTGAAAATCATGTGAATAATCAATATCCCATTATAACCTTATTTTGTGCTAAGTTACTCACTATGCAAAGGCGAGAAAATGGATTTCTTGTGATAATAAATGTGCCATCTTGACTATTGTTTTAGGGAGGATTATATAGCTCAAGAGATTATCTAACAAATTACATTCACGAACATTTGTACCAATATCCGGCGAGACTTCTACAAGCGTTTTCAATGACAGTTGCGTAAAGATATGGCGTCACTTAGATCTGCTAATTCCAAGAACTTCGAAGTAGTAGACGAAGTGAAGTGACTTTGAGTGACGAAGGCCAGGTTAAGTCCTGACACAATTCTTCTTGGCTGAGCAACTGCCAAAGTATTGTTTTAAAAAAGATTTCAGCAAGAAATTTGCAGCAAATTGAAGTGTAGCCTTTTTTGACCTCACGTTGATGTGAAAGTTACCGAAGTTAGAACTTCTTGAGCAATCAAGATCAGTTTGTTTCCATGATAGCAAATGCAGTACATTAATTTAGCCGAATTTATTACAGATTACCTTTCAGCAAATGACGGGGTGGACTTATATTGTGTAATAATGGATGAAATAACATGGGCAAATATCAGTTGTACAGTCTAAAAGCTCACTGTCAGTCATGTGTGCATTACCATGACTCAGCCAAACTTCATTTTAAAGTGCTCTGAATTACAAAGTGCCCCAGTTGAGGCGTCAAAAGATTACATATCGCCACCCCTGCGAAAACTAACTTTTCAAAATTAGTATAGGTAATAGCATGATTTGTAGTGATATTTGGCATAAATACCACGAGTGATATTTCAAAATTGTTATACGTAATTTCACGAGCCGTTAGGCGAGTGAAATTTGAGACAATTTTGAAGTATCACGAGTGGTATTTATGCCAAATATCACCTAAAAATCATGCTATTAATTGTTTATATTACTACCCGTAGAAGGTTTGTAATTTTCACATGTAGGAGCTGGTGCTTAAAGGAGTCCTTTTGCACGCACTCGCCTCGGCAGTAAACGGCGAGGTCGATGATCGCAACCTGGGGCTATGCCATACTGATGAGTCCCGAATGGGGACCTGGCTGCCACCGCCGGGATGATATGGTTGTGTGCATGCGTAGGGTAGATACCGCAGAGTTGATACGTGTGCTTAAGTATTTAGCCTGCGTAGCATGGCGGTTTTGGTTGGGCGCGCTAAGTAATAAACGCGGGAGGGCAGAAAAACCGCGAGGAGATTGGGGCGGGAGCAATTTTTTTACTTATGAGAAATTCACTTCACAAGTAATTTATAATGTCCTTTAGTTAAACAATGTATATAAACTCGAACAGGTTCGACACACCATACTCTCTTTACAGCACCGTCAATCCTAGTGCGATAAATGTCTCGAAACCTGACGAGAGTGCCCTTCCCTCTCCACCCTAGGAACAAAATTCGTCAAAAGGTCCGCACACCTAGACGCTAGACGGGGCTGTCGGGAACCCACCGAGGACTGGAGAGAGAGGGGGAGGAATACTCTTCCCCTACCCCCTGGTGGGTTGGGGGAGAGAATGAAAAGCCAGACTCTTTTTGTCGCACCACTAAAGACTGGGCCGAGTTGAATCCGGATCTAGCCGAAAGGCGAATTACACCGGGCTGCCTTGGCGATTTTTTTCTGAGAGGAGGCACAGGTTACAATAAAACCTTGCCGCTGATCATTGCGTCACATAGAATCTTAGTAGAACTGAAAATCTGTTACCTTAATTTTATGAAAGACCATGAAAGCAGATCTGGGTAGCCATATCGAGAGGGAGTATTTGGCGGAAACCCGTTCACGACAGTGACCTGGACTATACAGAATTATTGTACTGCATGAAAATTATAACTTATGCTGAACAGACAGCCAACAGCTTTGGGTTCTCGAAGGTTTGCCTCTTATTTGCATTCCAGCAATAGAAAAATATAGATACGCAATGCATACGTGAAGGTGTACTTTGAATTCAGTGTTCCAGCTGTCACAGCGAAACTATGGAGCGATTTATGTCCAAGTTCCCCAACCCTTTCCGAATTACGCTTCTCTTCGAACATTCTTTACTAACTTTGTTCACCGTTAATGACGTCCAGCTCTCATTAGTAATTGGAATTTTGTTTTGTTTTGCTTTGCTTTCTTAACAATCTACAGAGCCGGGGTACATGACGCCGGATTTTTGCTTTCCGGGAGCTGCAAAGAATTTTCTACGGTTTGAAATTGGCGATTTCGGATCTTATGCTAGTATTTGTTGGGGTTAGTTTGATTTTACCAGAGAGTTTTTCTTATTCAAAAAATGGTAAAATTCGTGGTGAAAAAGGGAAAAATTGAAAAAACAACTGCGAATTAATCCTTTCGGCGAAGAGAAGAATCTATTTTTGTGCCTAGTGCTCGTAGAGCCCAAGGCACCATGTTATCGTGCACACGTGTGTGTCCGCAACTCGGGTTTTTCTCGTATTCTTTCACCAACAACCCGAGACCACTTTCGAGCAATGTTCGTTTGATTTTCGTATCCCGAGAAGACATGACGTATTTGGCTACGTTTTGCTACGATCGCTCCTTGTGCTCACATTGCGCGTTTGTTCAACGACGTTGGTAAGTTTTCTATGTTTAAGATAAATTTATCTTACTTTCCTTCCAGAGCCAGGCTCAACTTTCGGTTGATTTTCAAAGAATTTGATCTTAAAAGCAGCATGAAGGGATTTTTCTAGAATTTTCTTGCTTTCTCGGTAAAGAAACTGAAGAAAGTGTTGATGATTCTTCCCTCGATCAGTGGCCGTGGACGAGCGTTTCCTGCCGAATCCTGTCGTTATATGCCTTGTTTAGCGATCAGTAACTTCTACAGAAGATGGAATTTCCATAATAATTTTCAGGCGAACTGCACCGGGCCATATTTGTTCTTTGTTTTTGTCTTTTTCTAAATCCGGATGCCGAAATAATACTAAATCTGCTTTCAATACACTGTTAACGATAACACCACATAATACGCAAAAAAGAAGAAGAATAAAAGAAAGAGCAACGTATGGACCTTTAAGACGATATTCGCAGTTGGTCACCCATCCAGTTCTTAACCCCGACCGACAGGGCTTAACTTGAGTGCCGTTAATACCAAACCGAGTTTCGCGAGGGTTATTGCGAGATACGTATTTCTAGTAATCATCAGAAATTATTTGGGCTAAGAGACAAAGGTGATATTTTGTTCAATTATGAATTGTTACAGTTGATACTTATTTCACAATAAAGTTTCTTGTTGTTGTTGTGTCGTGTAGTCATTGCAGATGATACTATTTTTCATATCACTAGGCACATGTAGTCATAGACTGCCTATTTATTGTCATTCTTCTCGATCGCCGTAAGGATCAGTTTGCAGTTGTTGCTTCTATATCGTACCTCTACATTTGTTTAAAAGATAGTTGCATGTTCCAAACGTCCAGACCATTCACGACAGGTTCTTCCATTTGAAATTCATTTTTTTTAGGGTTGTTAATTTCTTTTCAGGCGATTCTTTGGGTTTTTGTTTACATTCGAGGGATTTCGGAGGGTTTTCATGTTTCCCCATTCTCTCCTCCGCGTCACTATAAATCCGGAGTACGCCCGGGCGGGAGGACTACAGACAGAAATTCGAAAACGTTTATTAAATTATCTGAAAAAACAAATATTCTGTTATAACTTTACAATGTGCTAATTAATTCAGTGTTCAATGACAACAAAATAGATTTCTTGTAACAATATTGCCAAAATGGCCATTGTTGCATATAGAGTAATACAGACCACGACATTTTTCTTAGCTAATTACTTTAATGAACAGCAATAAAATATATGGCATGATGAATTGGACATTTAAAGTATTTCATATTAATATTATTTGATAACTACACACCTTTGAACTATTGTAAAGAATAGTATATATTAGTTTGAACTCTTAAATAATTATTGTTCATATATGTACCGTCTAATCTTGTTTTTATTTAATTTGGCATTGTTAAGCGCTTGGAGCAATTATTGATTAAGCGCTATATAAATAAAGTTATTATTATCATTATGCTTGATTTTCCTTTTCCCACTTTTAAATTATTCATAATTGTAATTAGTTTTCTATCGTGGACATATGTTTAGTTTTAAATTTGTAAACAATACGATATAGTTCAAAATTGTAAATATTACTTATTGTTCTGATACTTAAATAGAGATTGGTTTATCTTCTTCCTCTTTTTTTTTTCTTCTTCTTCTTCTTCTTCTTCTTCTTATTATTATTATTATTATTATTATTATTATTATTATTATTATTATTATTATTATTATCGTCATTATTATTAAGTTAAGGGTAGCTCTTGGCCTCATCTGGTTGTCGACGTTTTTGAAAATGAAGAACTTCTTGAACATTTATGGTCAATCAATATTCAGCTATTTGTTAACATGATATTGTATTAGGAGAATCCACATTTAGCATTACATCCGTTTATTATAAATTATCTTTCATCAAAAGATTGAGTGGGCCCTTAGTGTTAAAATCCCTTGTTACACGGCTGAAATTTTTTTCTTTTCTTCTCTTTTTCCATCAGGGATCTCTGCCATTGGCTATCTCGAGGTCACACTCTATCCAAATTTGAAAGCGTTTCCGATCAAGATCCACATAAACTCGAACAACATTTCTTAATTTTTTTTTTTTTTTTATGCTCATTGAAATTCGAAAGTATAGTGAAGATGAATAGGTCCACTTTGACGAGTAGTGTGTGGGTTAAACGGAATTTGTTGCAAATTGAACTGTTTTTGATAGAAAGCAAGGGAATAGCAAAGTTTGAAAAGCATTTCTCATTCATCCAGAGTGTCTCTCTTCTTAGGGCACGGGAAGAAGATAGAGCCTGGGAACAAGGTTGCTTGAGTCTCTATATTGAACATTTTTGCGGGCGACTAGAGGGGCCCCCAATCCTAATCTCCAGAATGCTCGTATGTAGCCAGCAATAGTAGTTTGGACTACCACTAAGATCGACACTAAGAATAAATGGAATATACAGAACGCAATCTAATCATGCGCGTTTTGACCTTCTGTTACTCCGTTGGAGCAAGAGCGTTATTGCCTTGATCTCGTCCGTACTCGTTAATTTAACCTTAGCTTTTTACTAAGTAAAAACTAACCCCCAAAACAGGGATTCTAGTTTCTCATTAACTTTAGCCTTATGTCCTGGGTTTACCCTTGACGAGGGAACAAGCAACGATTTTAAGAGAAATTCAGCAACAATCGTGTAGCTTTGCTGTCGTTTAGATGCTCAAGCGAAGTACATCGACTGCTTCATTTTGTCGCTAACTTCTATGGCTTTGGCTGACGTCTCCAAATCAGTAGCTTTACCGTCCCTAGGTAGAGAACAAACAACAGAAAAAGTGCTCAGTAATCGTTTAAGACGAGAGTTCTTAAAATACAGTATATCAAGTGTCAGCTTCAAGAATTACCAGTTTATCTGATGTAAGGTAGGGTGCAAATAGGCAGCTAAAATGCTATTACCATTTCCTCCTGTTGTTATTATTACGCCTCTCACCTTCCATAAGTCACGTGGTATCTAGCACGGAAGGCTACCAAATGGGCATAAAATGCGGGGGCTGGCATGGAAACACTCCGCGGGCATCGGGCGTAAACGTGGCACAGTTGATATGTGAGCTTTTGAAGCCCGTCAGCCTTAAAACCGTTTTCGTCGTATAAAACGTGATAGTGTGTTGGTCGGCTTGTCCCCTGCATGAAACGACACAAGGAAGAAGACAAGGAAAAAGAACGCTTTTAGTTAATGAACTTCGAAAATCCCAGACTGAAAATCACAGAAAACTATTATTTAGTAAAAAATGAAAAGACAAACCAACAAACAGTACCACCAACTGACAACTTCCAAAGAGGTTTTTTCTGTTTTTAATTAATTAATAGTAGTAGTTAATTAATTAATCTATGAAGTTTAAACCACAAAGCTTAACTTACTATGATACAGAGTTAAGGTACCTAACATATCCAAAAACAGACTGGTCAGAAGGTTAAAAGCTCAGTTTTCACATTAATTTTCGTTTCGATGATTATATTTCTTTGCATTCATTTAAATAGACAAAAAAGCGATTTATTTTCTTTCAAAGACGTTTTCTGGTCAATAAGTGAAATCTTTCCCGCATTCTTATGGAAAAGGTACCAACTCCCCGCCAAATTCGGTACGAGTTTGTATGATATTGCCCACCCAAGCCTTGACCTCGTTACATCATGTGTGCCCCGCCACCGGAGCGGAGTGCGGGAAAGGACTGTAGACCGTTTGCTAGGAATCAAGGGAAAATTCTCTTTTTAAATTTGATATATTCACTTTGACAAGCCGACTTTCTATTTCTAACAAGAAAACACAGTGTGAAAACAAAACAGGCAAGTGAAAAAGGTCCATTCAAAATGTGATCTTTAAGATAAGTTAACAGCCTACCTTAATTCCGTAATGGCTGCACAAATAGAAATCAAACTCGTAGGGGTGGGTGATTCCTCTATCCACAGTGGTGCCTGGGGGGACATTTTGCTCTTTCCCAGATGCATCTCGCTTGTCTTTACAAAACAACCTTGTGTGATGTCTTTTCTGAACAACAATGAATGTGATTTGTGGGTGATATTCTTTTTCAAGCATTTCGCAGGCCTCTTGCACAGCGCGCACTTCATGAACGAGCACTTCATCAAACTGCCCTTCGCTTACCCCGTCTCTGTAGAATATGATACGCTTAGGCTTCCTTCCTTTAGTTTCTTTGTAGAAATCAACAAGCAACTCTTTCACCATGACCGCGAGATCAATGATAATCTCCTGTGCACCTCCAGACCTCTTGTGTTTCTGTGCTCGAACTCGCGCATGGTATTTCGCAGCATTGACATCCATACTGGCCACCACAGCAGCGATTGATGGAATTTCATTTTCAGGGGAGAGGGGTGAGTTACATCAGCGCCAAATATAATAACAGGTTGTTCGAACACAAGTGACTTGACTGAAGGATGAATAACATGGTTCACTCCTCCTAGTTTTGCATTAATCTTCATCGACAGGTTGGCACAGACTTGCGGTTTGCATTCTTCAACCTGTTTGATCCTGACACATTGGGTGGGAATCCCAATCACGTTGTCACCCACTCGTTTCACTTCAGCATAAATTTCTTTATTCTTCATTGGAACAATAACCATGACAAGCTGTAAGTTTGGAAATTTCTGCTTCCAGTCACGAAATGAACCGTCTACCTAAAACCGGCAAACAGACAAATGAAAATGAATGAAATAGCAAGCGAAAGAGGTATAAGATAAAGGCGCACACAAGCCAAAAGGAAGAGCTGAGGAGGCCCACATGTACATAACTCGGTTTCAGTAGCAAGAAGAACCTAGGTAAGGAGTATTACTGTTACTACCGCCCGTGGATTGGGTGCTTTTCCCTCCTACGTGAAGGAAGACAGTAGATCGGGACCTACACGTCCTAAGGTTGAGGTGCTAACCGCTCGGCCACCACGCCTCTACGGAGACCAAAACAAAGGCGTATAAAGGCGACAAAAGTACACCAAGAGTGAAATAAGGGCGAGAAAATAATTGTTAAAGCAAACGTGATCGCATGCTTTCGTAAGTTTGGAAAATACAGTAAGGAGCACAAAAAAAAACCTGGACCATCCTGCGACAGGAGACACCACTGAAGTCAACACCGTTTGGATGTCTCCGTTTCTTGAAAATAATGGTTAGATGCAAATATCAAGACACCAAATAACAGTCACCACACAACTTAAAAGCTAACTAAAAAGTGATTTCAACAGTATCAAGAAATGCCCCCCAAAATCCTATCTTACCTCATGTCTGCCTCGGAAGTATCCCCAATCAACTGGTTCTGTCATTTCCATTCCTTCCCGACACGACATGTTGGTCAATGCCTTAAAAAACTTGTTCAACAAACCATCATTGTGGTGATTAGGCTCCATGGCAAAGCACGCCACGGTCCAGACACTTAACTGAGCTCCACTGTGCAAATGTTTGCCGCGTAAATCCCATCCTCCCTTTTGAGGGGTCAGTACTTCATCTTGCTGCCCAAGAGAAAGATGAGGCGTTGGTAACACACGGCCTTCCACTTCGACCATTTCAGAGTGTACAGAGATTCCGAACTCCTTGTCTAAGTACTCGGCGCTGAATTCCACGTACTTCTTAGCCTGTGTGGGTTTGCAAAAAAAATCTTTGTATTACTTTGCTAAAAACATGAAACATTCAGTAAACATCAATCAGTTCAAAATATTCGCTTTCCTTTGAATTTGCCTACATATAGTTTAGCCCTTTCATAAACCTAATAAAGTAAAAATGAAACAAACTAAAATCATAAAATATTTGGTTTTATAGGTTTATTTCGGTAAAAACGTTATCCCCTCTATTATATCGGTGAGATACACTAGCCTGTGCCAGGCTCTGTGAGGACGAGCGAAAAAAGCAAGCAAGCAGTGAAATAGCGAACGAGTGAGAAACGGCGGGAGGAGAGAAGGGGAGAGCCTGTATGCATCTTTTCAAATACCTCAATCTGCCCTCTACCTCGGCCCCTACCTGAAAACTGTTTCTCGTGTCAAATGTCACTGGAAACTGGAAGGGACACGGGCCGGAAGTAGCCTTTTCTTTGCCCTGGTCTCACTCCGGCATTATTCTTCAGCCCTATTTGACAAGTCAGTTTTGTTTGCCTCCCAAACCCGGCTTCTATAAGACAATCGAAATTTGGCACAAAAAAAGCCTACCCATTCGTCAATGTCTTGTTGTCGTTCGGGTGCAGGGCGCGCAGTGCTCTTAATCAAGTTTGAAGTCTGCTCTTCAGTTAATTGTTTCTTCTCACAAGGTATAACTGTGCACACATCCATTGGTAGATAACGGTCTTTCTTTGGTCCGGCTTTTAAACAAGGCAGATGAGCGTATCTAAAAGCAACGGCCACTGATTATTATAGTGGTAAGTATTAATGGCAGGTATTCGTTTCAATAAGCGTCTTGCTTTAAATTAGGACGTTTTAGATGAGTAAAATAAAAACCAGAACCTATTGTTTCATAGTTTAACTTGTGTGGGATGTAGCCTCAAACCAATGTTGTTAGGACATGATTAATGCTTCGCCCAGTTTCCGGAGGCCAAGAATTACATCCAGTAAAAAAGTTTTAAAATTCTTTGCCGGTGTTTCAAGACAACGAAAGTTAAAAATTTTTCGAGGAACTGGGCCAGGGATTTTACCTGGGAGGAACGCGTTGTTTGTAGAAAGCAAATGGCTATGAAAAAAGTGTGTTTTAAAATTAAAGCTAATCCACTGTAGTGTTTCACTAATATTTTTTAAAAGAGGCTTTAAAGGGAGCTTTCCCTGACCACTTTTCGAATCTCTAACCATTTCATGGGCACTTTTTTCCTCAGATAGTTAAACTTTCGTATCGTATCGATAACCACAACAACTCAAAGCGGACGGTCCGACTAAGCAACTAAGTGAACAGTTCTTTTGTCTTAATGATTACACAGCGACTATAGAGTGATTTACAATCACTTTTACAGCAAACAGAGTTTCATGCAAGTAAGATGTGTAATTAAGGTAACTTTGGTTAATTACATTCCACGCATTTGTTTCTATGCTGCAATGTTTTGAGTGATTTTGGGGGCGCAAAAAACGCACAAAGAGTTTTGTCATGAAATTTGGTTGAAATTTCAAAAGAGTTCTTTATTTTTATTGAGTATGAAAATCACTGAAACAAGGTTTACTACCATTCAGAGTTCGTTTGTAAGGATGCCGCCTACATACCGAGCCAGGACTCGACAATTTTTCGCTTTCTCGCCATTTTCACGTCCAGAAAGTCTCATGACCATTATTAGGAGGGTTTTCGTGGCAATCATGGAAGGAAAGCTCGGGTTAGGGTTACGGTTAAGGTTAAGTTAGGGTTAGGGATAGCCTTGAGTTAGGTTAGGGTTAGGGTTAGGAGGTTACGAGTAAGGTTAGGCGTCCCTTTTATTGCTTTTATTTTAGTTTTGTTTATTTTTTGTTTATTTTTTTTTTTTTATGTATTTATTTTTTTGCTTACAGAAAGATAAGAAAAGTCCTAACTGGAGTCCTGGCTCGGATTGAGGCTCGAAGTCCTGTCTTGAGTGCTGGCTCGCTCGAGTCCTGGCTCGAATCCTGGCTTTGATGTTAGTTTATCTCCTTGTTTGTTACTTTTGAATAAACATTTTGCTCACAGTCTCTGTGTCACACGTGCGCGTAAACACTTAAAATTATGCGCTCATCTGTTCTCCAGTTATGAATATCTCGTAAAACTGTCGATATCAGTCGTTGTACTTCGTGCATACGCTTTAAATGTTTTTTTTTTCCAAGCTCGATTTCCGCCACACACTCGGAGGAGCGCAGGATCATTTCCCAAAAAAGTCGCCGATAATTTGCCTGTCCTAGAAAAGAGATGTTTGGCAGATTGTGAATTTGAAAAATAAACTTTTTATTATAGTGTATGGCTTAAATTATGTGAACGTTCCCGGGATGTCTGAAAGTGGTTGCACATTTTTTGACCCTCTTTTTCACTATAGTGATATTTGAGATATTAAAGCAGCTGAGAACCCGATAAATTAACGCGGAAAATTCAAGCAATCGCAATCCGGCATTTGAGACCCGCTGGTTCGAAGCTTTATCTTTATTAGATCGACGTCTCACCCAAAAGACGAACTTAACTTAACTCAGGTCGACCCAAATTATATTATTCGATTCGCCTCATGGAAGGTTCGACATTTGGCCTTGGTCATACAAACAGTAAACGACAAGTAAAAGAACAAATCTTTTAAATCACTTGGTGTACATTGACGTTTGCAGTAAAGGTGATTCTATAAAATCTCTATAAATCACACAAAAACAGCAAATGTGCACCTTAGCTGCATCTTGTAAGTTTCTTTAAAATACTCAGCCACAGTTAGTTTATATTTCCTTCCACTGTCTTTGTCATCGATTTCAAACTGTCGCTTATCTGCTGAATCCTTTGTCACGCCCCACACTGTGTATTTTCTTTTGTAGGGAAGATGGTTGGTTTCAACACGAAGCCCTGAGTGGTAGAAAGCAAAAAAATGTAACATATTACCAAAGACGAAATTTAATCACAAAAAGCATTTTGTAAAGGGAATACAGTATCGCTAAGAGACATGAATCACGGTTCCGTCAGCCTCAGTGTGCTTTTATTCGCCATAAGGCTACACGAAGATGCAATTTCGGAATGTATGAGCAAAATATGTGATGGTGGACAAGACTGGGAAGTAGAATTTTGGAAAAGTGAAAAAATCCTCAATGAATGTCGTATCGAATTTAATGTTTGATTTCTTGTTCGTTTGCTTGTTATTATTACAAGTTCATAATGACGAAGATGAAATAATCTTCGCGTGCTACATCTTTTTATTCATCACCGAGTTTAAAATTTCCCATCTTTCCTTATCTACCACGTTCACGTAATTGTATATGTTACCATATGAGTGCAGTCAAGCATAGAAGGTAAGTAAAATTAAGTCCTTGTTCCATTTTGAAAGCTTTAAGTACATAACTGTAAGTAAATACCACTTCTGAATTCAACGTTTTTATTTCAGAATTATCCGTTGACCGTTTTTTTTGATTATCATCGATAGGGTACCGTTGCGCAACTGAGATCGTAAAAATACCTTTAATAACTTCAACAAACTTGTCCCAGTTCAACTTTCTTACTCTCGCGGGGTTCTCAAGTTCGCCTGGTTTTAGCCTAAAAACCTCCGAGACTAATTCAGCAACTGGTTGAGTCTTTGAGAATCCTTTGGCAGATACTAAAAAGGGGGATAATAATTAAGAAGGTATTACTAAACTAAAAGACGTACAAAACCTAATCAAGCAACAAATATGTATAGACTCCGCATTTAAGATAATTATCTTTCTGTGTAACCAACGACCAAGTTCCTCAAACTCATCCTCGGAGACCCAGGGGCGGTTAGTCGGGTCGATAAAATGTTCGTGGTGAAAGTTACAATAAACTTCCACCGCCAACATTTTATCGACCCCAGTAACCGCCCTCCGAGGATGCCTCAAACTGGGCCACCTCATCATGACTCCAGTAAGGGGAGGGGTAGAGGGAGTCGGAAAGGTTGAGTACAGTAAAACCCCGCGACCAATAAGAACTTGAATTCTAACAACCTGTTTACTGGCTAAAATTTGCCAATTAAGCCCCCTCTATATAACAATCTGTTAAGTCTAAAATTTGAAAGAGGTTCTTATTTTCTAAAATCTGTGAAAAAATTCTGTGCACTTGGGCAAATAAGATACAGAGTCAACATTCAGAATCCTCTTTGGAGATATAGGTGCCTTATCAATGTAAATGCCAATGTTTAAAATCAAATAAAATTGTTATTGATACAATTACAAATTAAATATAGTATACAAATTATATCAGCAAGAATTAATAGTACCGTATTTATTCGATTAACCGCCCTGGGCGCTTATTAAATTTTTGGACCCTGAGAGTGGGCGCTTAATCGAGGTGGGCGCTTATTCGAGGCTGGGCGCTTATTAAATATTCACCATTTTCAGCAAGTGCAGTATGTAATAAATTATTGTTAATGTTATTATTGTAGTAATAACAAAACGCGAAAAGATGTAACAAACAAAAGATTTCTGTAAAATACTCTGAAAAAAATTCCGTCTTCGGGGAAGTCTCTTATTAGTACTTATTCAATTTCAAACTCAATCTCGTTGTCACTCAAGTCAATAAATGAATTCTCTGGTGCTGCTTCCTCGATGTCCGACATCGTAACGTCAGCAAATGGGTTAGTCGCCCCAGAAGCAGATACAGCTTATCTGAGTTTGAGTGGGAAGGGGAAAGGGGAGGGGTCGGGGTGGGCGCTTATTCGAGGCTTGGGCGCTGGGCGCCTATTAACGTTTTCTGCCTTTAGGATAGGCGCTTATTCGAGGTGGGCGCTAATTCGAGGTTGGGCGCTTATTCGAATAAATACGGTATTCACTCTCCAATAATATATTTTTTTCTTTGGAAAATAAGAACCTATTAAATAACCTAAATAGCATTAACTTGTGCTAACTGCCATTTATTTAAGCAATAGACCACACTTTCTGTTTACCGGCGTGACAACCCACGCGGGATGTTGGGGAACAAGAAAAGCTTCTTTACTTTTCGAGTGTTCTCCGAACATCCCAAGTGGAGTATCACGCCGGTAAACCCATAGGAAGTGTGGTCTATTGCTTTTATACTGAATGAACTTTAAGTAAAACGGAGTTTTCTATGAGTTTACCGGCACAATAAACCATAGGTTTTTAACCAATCGGAACGCGCGTTTTATCTTAGTTATATTATAAATAAGAACCTTTTTAGACTAACTTGGGAAAATCCAGGTTCCTAGTTGCGGGGTTTTACTGTACTGTTTAAAAATGAATACGGTTACTTGCAAAGAACTACCTACCATCAATGTTTAATAGTGGTACCTTCCACTCTGAATGCCTGACAGACTGATAGAAACCAAACCGTACCTCACAACCTTCCCCCAACGGACGGGCAAACCCATCAAATATAGGAAAGAATGATCTCCCAACTGGCATGAATTTAAGAGACGGCATCCCTTGACGCATTATGATGTCTAAAGCTTGAATAGCCTTTTGAGGGGCTTGTCCATTGCCCTCACCGTCTAAGAACTTTTTCAACTCATATAAACTCACTTGCCCAGCAAACTGGACTTTCACCTTGCGGGAAAGAAACGAGAGAAACAGTGTTTTTGGTAAATAAGTTCAACAGTGAACCCTCCATCATAGTTTTTGAGACATTGCAGTTTAAAGCTGAAAGCTACTGAACAGCCAGCAATTGCAGATCTGGGAGGGTAGTGTTTACACCAATGAAAAGATAAATGAGCAACAAGGAAGTTCGAAAATTAAATGAGATAAAATAAGACTAGTAATAAGACTAAATTAGATAGAAATAAGCCAAAAGGATGCGTGAACAAAGGAAATAAGCATCAGGGACGGACCATTAGAAAAATTATAAGGGAGGGGGGCAAAGTACAAAAAAGTACATGCAAGGGGATTCAAAGTTAACTAAAGATAAAAGATAAAACAAATTCATGCAGCTCTTAAATTCTCCATCCCCGCCATAACTTTTCTACATTAAAAAGGGGAACTTTAAAAACAGTTACTTAGCAACGACCAGATGAAGGCTTGGGATTTTCTGTAATAAGAAATCAACATCAACAGTTTTCTAGTGTTCTAAAAGCTGTAGAAATGTTAGACTTAAATGCAATTTTTTGCTGCCTAGTCCGGTAAGGTGTTCTCTCTTCTCCCGTTTTCCACGTGATGTCTAGGAAGGGGTGGAGTTTCTCTCAGTGATGTTGCAGGTCACAGTAGGGTCCAGGAGAATGCCTTTAAGGAGTAGACTGCAGTTTTGGAAGATTCCCCTGTTTGTTCCAATATAGCCTGAGTATCAGTTTATGCAGATCTGTTACAGGAATAGAAAGAATCTACACGAGAAAAAATGTCTAACAAGTTCGTAGGTACGACCGTTTTACAGATATTAAGGATCATTCAAGAGAGATTTATAGATTTCTAATAAACCATTATTCACATACTGTCTATTAGTTACAAAATAAATAAGACGCAGAGAGGAATTGAATAGATCAATATGTTACGCCTGTAAAGAACCAACCTTAAAATGTCTGTCCTTACCACCACCTTCACCGCTTAACTTGACACTGAGTTCAGACTGCATATTCGAAAAAAGAAGAAAAAGAAGAATATGAACAGAGTACAACAAATAGGTATTTGCAAGCCTTTTTGTACGTGTACATTTCTTTGCCGTCATGGCACAACTTCGACGTGAGAATGCCTAACTTCACGTTTCGGTTGTGTGGTGGCCAAAACGACAAGACAACTACTTTCTTTTTCTTTTCCTGAACCTCGATAAAGTCATCACAATTCAACTCCAGAAACATTTGCTAACAATTGACGAACAAAAAGAGATCGAATATGCTATTGCCGCATAAAGTTTGAGGCAGCGCGAGTTCATCTTTGATAACGTTTTCGTAACCATCGTCTCTGTTGCATGTAAGCCATGAATTACCTGGAGTAAAATTTCATTACGTCGTTCACGAGCTGTCGGACAAAGCAAACATATGAGAGTTGCAAGTTTCAACCCTGACCCTGAGTTTCTGTTAATCATGAGCGTAGCCAGCCCATAGATAGCGTTGGCCCCGGCCTACAAATTATTGGCTTGATCACTCCACCGCTTGTAATAAATCAGACGCGTTCTTGGGGTGAGCTAAAAGAATTAGAAAGCTTAAGAGCTCAAAGTGTTGGTGAGGTCAGTGCATACTAGTCATTTGTGCAATTTTCAGCATATGTGGAAATGAAAGTCAGCCAGGGCTACAACTAGTCGAAAAACTGGCTACACCCCTGATAGTTAATATGTATTTTATTCAGTTGGCTAAATAAATAAACTGAACTGAACTGATTAAAGGAGAGACAAACTGGGATAATTCACTACAAAAAAACGAACTTTACTTTTAGATGAACAATATTTATTGAATAATAAACTTTGCTCACCACTCCTTGTCCATTTCCCACAGGAAGTCTGATTCTACTGTATAAGTTCTTCTTCCCATCAAAAGCAGGTACATGACCTTGGAATGTTGTATCTTTGTACTTTCTAATGATCTCATTGACAACTTCTCTTTTTTCTTTAAGATTAGGTGTTATGTCCACGTCATAGTGATACAGATCAGAAAGCCCAGCTGAGATCTTAATGGGGTAAGAGTTTGCTCTTAATGGAATAGGTTTGCCTTCAGTGCCATAGTCAGGCCTTTTAGGACGATGGTAAGCTCCTTGAGTTTGGCGGGCTGTGATAAAATTATAGGTAAGAATGATACATCAGTGATACTTAAGCTTACCTACTTTATCCAGTTGTCAATGTAATATTTTGCACGGAATTAATAAAATTAAAGGCACTAACTGTATTAAATTAAGGGCACTGTGTTATGCGCAATTCTACATTGTAATCTGAGCCATACAGATATAATCGTTATAAAGGAAAGGGCAGCACACGGGGGTGGGAGATACTCCCTATAATGGCCTATAAGGGGGGGGCTCCGCCCAAAAGGGGTACATGTATCTTTTGCAGGCTTCAGGTATATGAAAGGGTAGGGATTTCACTCGTTGAAGTATATAAAAGGGTAGTGAAATCTGTCATTTGGGTCTGTGAAAGGGCCCAAAAGGGCTAACAGATGAATTTTAAGGCTTTTAAACGTTGAGAAAACGTTTTATTTTTATGATTGATTCCTATTTACAAGACAGAGCATTTACAGTAGTTAAAAGGGATGCAACGTTCTAAACAAGGTATGTGAAAGGGGTGCCATTTGTCAGTAGAAGGTATACAAAAGGGCTACCTTTTTCATGAAAAATGGTATGTAAAAGGATAAGGGGTTTGACCTCCAGGCTGAGCCTCCCCATATAAACATTTGTTGAGTACCCCTCCCCCCCAGGGGGGGCAGCACCTTCCTTTTCTGCTATATCAAGTCTTCGGGTATTGAGTCAGTATTGGTTGGGCTCTGAAGAAAAAATCCACAACTTGCAGTAACCTCATGGTCATCATGGTGAGTAGAAAAGAATGATTTACCAATGGTAACAGAAGTAGTTTCTGAAATCTATCAAACAGGCACATTTGTAAAGTTCACAAGTTAATTGACATTTCATTCAAAGACAAGTTAAAAATTCAAGTTTTTACCTTCAGAAGTCAAACTAGAACCAAACTTGGTTGTTAATTTATTAACATCTCTTTCATCATCAGCAGTAGTATCACTTGCAATGGTCGGAGCCTTCAAAGGCTGGTCTACTGTATCAATAAAAGATATATTGTGTAGTTCCAAGAAACATCCATACGCCCCCCTCTCCTCCCCCATGGAGGGCACTTTTGTTTTAGACCCTCACCCCGCTGGAGTTTTCATTTCACAGGATGCTTGTCATACCCGCCTCCCACCCTCTGGAATTTCTGTAATTTTTCAACTTTTTTGGGTACCTCCTGGAAGAATATTTCCGTCAAAAATGCCTTTGCACTATACTTTAATGCGAAAGCCTGTCATTGTTTCCACACTAAAGAGAGAAAAAATCTCAATATTTATGTTAATGCAGTGTCAAGTTAAATCTCGAATAATAATTTTTTTGCCTTACAGAGTGATGCCATCTCTCAGACCAATGAACTTCAATTACTTCCCAGGGCCGTAGCTTAAGGTTTTTGTAACAAGGGGGGCATTATCCCTAGTGCTGAAGGCATAAGCCTTGTAGGGGGTGTGGGGGTATCCTCCCCCAGACAATTTTCAAATATGGAGGCTCCCAAACACTATTTTCAGCACTTGTCTTGAGATGCCCCTGAAAAATCGACCTCAAAATTAATATGAAAATGGCAAACAATTATTGCAAGACACTATAATCAAAATATCTAAGTCTAAAGAAAACATCTCCATCCAGAGACTTGATGTGTCTGGCATAACAGGTCCAAGGGGGGCAGCTGCCCCCCCCCCCCTACTAGCTACAGCTCTGCTTCCTCTCAGTTAAAAACATGTTAGAAGAAAGGTTTATTAGAACATGACCCAGGGTTGTCATTTGCTTGGCATTTCTTCATAAATAGAATATCCCTGGACTGGCCACTTACATTGACAACTTGGTCATCTACTTCAAAACCTTCTGACAACCCTGATGACCACATTACATTGATTACCACAATATATTGTGTAACAAAGCAACAGATAGATAACCGGAAGTTTATTCATTAGTTGCCAACAATCATCCTACATGAACTGTCATGCAAGCCATGGAAAAAGCACTCAGCCAACTGCAAATAACAGATCGTCAATGCAAACAATACCTTTTGCTTTGAAAGACCATTCAAAAGTAAAATAACACAGTGCCGGATCCAGAGTTTGAGATAGGGCGGGGTGCTCATCCAGAACCTTAGATAAGGGGGGGTCCCGGTCTCCAAAAATAATTTTTTGGCCCTTTGGGCCTCAGTTTGGTCCACAAATAAGTGGGGGCCCCCTTCCCTGGATCCACCACTGTAACTGATAGCTTGCTCATCAATCTTACTCAGAGCCCCTAGACAAAAGACTCGAGAGGCCACCCCACCCCCTCGGAAATTGCCTCCTTTTGGACTCCACCTCCCCTCTGAACTTCCATTGCCCTCCGTCGGGGGGGGGGTATGGATATTTTCTGGAACTACACATTGCATTTAATTGGCCACTGGCTATAGGTAAGTATTATTTGATACTCGGCTCTTAGTAATTAGTATGCGGTACAATGCATTACCAATATAGAAGTAGCTAACCTTAATAAGTTTATGCCAAACATGTTTTTACTGTAGTTTTACATCACTATATATAATAGCTAAGGACCAGAAGGAAAAAGTTAAACTATAACTTCCAATTACACAGACTACAGACCCCGGTATCACTGCATTTACTGGTATGTATAAAAATATAGGGGGTGCTCTACTCAAAAGAGATACTAACTTTTAGACTCTTAGTTAAAAAGTTAAAAGAATAAAGAGATTTCACAGTAGAGCATTTTCACTCACGTGGCTAGCGTCTATGAAAATTTATGGGAACAAAAGAAAGCGTTTACATAAGAAAAGAGTTCAACTCCCACAGGATTGGTTTGGAACATCAATATGGCCGCCGTTTTATTGTTTTGGAACACCCATGCACTTGTATGGCCGCCATGACGTCATGTGAAAACGCTCTATTTGAGCCATAAATAAAGGGTAAGGAAAACAGTGCCAGGTGCCAGTTAGGTATTTAACAATAAATAAATGCTTTATACTAGCTCCTGTCACACCAGCTAAATAGACGGTGTATGTGCTTGAATGAGATCGATGCATCAGTGTCAGGTGTTACCCACTAGGAGATAGGATTAGGGTTACCGTATTTTTTCTTTAAAATAGACCTTGTCACGGTTTTCGATGCGATCTTGACGAGTAGGCAAGTGCGTGAGAAATTAAATTGTATGAGAATCTAATGTCAAATAATTTCCGTAAAACGACTCTTCTGAAAAAAATATGATTTGTAAACTAAAGCTTCACTCCTAAGGATTCTACTGAAAAAATTTGAGGGCGTTACATGCACCAGAAGACTTAGAACCACTTTTTAAAATTGTCCATACATTTGTCTCTAAGAAAGTCCCGGGAAAATTACAGACAAATATGCAAGCCTCTGCAGAAATTTAAGTACAGGTACGCCCCCAGAATTGTTTAGGACAATCTTTTAATTGCTTTGAAGCTTTAGTGTTTACAATTGATATTTTTTTCAGAACAGCCGTTTTATGGAAATTATTCGACATTAGTTTCTCATACAAACACTGTCATTTCTCACCGTTTTGCCTACTCGTCAAGATGGCGTCGAAAACTGTGACAAGGTCTATTAAAATAAGTTTACCTCTACTGGCAGGTGATGAAGACGATGGAGATGATGAAGGTGACTTTCCTGCCTTACTAGCTTTTACTGAACATGGCTGTTGCATTGATTTTCCCGGCTCATTTGTTTGAGGAGAAGGACGGCTTGATTTCTGCAGCGTCTCACGATGTTCTACAGGACTTGTGGTCTCTTTCGTCTTTACAGGAGCTGTAGGCGTTGATGAAGCCTTAAAACTGGAATCTGTCTTAGACCGGCTCTCCCGCCCGCGTTTATCCTCGGACTGGGCTTTTGAATCTGAAAAACTAGCAGGTGTTGCTGAATTAGAACTTATACAGCTTGCCCCGGCTAACTGTCCTTCATCCGCACTCTTTTCATCAGGAAGCTTCGCGGCGTCTTGACTTCTTCCTGGTGTTGTCGATGGCAGCTGTTGTCGCCCTCTTCCTCTTCCTGTACCTCCCCTTCCCTTTGATTTTCGCTTGTTACCTTTTCCTTGTCCTGGAGAAGACATCTTTAACCGAAGATACGCTTTAAACTTATTTTCAGCATTTGTTATTATCCACGAACCTTGAGGAATCAGACGAAACACGTTCGAGGCAGACTTCTTGGAAATTTCCTCGCATTTCCGCTTCCTCTTTTATTTTTCGACGATGACGTTAAGTCGTGCAAGGACTTCTGGGGGCCCTTTTTCAAGCACAAAACTGGCTGGGGTGGTTATTGGGTTTCCTTGGTTTACGTGCTTTCTTTGTTGGCGCCCCGGGGGGGGGGGGCACTTGGATATTTTTTGGGTGGGTATGTGCCGCCCGGGACTCCAAATTGGCACCCCGTTCTAAAAAAATTTCCCCTAAAATTGATACCCCGTTCTAGAATTCGCCCTAAAACTGATACCCCGTTCTAGAAATGGGCCAATCTTTTATACTCCGTTCTAAGGTGCAAAGAGTACAACATTTTGCTTGTTAACGCATTGAACCGTATTTTTAAAAGCAATCTGTCATTGAATAAGTTCAAATGGCTGCTTACAAAACTGGAGCTTTCGTGCGTTCGAAATATTATACCCCGTTCTAGAAAACGCCTCTGAAATGGATACCCCTTTCTAAATCAGGAGCTTCAAAATCACGACCCCGTTGGGCGGCACATACCCGTATAGGTAATATATGGGAGTACCCCCCCCCCCGGGGGTTGGCGCTGGTGAAAAAACAAAATGATAAGGGAAAGAAGCGTAATCTTTATACATTCAGCGAGCCCCATCAACAATAGCCTGCGTAGCAAGCGTTTCCGTTTAGTTTCGGAGCCAAAAAACAGACCGAGGAACGGGATTTCGGTTTTGACCGCCCGACAAATAAAAGGAGAGCCAAAAAATGAAAGAGGGGGAAGGGGGAGGGGAAGGAAGAAAACCCCACTCCCTCCCCGCTCTTTTACTTGCGCCATTTTTCGCGCGGTCTTTGACTCTCGTTCCTCGTTCTTTGCTCCTAAACCGCGTAGAGACGCTTGCTACGCAGGCTAGATCGACAATATAAATTTGCTTTAAATTAGCAGAATCCGAGAACAGTCACGTTCACGTAACCCCCGCTTTTCTAACGCCTAACTGGAGGCCCCTCCCGGGGAGGGGGGGTACTCCCATATATTACCTATACGGGTATGTGCCGCCCAACGGGGTCGTGATTTTAAAGCTCCTGGTTTATAAAGGGGTATCCATTTCAAAGGCGTTTTCTAGAACGGGGTATAATATTTCGAACGCATGAAAGCTCCAGTTTTGTAAGCAACCATTTGAAATTATTCAAGGACAGATTACTTTTAAAAATACGGCTCAATGCGTTACTGAAGCAAACTGTTATACTCTTGTTGCACCCTAGAACGTAGTATAAAAAATTGGCCCATTTCTAGAACGGGGTATCAGTTTTAGCGCGAATTCTAGAACGGGGTATAAAAAATTGGCCCATTTCTAGAACGGGGTATCAATTTTAGGGGAATTTTTTTTTAGAACGGGGTGCCAATTTGGAGTCCAGGGCGGCACATACCCACCCAAAAAATACCCAAGTGCCCGCCCCGGGAGGCCCCTTCAATCTCTGTACAAAGTGAAAGCCCAAACTTCGGCAAAAAGCTCACAGTATTAGACTCCGCAGTCTGTGTGATATAAATGTGCACATGCATAGATAATAACCGCCAAAAAAAACAACAAAACAAAACAAAAACATTAAAACGCCGCCCCAGTGCCCCAGGGCCACAGTAGTAAACGTATGTGGCGGGTCGCGACTCGCGGGTAGAGGTCGCGGGTGCGGGTGCGGGTAAACATAAATCACCAAATTTGACATTAAATTCTTAATAAAATAAAGGAAAATTTGATTATCTTTCAAAGAGGATTGGCAATACTTTTTTTGGTCCACAGGTCATAACGAGGAAGTCTAGTTATTTAAAGCTAACTACGGGCGATACAAAGGAAAAAGTCACTAAAGAAAAATCCACATGATTAAAACTACATTGGCTAGTTAACATTGCACTAAGTAACCGAGCTACCTGCGTTTGGGATTTGTTGGGGAGAAGGTTAACGTTCTGATAGAGAAAAGAAAAGTATCAGTGGGTATGTGATGACTTGTCTTGGTGGTTGATTCAAAAAACCTTCCGGGGATTGCACCCACTCCCCTACCTTGTACGCCAAAGGGTTTAAGGGTACTAAGTTGCAATATTACAAAAAAGTAGTTGGCCCTTTGCTGACCTCTATATTACCTATATGTAACAGCGAAGTGTATTGAAAAGGGAATGTAATAATTCAGTGCCCGCCTTAAACAGCCGAAACCCTATCGGAATGAATAACTAACTTTAACTAATCTTCTTTTTTTCTTTTTTCCGCAAATCAAGACAAATAAAATTAATTTTGGTGGCATAAATGGTTTTTCATCATTACCATGTTGCGAGTGATCAGTCTTTAATCTTGTTTCCTCCATAGTCCGTGCACACTTCGGCCAATCTAATTTGTCATTTTTCCAACAAAAACAGAAAAAGGAAATATTACTTATCCTTATCATATTTGCATATTTCAAAGTATAGAAAAAAAGAGAAAAAAAGAAAATGGTCGGGAAATTTGATCATTTTTTTCATGTTTCTAATTTTGAAGTTAAATTCAAAAATACAAAAAATACTGTTAACGGCTAAAAGCGATATTTTGCTATTTTTATTTTCTTGATATTGTTAGAAAAGTGAGAAAAATAAAATAATCTCCGAGTCCTAGATCATTTTTCTATTTTGCCGTTTTTCCCAAAAAATCGAAAAACAGAAAAATCAAAAAATCATATTTATTCGTACCATTTTTTCATTTTTTCCATTTTGTTCAAAAAATGAAAAAATTGAAAAATGGCATACTTATCGCCCAATTTTCCATAATTCCATTTTAACAAGAAAAATGACAAGTGTTGCGAATAATTTTTCCTCTTTTTCAAAAAATAGAAAACAAACAAAAAAACGGACAATTTTTCATCTTTTGTTTTAATGAAAAAGTCCTCTATAACTAAAGGGGACTGTGGAATTAGTAGCAGTGAGTCAACTTTCTTCTTATCGATCAACCATCGAAACCCTTTCTTCTATTTGGGCATGGTAGTAAACCCCTTTCAAAGTATACCCGGGTACATCGGCTCTGGGCCGGGATACCAGAGACGAACGACTTTTTTTGAAAATTTTGGATAACCCGGACAGACTTCAAGCGACGGAAGTGATCCAAAAGAACTGCTAACAATCGATCATTCTTGTCACTTGAAATACCGAAATGCCCCGAAATACTTATTCATGACAAAAGGATATTGAAGATAAAATTGTTTTGATCACTGACAGATATCGGTATTGGGGTTTGCGTAAAAACTCAGAATAGAGTGCGTGGAAAGAAGGCAGCTTAGCGTACGTGGCCGTACCCTTCCCCCAGGAAAAAAATTGAAAATCAAAACTTTACAATCTCAATTTCCAATGTTTGTTGCTAAGAAATGTAAAATTGAACATCATACTTCAATATTTTGAAAATCAAAAACTAAAAATTGAAAATGGTCAGTTAGTGGTTTTAACTTTTTGTTTTCAATTTCCTCCTCCCTAGATTCGAGCTATTAAAAATTCAAACTTAGCAAAGCAATTCATGTGTAGCAAATTCTGCAAGAAACGGTGTTACTGCTGGTGAAATCCAAAATAAAAATCGTTTTTTGATTTTCGTATTTATGAAAAACAAAATTGCCAACCGACCGAAAATATCTTTTATGGAAAGGGAGGGTAAAACCAGAAGTGGCGCGACTGCAAAGAAGCTGGCGGTCGTCTTGAAGTGAGCGAATGGGTCCGTGTCTTCGTCGAGCTATCTTTAGAGGAAATGTTAAGCCAAAGGCAATCTAAGGCCTGCCTGTATCATGGCCGAGACGTTTTCAAAGAAATGAGCTGAATGTTTTTTCATAGTAGTACGCTTTTGTTGTAACCTTGCAGCATTACGCTACGCAGGGTACAGCGTTTTAGATGAGGGACTGCGGACTGCGAACTGCGGACCCCCGACTGCAGACTGGGTGTATATAAAACACGGACCAAGTAAATAATGCGAACTACGTGCCATGTTTTGGTCTAATGATATTGTCACTCGACCGTAACTATGTATAAGTCCTTTAATGTTGTGGTTAAAGTGAAGAAATGTTGGCTCTAACAAGAAAATCTATTACAGATCTTTTCCTTGCGATAAGCAACATTGGCGGCGTTAGGATATATTTGCGCGAGTGTTTTTTGCCTGTAATAAGGTGCTAGTGTTTTATTAGAATCTGTTTGAGAATCGGAGTTGCAAGATTGAAAGTCGTTACAAACGGCAAAATCTCTTTTGATGTTTTGGGTTTGTCTTGTAAAGCCACAGGGCGCGATTTGAAGCGGACTTCCGTTAGGATTCTTTCCACAAGGTCCCGGAGGTAGCCTCGTTCTGTAAGGCGAGTTAAAAACTCTTTCTTCTTTAACTCCAATTATTCCTTGACCGAGTTTGTTCTAAATAAGCGCAAGGCTTCTTTTACCGCCAAATATATTCTGGTTTTTCGTATTTCCCAGGTATTTCCTATCGAACCCTTTGTAGTTTCGTCTGCGTTATTAACTTATAGTGTTTGTGGTTTTTGCCGCGGATATACCTGCGTATGTATGATTTACAAACAAGGAAATCTATTATCCTTTGTATTAGTTAGCATTGTCGAACGTGCTCAAGAAACTTTTTCAGTTCTAGTCAAAGTGTCATCGTGTTAAAATCAAAGTAAGGCTCAACGTCAACGCTGTGAAAGCCGTAAAGCGGACACAGAAGTAAGTCTTTTCACTTTGTGCATGATATGTTACGTTTTATAAAGCCTTTTTGCATCGTATTAATGAAATCCAAAGTTTGTTTTCGTAGTTTTAAGGTAGTTTCTATAGTTAATCTAACTATCTAGTTTTCGCTGTATTTATTTCTTAGTTTTCGAAAGCGCTTAGTACATCGTTTTCTTCGTCTACACCGCCTAATCATCGCTTCGCTTCGCATCGCTTCTTTTCAACATTGTTAACGGCTCATCGCTTTGCTTCAATTAAACTTTGTTAACATCCTTATCGTCGTGAGCATCATTATTGTAGCGAAACTTCTTAAAGCGCGTGAAGAATTTTCTGTCTTAACGTGGGATTATTAAAACGATCGTCCTGTGAGTAACGTTTCGCGCTCACAGCTTCTCCATATGCAAAGCCCTTCTTAACGCTGAGAGGGTAAAATGAGGAGAAATGCGTATTTTGAAACGTTTCTGTCGGCTTAGGAGGTCTCAAAATGTGTTTGAATGAATCTTGGTCCTTTAAAAACTTCAGTGTTGAGGAAAACAATCTGTTTTGATGACAGCTTGAGAGTAAAATTTATTGTTGTGCGGAAAGTGTTCGTGAAATCTTGAAAGTTGTTGATTTCACTCTCTTTTAAAGCACATATTAAAGAAATTTGCCGGAAAGTGAACACAAAAGTTTCAATTCTTCGTCGCATTCGTAAATTTATACCCTCAGATATTATGATTAAACTGTGCAAAGCATTTATTCTGCCTCACTTTGAATACGCATCACCATTGTTCATAGGTCTAAGTAAAGGTTTGTCTGCAAAACTAGAGTCAACCAACGCATTTGCTCTTAGGACTCTTCTTAACTACTCTAAATCGACTGCTTATGAATAGCTACTTAAAACTGTACATATCAAAAGCTTGGAACATCGACGCATAGAACAAGCACTGATACTAACTTGTATACAATAGCATTTATAACCAGGCACCGAACTACATTCGGGAAATGTTTTTACTGCGAAGCAATGGTTACGGCCTACGGGGCCATCTTCAGGTTGTTCTTCCAAGACCGACCTCATCTTATATGCAACATTCTTTCACGTACCAGGCTGGCAAACAATGGAACAGTCTACCAGACAAAATAAGGATGTCGGAGTCCCTCTCTATCTTTAGGAAAAACTTACAAAACATACAGTTGTCTTCATCGTATGACTGCAACTGTGAATTTTGTAAATAGACAATCTGATTACCAATATTTTCTCTTTTTAAATTATTATTATGTTTTAGTTGATTTAATTTTTCTATTTCTTATTTTTATTCATTACTTGTACATGTAGATTATGTAAATTATCACGTTGTAATTTTTATGGCACATTTGCATTTAAACGAGCTATAGCTCATATGCGATATGTGGTTAAATAAAATTACTTACTTACTTACTTACTTACTTACTTACTTACTTACTTACTTACTCTTGTTTTTGCGCGATTGGTCTTTTAAAAGCGAGTGCGAGTGTGATCTGCGGCGGCCACCGTTACCAGAGACGACTGGTCTGCCGACAGGAAGAGATTTATGTATTTTGGTCATCGTGAAAAACTATGGTATTCTTGGTGATTTTGGCCTAAACTGGGCCACTTGTAAGTCATTTGTCATTTCATTATTATTGTTATGACTTTTGTGGCTGTTTCGGATAAAATCGGTTCATCTTAGATTCCAAAACCGGTCTTGCTATATATATTTAAGACCCTACGGCTACCACTAGAACGTGAACATCACATTGAAGGGGTTATACTTGGTTAGGGTCGAGTTACAATATTACCAGACTAAAACATAGACTTGCCCACAAGTCGAACTCATTTGTTTTTTCTCGAGCGCGAAGCGCGAGCGGTAGATTTTTTAAGTTTTCTGCGGCAAGCGAGCGAGAGAGCGAGAACCGGAAATGAGAAGCGAAGGACTTTGAGAAGGTCTAACTAAAACAGCACGTAGTTCGCATTTTATACCTGGTCCGTGTTTTATATATTCCGTGGTCCGCAGCCCACAGTCCACAGTCCCTCTTTTCTACTGCCGATCTGAAACGCTCTACCCTGCGTAGAGTAATTGAGTAGAGTAATGCTGCAAGGTTGCAACAAAAGCACACTTACCAGTGAAAAAAACTTCTGCTCATTTCCTTGAAAACGTCTCGGCCATGATACAGGCAGGCCTTAGACTGCTGTTGGCGTAACATTTCCTCTAGAGACAGCTCGACGAAGACACGGAACACTCCCAACCTCGTCCCCAGGGTCTTCTGGAAAGCGAGGAGACCCTGGGGACGAGGTTGAGAACACTCCTTCACTTCAAGACGACCGCCATCTTGTTTGCAGTCGCGCCACTTCCGGTTTTACCCTCCCCTTCCATAACAGGTATTTTTGGTCTGTTGGCAATTTGGTTTTTCATAAATACGAAAATCAAAATGATTTTTCAGTATTTTGGATTTCACCCGGCAGTAACACCGTTTCTTGCAGTTTGTTGCACATGAATTGCTTTGTTTAAGTTTGAATTTTTAATAGCTTGAATCTTGGGAAGAGGAAATTGAAAACAAAAAGTTAAACCCACTAACTGGCCATTTTCAATTTTTAGTTTTTGATTTTCAAAATATTGAAGAATGATGTTTAATTTTACCTTTCTTAGCAACAAAAATTGAAAATTGAGATTGTAAATTTTTGATTTTCAATTTTTGAGGATCAAACATTGAAAATCACGATTGTGAAGTTTTGATTTTCAATTTTCAATATTGAATGAGAATGAAATGGACGAAAACCACACGGACCTGACATCCGCTCAGCAATTTGGATTGAATTTTTGGTCAAAATAGCCCGAACTCTTTTCAAACTGGATGCGCTAATTTTTTCCGGCCAAAAACGACAGTTGGAGATAATGACCTACGAGGATAAAGCTTTCACCTGATGTACAATATGACAAGTAAATTTATATCCTAGGATTTTCATAGGCCTTTAAAGTTGGCCTTTATTTCACCTCAACCCAAAAGATTGAAAGTGGGTTATTTCAACGGGTTTTTATGTTTTCTTAAACTTGACAAAATTACATGAAGTTTACATTTTTTAAAATACAAAGGGTGTTTTTACCAATATCCAAAATAGCGAACCGGGAATTGAACGCGTTGTCGCGTACGGAGTTAGCGAAGTTGCAGAATTTTTCATTGTTTTTCGGGGGATCGGGGGCCGCCTCAGCATAATTTGAACTTTTGGGTTTTTCGGAAAAAGCAAAGCGCGATGGAACTTTTTGTTTCCATTTTTAAAAATAGTTTACCAAAAGGTTCTTTTCGGTAGAATAAAATAAATTATGAAATTTTGCAACTGTCGACGGATTCTCGATATTTACAGTCAGGGCCTCTTAAGGAAGTTGTACAGAACAACGAGAATAAGCTCCACGGCCTCTCCCTGCTCTTAATACATCTAGGTCGAACCAAGGAAACACACCGAAATTTTTTGACATCCAGCGCCCTAAAAGCTTAAACTATGTTCCTGATCTATAGTTTTAGAAGTTTCCAGTCGATTTCGTTTTTTTATTTTGTGTTTTTTAACAAATCCAGGAGCGTATCACCAGCCTGCAAATCTCAATTTTGCTGTAATGTATCCACGTTTTGTTTCTGTTATTCGTTTCTTTTATTTTTCCATATAGATTAGCTTATTAGCGGATAACACGCATAATCGTGAAGCGTTCCAAATTTTGGTTTAAAAAAAATCAGCCTTACTTCTTTTGTTTTATATTAGTGGTAGTATTTTTAAGTAATCATAATTATTTGTAAATAATCGCCTAATTCAATCTATCGGTTGCGACATGATTTTAAATAAACTAACTAACTATCTATCTATCTATCTATCTATCTATCTATCTATCTATCTATCTATCTATCTATCTATCTATCTATCTTTCTATCTATCTATCTATCTATCTATCTATCTATCTATCTATCTATCTATCTATCTATCTATCTATCTATCTATCTATCTATCTCTATCTATCTATCTGGAAACGCTTACTACACTACCCTGGGTGCCAGAGACTTTTCATGCGCGGTTTCCGGTTTCGGTCAAGTCTTATAAGTGACCCGCGCGAAAAGCCTTCAAAGACATGTCGGCCTGCGGCCGACACCCGGCGAAAGCTCCTCGTCGCGCGCGAGAAAAACCTCTGGTACCCAGGGTATTAATACACACACTAAGAGCCGGACGGCACACCCACGCTACAAATTCCCAGGAATACCCCCCGGAGAGAAAAGTTAACGATTTTATAGTTAATCAGGCGTATCGTGACGGTGGCTTATATCATAGGATCATGTTCCTTTGTAGCAGACAGACGGATGTGTTTATAGACTTGCTACAAGTCGACCTCACAACATGGCACTGATTTATATCTGGATAGCGATGGCTGTTTTATTGCAAATAGTCGCAGGTTAGTTATGAAAGGAAATACTTATGAAAACATGCTTGTGTAAATTATTTTGCTATCCTGGCATTCATGCTAGCTGTGGACCAGTAGGACTACTTGGAGCGTTAAACCATTGCGGGTTACACCATCGCCCTGTAACTATCGATTTATTCACGCGGTTCTCGTTTCTTTCGAACGAATAGGCCACGGTGACCTACCGAAGCTTCACCTTTCGAAACAAAACGTTGTTCGTTTATAAAGAAATTAAAATGAACAAAATGAAAAAACTCAGAAAAATGGAGAAAGGAAAATACGGGCCGATAGACTTCATTATTTGGATGAATACACCTTTTGAAGCATAATGCGATGGAGAAGACTTCGGCCCTTGTAAAAATGGCTGGTAGTGCAGAAACTTAATTTAGAAAGCGATCACGACTTTTCGGTCCTTCTGTGGGTACCGAGGCACCGATTACGAACAACACCCGGGGGGGGTACTCACAGAAAAATTGGGTAGGGGTGTGCGGCCCGCTTCCCAAAACCCTTACCCTATTTATGACCAAAATCTGCGATTTTCCCTACCCTATTTATGACCTAACCAAAAATTTGATACCCTATTTTGTGAAGGGCTTTTGTTGCTAGTATTTTCTAGCCTACAAAGTAGCCGGTGGAGAGGAAGACAAAGCGCGGATGGAAGGAGGGAGACATGAGAAGGAAGTAGCTTCTTCTAAAAAAGTGCATTCAAGACTACAGTGCAAAAATCGTTACCCTATTTATGACCAAAATGGCGGCAAAATAGCAAAAGCGATACCCAATTTATGACCAAAACGGCTGAAAAACCCTACCCTTTGGGGCCGCACATACCTATATAGCCCATATTAGGGAGTACCCCCCCCCCCGGGGAACAACAAAAGAAACAATACAACCAAACAATAAAGTCCCCAGGAGAAATCCATTGTTCGGTTCCTTTGATTCTTTTGTGATGCGTTACCTGCAGAAAGACCCGACTTTTCTGTTTCCTTGGCTAATGACTTCTCCTAATTTCAGCTGCAATAACGAGCAATAGCTACAAACAGATCCTGTTTTGATTCTGACACTGACTTGTCACTTTCAATGATTCACACCATTGTCAATGCAATGTTTGTGAATTTCTCAGTTGCTACGATGACTTCTAATGTCATATGCTAGCCTTTCTAATTTAAAAACGAGAAATCCAAAGACTACAGCAAAGCTGATCAGAACAACGTGTATTGTTTTCTCATAACAATATTTCGGCTGCTGGCCATACCAGCCTTCTTCAGGTTTACAGATGTCACTGTTGTTACTTATCAACAGCTGTATCAATATTATTGTGATTCCTATCATAAGTTCAGTGACATCTGTAAAGGCTGGTATGGCCAGCCGAAATATTGTTATGAAAAAACAATACACGTTGTTCTGATCAGCTTTGCAGTAGTCTTAGGACTTCTTGTTTTTGGTTCTTAATATTTTGGCTGATTCGGATCTCTTTTCTAGAGGTCCAACGTTTTTAAATTAGCAGGATCTTCGTCCACTGTTTTTGCGGTTAATTCAATTCGTTTCTGATTTAGCCGCGAAGTCGCGAGGAGCCGAGGCTCACTTCGCTTGCCCAAATAGGAGATCTTGCTCGCAGGCTAAAGTCCCCAGGCCTTAGTCACGTAAGGATATCCAAATTCGGGCGGAGTATCCCCTCATAGGCCATTATAGGGAGTAGCACCACCACCCCCCCACGGCCGGGTACTAGAGTACTGTCATCAAAACCAGACTGTTACATGGCAGAATGGGAACAGTGGACATAAATATGATCTCTTTCATCAAAATGCACGAATTTTGCCAGTTGTTTGCAATCCGTGTTTATTCCAAGAGTAAACAAATTAAGTTTCTTCAAAATGCCTTTCTAGGTTCTATTCAAGGGGACATTGATTATTTGGCTTCCAACATGGAGGTACGATATGATGTCCTTGATAATTTGGCGTCTGAGTTAACTTTTCTGTCGCAAATAACCCTAACGAACAAAGGACAAGTCCCCATCAAGCACGGCGACTGGGTCGTGTACTTCTGTAATATCAGACTCATGGAATCGAAGCATCTGAAGCATAACCCCGCAGGATACGTTATCCCTGGAAATTATGGAATCCGTTTGACCCACATCAATGGCTGCCTCCACAAGTTTGAAACCACTAGTGATTTCAAAGACATTGCTGCTGGTGCTTCTTTGACGTTTAAGTTCAAGGCTGATCATTTTTCCGTTGCTCGAACTGACATCATGCCAAGGTGGTACGTCACGGCAAAAGGGTTAAGCCCGCGAGTCATAAACAATACTGATGATGAACAGCTTACATTTGTAGGAAATTTTGACACCAAAGAAAAATGGAAGCGTTCTGTCGAAGATTCGTACAATCCATACACTCCTGAGGATCGCTACGCCAAATACTTTATGTCAGATTTAGAGACAGCGGCAACTAAAGTCATTCCCACCCCAGTGGATATGAACATTGATACACAGTATCACGTGGTTGTTACGTCAGATTGGTTAATAAACGTTGAGGCTGGACTAGATAAAGAAGCTGCTCTCCTGAAAGGTATTATAAAGAAATACCGTAAATTCCGAAAATAAGCCCCTCCATGGATACGCCCCTCCAAATATAAGCCCCCCAAAATCGTAACGCAAAAAACCCTCCGGGGGGCTTGTACTTGGAAATTGCCCTCGAATACAAAGTAAAACAAAGCAAACATCGTAAATTGCCTTCCTACTACAAGCTAGCCCAATCCATTTTGAAACGCCAATTTCCCTCTGTAGATAAGCCCCTCCGAATATAAGCCCCTCCAAAAATAAGCCCCTCAAAAAGAGCCTTTGAAAAATAAAAGCCCCTGGGCTTATTTTCGGAAGTTTACGGTAATCATTTTTTGAAAAAGTTATCACGTTCTTTATCACATCCATTCCCAAAAGACCTTTCCTAGAGAAAGCGTTGCAAATGCACTGATTATCTTGCAAATTGTCTCAAAAATGCAGTGACACGCACAGCTCACACACAGAAAAACTGAAACGGCATTGGAGTGTGCCTTCACCTGAGTATGAGGGCAAACTTGCTCTGACAGTATTGTTAGAGAAGGCCCATTGGCGCAAAAGAAGGTCGCGGCTTTGAAAAGTGACAGCAGGCCGGATGACACGGGGAAAACAGTTCTCTCAAAGGTTCATAGCATTTTAAAAATGAATAAGATAGCCGAAAAAGCGGTAGGTCTGGGCTAAACGTGCTTCGTCTTCCTGAACTTGCTTGCTGTCAAAAGGCTACCTTTTGTGACGGGTGACTCAGCTGTTTTAGGCAAGACAAATAATTTTTACGAAACATGTGGAGTATTTTTTTCATTTTAAAACAGACAAACTTGGGATTACAGTAACCTCGACACCACAAAAAAATAAAGTAATCAAGCTCGTGATGGGCGACGTTTCTGTGCCTGGCAAGAGCGGTCAGCAGTTTCCAAGTGCGCATGAGTCGTACAGCCTTGAAGTTGACGCTGACAAGAATGCCATCACCATCACAGGTCAGTCTCTACCCATGATCCACTCTGAAAAAATAAAAAGTCACTCTTTCTGGCGTGTTCCTTGTTGATTTTTAAGCCCGCAGAAAAACACTATCTCACATTAAACTTCTAATGTTCTATGGAAGTTTGATCAGATTGCCAGTGTCAAGGATACGCAGAATTTAAATTAAAAAGAGCCTTCCTATATTGTGGTATCGATCTAAAATCCGTTAATGTGCGTTTACTGAAACAGTTCAGCGATTGAGTTGCAATAGTGATTGATCACCCAAACTGTGTTGTGCATGCGTGCTTTGCACAAATTTTGACTAAGGTCACTCATCAGATTATGCGTCGAACATCATTTTATTGTTACACATCTTTTATCGCTCTTTACTTCTAAAAATGTGTTCAATTTTAACCCCAGGTAAGGGCCCTTCAGGTGTATTCTATGGAGTGCAGACGCTTCTTGGAATAAGGACCTCCGAAGGCAAAGTCCCCAAACTGATAATCAGGGACACTCCGAGGTATGGATACCGAGGAATGCACCTTGATGTGGCACGCAACTTTGTCCCTAAGGACCAAGTCCTCAAGTTGATTGACGTCATGGCAATGTACAAGTTAAACAAGTTTCACTTTCACCTCACTGATGACGAAGGCTGGAGACTGGAGATTCCCGGGTTACCGGAACTTACTGAGGTAAATTAAAATAACATGACATAAAGGAACGACATGTCGTTTAAAGGGTGGAAGGTTGGGATTATTATACGTGTTTGGGAAACTGCGCACCTAACCCTAAGCCAACATTTTGCCCTCCGGAGGTTTTGCTGCGAAGTGCAGCACTGTTAAGGCCTGTTTCAAACGTCGTGCTACTGCCGCGCTAAGCTGGCTCGACTGTAGCTCGACTGCAGCACGACACTAGCACGACTTGGTTTCAGACGTCGAATTTAATTCAGTCGAATAGAACGGCTGTTGCCGAAAACAAAACATAGTAATAAAGAAACGGTTCAGCAAACTTTTAAATGTATTCTAATGCATTTGTAATTTATGAATTGAGTTCGGCACGGGAGTAGCACGAACGTTTGAAACGGGCCTAACTCTGACCAAGCGGACAATTAATTTCAAACAAAAGGAAGCACACACATGTGTACGGCATATTGTGTACACTAAGTTCTCGTTTATCATTATTCTTTTTTTTTCAGGTTGGCAGTAAACGCTGTTTTGATCTAGAAGACGGGCAGTGCCTACTATCACAGCTTGGCTCGGGCCCAGACTCCACCAGTTCGGGGTCAGGAAGTTACTCGGTCAATGACTATAAGGAAATTCTCCGCTATGCAAATGAGCGCCACGTACAAGTCATACCTGAATTTGACATGCCGGGGCATGGGAATGCCGCTATTAAATCTATGCTCGCACGATACAACAAATTACTAGCTCAGGGAGATAAGCCTGGAGCAGAAAGGTATTTGTTAAATGAAATCAACGACACATCTCAATATTTATCCATTCAATACTATACCGATAACGCCATAAATCCTTGCATGGAATCCACCTACACTTTTGTTGAACACGTGGTCAAGTCTGTCGTGAACTTGCATAACGATTCACAACCGCTGACCATATTCCATTTTGGTGGAGACGAAGTTGCTCATGGCGCTTGGATGAACTCCACCGCGTGTAATAATCTCGTGCAGAGACTGGGACTGAATAGCTCCGTAGGGAAAATTGCTGACCAGCTGAAAGATTATTTTGTTCAGCGTATCTCTAATATCACAGCCAATTACAGCCTCGATCTCGCTGGATGGGAAGATGGCCTTATGGATGTCAAAAGTGCTCCGTATGATAGAAAGTTAATGGCGAACAGGGAAGTCTATGGATATGCTTGGAACAATATCTGGGAATGGGGTGGCGGTAAAAGAGCCTATGCACTAGCAAACGCTGGTTATAAGGTACGGTCCAAACATTATCTTTTCTTCAAACGCGCCATACCCCACTTACTATACCCAAACCTATTTTAATAGCATCGTATCATTTCCAAGTAAGAAATAAGTAAGCAAAACAAGCAAGATTGCCTACAAGACTTGAAAAACCCTGGAAGCGAGTTACCAGTCCTGCTCTGCTCTGCAAGCAAGGTTTTAAGCAATGCGGAGGACCCATTTAATCCCATTTATTAAAATAAAAAAAGCAATTAACATACAAACAGCTCTTCCCATAACATGATATTTTCCTAATTTCACAGGTAGTCATGGCCCAGGCCACTCATTTGTATTTTGATCACCCGTACGAACCTGACCCCGAGGAGCGTGGATTTTACTGGGCCACTCGGTTCACGGACACTCCAAAAGTATTTGGTTTTATGCCAGATGATTTGTATGCAAATATTAAGGTAAAACGCACCGGAGCCCCGCTAACCAGAGAAGAGTTCTGCAAAACTCAAGACGTCTGTCCTCATTTAATGCACAAGGCAAATGTTGTAGGTATGGCTTTCTTAAAAAATTCTGTCTGCCAATGGGCCTATATCATAACATCTTTCTTCTTTTGAATATAACGGAGATTAAGGGACGGACAATTAGAAGAGTTATGGGGGGGGGGGGAGAGTTTTCGAGCCGCAGGAATTTTTTTACGTCATCAAATTCCTTGTATGAATTTTTTTTTCGCCCATAGCGTGAATATTTTTTAGGATTAATTGGCGTGCATGAATTTTTTTTCATGTAATTTCCCCTTGCGCGAATATTGTTTTTGTACTTCGCCCCTGCCCCCCCCTAAGTTTTCTTATGGTCCGTACCTAAAGAGATAAGCCTTTCATGTACCACGGTATATTGTATCGTGATTCCCTTATTTTCCAAAGCAAATCTGTTGTCCATAAAACATTCTATATGAACTTTATTCATTTCCAAATATGATAGCGCAAAGCACTAACTGAAGACACAACTCTTGATTCAACAGAAAATTATAAGTGGTTTCTTCCGCATATTATGTAACTGTTTTACAGTTCAAATTTGATTTCAGGTGAATTTCTTTTTCACTTAGGTTGATTCTCAATTTCTTGCCTTTTTTCTGTGTTTTTAGGAATGCAAGGTCATTTATGGACAGAAACCGTACGAAATCCTGACCAAATGTTCGCCATGATTTTCCCTCGCTTGCTAGCACTGGCCGAACGCGCATGGCACAAAGCATCCTGGGAAGATATTACCGACAGGAAAAAAAAAAACGAAATGATGAAAGCTGATTGGGTTAAATTTGCGGGTGCCCTGGGGAACAGAGAGCTGGTTCGACTGGATAAGATGGGCGTACAATATCGTGTTCCACCCCCAGGGGCCAGGTCAGAAGCAGGCTTAATTAAAGGCGCTGTGTCCTGCATGGCTTTCCAGTTAATTTTTTTAATAATGCCAGCTACACGTCCTGAATTGAGACCATGGACAAACATAAGAAATTATTTGTGAACGACAAAATCATAGCTTCGTGTCAAATGGTCTGTCTCCCAAGCGTTACCTCCAACCATACAAACAACAAAAATGAACTTTGATATACTGTTAGGCTAACGAGTTTTCAAAAACCACAATTGCAATCCGTTTCCATCTTCTTTAACTTTGTCCAGCAGAGCCTCATTTTCTATTTGCTGTGTTATTTACAGTGGCGGACCCAGACCTTCAAATAAGGGAGGGGGGGGGGGGTCCGGTCGTCCAAACCCTGAGATAAGGGGGGCGGGCTCAAAAACATTTTTTTCGACCCTTCGGGCCTCAGTTTGATCTAAAACTAAAGGGGACTCCCTGGATCCGCCACTGATTTGTACCTTCTCTTAACGTTTTGAGCTGTCATTTTTACGTTTTACTCAATTTTGTGGCAATTCCGCCACTGTATGACGTCTCAGGAATAAGACTTCCGTTTAATTACAACATCTAAAAATAACTTAAGTGAAATGCACCTCTCCCTACTAATGCCCTAAGATTCCCTCTCTGTTTCATTATTCTCCCCGTTTTTCTTTATATTGGTAGTGCTGAAGATGGCAAGTTGAAGACCATAGCTATCTACCCAGGACTAACTGTTCAGTATTCCGCTGATGGCATAACTTGGAAGGACGTTACCAGTGATACAACAGTAAAAGGAAGGATTAAATTACGGACCAGGTACGTAGGACTGGCAAAAAGGTCTCTCAAAATGCCATTGGTGGGTGGACAGGGTACGTAATGGGAAGAAGCAATAGCCCATTTGACAGTTACAGGTTAAAACCAGGCTGGAGTTAACCTTGTTTTGATACAAACCTTCTTGCCTTATTATGTAATTTAGTATTTTTTAAGCTTAATCTCTATAAGAATGGGAAAGAGGTTGTATCATTAAACAAGGTCAACCTCAGCCTGACTTTCACTCAAAGACTAAGTTACTAAGTCCACAGCTGTAAACTGGCCTATTGTGTACCAAACTCAGCGTGACTGAACTCATATTCAGATTCGATAATGTGCTTTCAGTTGCACCCATCCGCTTTGATTAATCTTAAATTTTGTTCAGGGCTTGGTTGCTCTTTGCCATATAAATACAAGTTAAAAGCCCTGGGGACGATGTTGATATAAATATGTTCCGCCCCTACAACAAAGGTTTCGCCCCTAGCAAAAAGGTTTCGACAGTTTTAAAGCTGCTTTTATTGGGAAATAAACATCAAACAAATGGTGACAAGTCTAAAACTAGGAAATTGACATGGACCAGAATTTCTAGGTGATATTGGCTTGCAAATTAGTCACGCCTATGTTAAGAAAATTCCAAACAGTAGGAGAGTAAACCACCTTTCTAATGAAAACTTAACTCGTTTTTCCCTAAGTTAAGATAAACGAGGTTTATAAAAAGCAACCCTGACCTGCTTAGTCAAATTTTTAGTCCGCATGCCCCTTAACCAGTGGCAGAATTAGAATTTGAAATTGAATTATTGTTAATGATACCCTGTTTTATATCAATCTCGCAGGTCAGCGGATGGGTCTCGTTATAGCAGGCTTGTTGAGATGGAAGTGGCCACCGCAAAGCCCACAGTGAAAGGCTGCTCACCCCACGTGATGACGTCAAATATGACCAAACTCATGGCTACTGTAGTAGTCATTTTTCTGTCGATTTTGCGATAATTTTGCTACAGTTTACATTGAACCCTTTCCCCTCCAGCGATTTACCATGGAGATGTTAAGAGTTTGCCTGAACAATGCTCAGCACACTACTTGTACACACTCCGGGGCGACGAGCATCTGTCCTCGAAAGCATCTCTTTGTTAATAAATGCATGAAGCACCGTCAGTACAATTTTTGGCTGCGTTAATCTACACGAAACTTATAGGTCATCTTTTTTATCCTTCTCAGTGACTGGAACTAATTCAATTGTTTTTCAAAACGATAATTTTCTTTCTTATGTGCACGTTTTTAGTATTGGTTTGATTTGATATATCTTTGGATTTAGATACCACCTCAGCTTCTTTCTGTTGTGTTCTTTTGTTGTGAATATTCTTCTCTATCTGAACTACTCCAAGGTTTTGAATCTTCTTCTCTTGAAATCGCGCGCTGCAAGAATTTCTTCCATGGCGTAAAGTGGTTTGTTATTCTGTTTTCCGTTACTTTAGGTTCGATCTGCACTTAGCCTGTTCCAAGCGTTCAGATAGTGGAGATAGTGGAGAGCGGTGCGAAGTAAAGAAAGCGATGAAAAGTAGAGGGGGACTGGGGAGAGGCCCTCTCTCACCTCTCCTCCTCCCTTGCTTTTATTTTTTCGCGCTCCTTTTTAGTTCGCACCGCTCCCCACCATCTGAACGCCTGGAACAGGCTAATCAGAAATCTGCACTTTTTGGCCTTAACCTTTCACGTGGTAAGTCAACTAGCTGGGAGATTGTTACTGTATGTGATGTAATTGTTTACTCGTTTTTTTATAATCTTGTTCTTTCTCCTTTTTCTTGTCCGCTAGTTTAGGGATCAGCGTTTCAACCTCGACCGTCCTGCTCACGCGTTCATCATCAGCGGATCTTAAACAGTGAAATGAAGGGATAAAGAAAAAAAAAAGAACAATGAACAAAAGAATAAACATGAAAAACACCTGAACACATCCTCAGACGATTTTGTTGTGTGATTTTAACCAGTGAAGAAAGGATGTGTTTTCTTTAATATAAGCAAAAAAGTATTGTCTTCAGAGTTTTTAAGATGACTGTAATTCATTCGAAAATAACCCCTTCTTCATCAGTGTCTGACGTCAACGCTGGAACTAGCGCTAGGAATGCGTTCCCTTTAATCACCACACAGCAATTTAACACCGTGTTTGGCTTGAAACGCCAAAGTAAGGAGACCAAACCGTCCATCTATGCGGCCGCTTTTATCAGTTTTGTTATCAGAAAGTGTCTCAAGGGAAAACACCACAATTTCTCTCTTCATTCATCTTCACCAATGTTATCCACAAACTGACGTCAGAGCACCAAGTTGTATGAATCAAGTCGCAAAGCAGAAATTCAACAAATCTTACTAGAAAATCTTAGATTTTTCTAGCACGACGCTTTCGTGTTGGTCTTGGGTAGAGACGGATTCATGAAACACGAAATACTGAAGGGCACAACGATTTCATGTGATCAGTTCCCCCGTAACACTCAACTGAGGTGTACGTGCATGAGAGCTTCTGCTCATCTTTCAGTTGTAGGCACTAACAATATTTTTAGAATAATTGACCCTGGACGACCCTAATTCCTTACCTTGTCCTCAACTTTAATATCCCATCAACCTCTATGCCACCACTTGTGACATCATTCCAGGTTTCTCCATCATCTCGCGAGAACTCAACTTTAAGGCCTGGCAGTGCAGTCCTGACTTCAAGTTTCCTCCCTGTAATCCTACAGAAACAATTTACAATATAGTCATGTCTCATCCCCACGTTAGATACCTCCTGTAAACTTTGATTGAGCGGATAGTCTGACTTGTAGCCTATTCTCAAGGTTTTTCTTAATGACAACAGAAGTACACTCTTGTTTTTTACCTTGCGGCTGGTGGAGGAACGCGGTATGGTACACCCATCTCATCCAGTCGGCCCAGTTCCCTGTACGTAATAGTGTTAGCAAACCTCTCCCAGTCACCAGTCCTTTGACGTTCTCGCGCCAGCCTGTCAGTGACCTCTTCCCATGATGCTTTGTGCCAGGCTCGCTCTGCCACAGCAAGAAGCCGAGGGAAGAGCATAGTATACATTTGTTCCGCAGTTCTTACTGTCTCGCTCCACAACGCTGACTCGATACCTGTAGCAAACGTTGGACGCGTTAGTAGAGTCTCCTTTATATGTGGGTTGAGGAACGTCTGTCGATAAGCTGTACCTACACGCACAGCAATCTGAGCCATCTCAGCTTGCAATCTTATTGAAAAAATTCGACTAAGAAAAAATCCCGATGCTTTGCAGTCACACCCCCAACACGTGATGGCTGACCGAAAATTAGTTTTCTCAAGAGGGTGAAGCGCTCAAAGAGATAAAAAAGGTGATGTTAAGAGATGGCACTTTGCTCTGACGAAAACGTAGCGCTCGAAAAAGTCAGCTTTCAAAACTAGCTGATTTTGATAAACTACTTTTTCAACTCATAATTTAAACTGAGCCCTTTATTTGTGTATCTTTCTAAAAAGCTCTTGAATGTCTTTTAGGAGGCAAATTGCGTCTACAGAGCGGCATCTCAGAAGTCAACATTCTGTAGTTAACACGACAATTTGTAAACAGTCTAGCAGTTGCATATAAAAACATTTTTTACCTACAACGTTTTGCTGTGCGTGGCTGCAATTACTGAAATTGCAGGTGATGTCTTTGTAAAGATCAACGGGCGCAAAACCAAAGATTTTCCTGGTATCAGTGTAAGGTGTTGCCCAGTGCTTTCCGCGTTCCTCGGGATGAGGCTCATAAGGATGATCAAGGTAGATATAGTCTGGGCTTGACAACACAACCTGCAGATAATAGATATATCTTGTTATCCAATGAGAATACGGTATTTGTTACTAAATCCGAAAAAACAATGTTGCCAATATAGTCATCCCTTATGATCGTTATTGAAAAAATGGACAAATGGGATGTCGGCCTGGTCCTGAGTGGTTCTCTCTTGCCCCATTGTCTCCTTGAATACTGGGGAAAAATGGGTGGGTTTGTAGGGCGACGTCATGGCTCACAGTCGTGTCAAGATGTCGAGGTTTTCACCAAAAATAGGGCACGTCTGGGGACCAGGCTGCTATAGCTTCTGTGGGGGAGGTTATAAAAGATGTAAAATTTTCAATTGATCTGACAGATTGAAAGACATTCACTTGATATTCTATGAGATGACTGCTATAAGTGTGCGATATGCATGGTGAGCTTATAGGAGCTGACAGGACTAGAGAAGCTCAGATTTTACGTTAACATTCAAGAAAAAAGAATACATTGAAACATGATGATTTTCACCTTGTATCCGTGATTAGCCATCAAAGAAACTTCCTTGAGGTTTTTTACTGCACCTGTCACACTCCACGAAAACGAATAAATTTCCTTATTTGAAAAAAAATCTCTTGGAATAAGTGTACGCCTGCTTTTCTCGAACAAGAAATCTCCCCACCCGGCCAAAGCAAGGTTCATTTCTGCCGTAATATTTGATATTTGTGTTAAGAAGTATTCTTTTAATTTTTGGTGCGTTTGAACACTTTTATATGTAAAGTTTAAGATTTTAGCAATCTTTTCACACGCGGGTGATTTCCTCCATGCTCCTTCGGGAACTTCATCTCCTCCAAAGTGAAAAACAGTCAGGGGTTGAATATCGTGATGTAAGTTTGTTAGCTCTCTCAACACCCGCTCAATAAACCTGTATGTCGACCTCAAACAAGAATTGGCTGTATCGTCTGTAAAAAATTGCACGGAGAAATACTGAGATTCGTCTTTGAAGTCACTTAAAAGAAACTCCTTTGCTTCAGGCTCCTTTCCTTCCTTAACCAGCCTATCGTGACGAGCTATCATGCTTTTAATGGCGGCATGACTGTGGCCTGGTAAGTCAAACTCCGGAATCACTTGAATATGACGTCTCTTTGCGTGACGTAAAATTTCCCTGTAGTCTTCAGTAGAGTAGAACCCAGTGCCCGAGGTACTGGTGTCGGGACCTGAGCCGAGATGAGAAAAGATACAGGTTTTCTCTTGTAAGTCATGGCATCTTCTGGCACCGACCTAAACAATAACGAAACGAACAGGAAACGTTAATCGCGCCGTCAAAGAATACTGTTCTCGCTTTATAAACCCTTGAAACCCTAAGATCAAAATTCAAATTCTCATTTGTTATCCCTATATGTTTTCAAAAGAAGTAGTAGGGAGAGTTTGTTGAAGCATCAGTTACATTCATCTTGTGTGATCATGTTCGTAATTCTCATGACCACTCTGATTTACAAAGCATTGCTATTACAAGGAGAAATTTGACGCTGATGATTCTTAGGGCTTAAATGCTTAATAACAGTACTCCATTACATGCAGGATAAGTCGTTCTTTATTTCCGATTTACAGAATAAGAGTTTTTAAACGCCAAGCCATTTTCATAATCTGGTAACTGGTTTATGGCGGTATACTTTGAAGCCAATTAGGGGTGTTGAACTGTCTCGAATAGCAATTTCAAGGAGTTTATTCCATGAAGAAGAAGAAAAAAGCTATAGGGAAAATTTGTTAGGTGACTTAAAGGGAAAAACAGTTGCCCATGCAGTTGTTGAAATCCTCCTTCAAGTATTCCGACAACATTCTCACATGACGCATTTTCACAGAAATATTCATAAAACGATCAAATTCTATTTTCCGATCCCTTGCTTACTGTAGCCTGCACCAGGGGTTCAGATAGTAGACTGCGGGAGAAAAATTGACGAGGGGAATGTTCCCTCGCTCTCGACCCATTCCCCCTCGTTTTTCCCCTTGTTTTCCCCGCGTACGATTTAACTCGCTCCCCACCATCTGAGGGCCGCGCTCTACTATCTGAACGTCTGGGAAAGGCTATGCTCACTGAAGTCAATTCCTCGATTCCTGGCATTTCCAGTCGCCATGCCTCATTATCTGTGAGGTGGAAATGAAGTTTGTTCATTTTGTACATCGCCATGACGTCCAGTAGCTTCAATATTTCATTTTTGGGTTGAAAATTCCGCGCAATATCAACCATCAGCCCTCGATATGAGAAACGAGGAGAGTCTCTGATTTGCACCTCAGGAACCTGTCCTTCTTTGGTGACGAGGGCAAGAAGAGTCTGGACACCATAGAACACTCCGGCATTCCCAGTTCCAGTAATGACGATTGACAGGTCGGAAGTATTGACTTGAATGAGGTACGATTCACTGGAGGATATTTCAGTTCCTTGTACCGACACTCTCCCTAGTTTAAGCTTGATGACTTTGTCGCGCGTAGACTGTGAAAAGGATTTTGGTATATTAAGCTTACCTGAAGAGAAAAAAAGTTTTTTATAAATTTCCTATTTATAGACATACCTAACTATATCCAATGTCTGTACTCTTATAGACCATACAAATGACGTCAAAAATGTTCAAAATTCAAAGCATGAGCCGCCTGTGAGTGGATTCACGGTAAAGTGAGACGTAGCTGACTATTTAAATTTTTAGGGTTTTTGTTTTTGTTTTGTTGTTTCTTTTTACAATGGCTGAAAAGTTCGTTTCGGGTAAATTTAAGAGAAATTAAGCTACCTCAGCTCACTGGTAGTTGGATTCCCCCTCTTGCGTGCGCATGTGAAAAACATTCACCTCCATACAATCCTCCAGACTCATGTTTCTTACGCACCTACGCCATGCGAGCTAACTTCGTCTTCCCCGCTAAGTTTTCGAAAGTGTCGTTTGCATGAAAACCAGATATTGCAATTACCTGCTAGGAAGCTTGTTTCATCTTCTAATCCCGGTTCCCCAAAAACAATCCAATTGCCATCAACAGATAGTTTATTCGTTGCATTGAACCCAAAAACCTCCGAAGGTGTTGGGATAACTAAAAGAGGAGCACTCCCAAGATCAGCCGCATCGCAGTTTACAAAGCTATCCCACGATTTTCTTCTCTTTGGTGGGAAAAATACGAAGTCAAGTTCTTCACTGGCAGTGTTGGGAATGATCCTTGGTTCCAGTCCATCCGCCGCCACGTACCATCTGGGGGCCAGATCACTCCTCGACTCGGTTAAACCGATATGGACCATGATCTCTATTGATTTACCTGGCGGGATAGCTTTAAAGTCCTTTGTTGGCTCAATTTTAAATGAACATCCACTCAAATGAGTCAGTTTGATCGATTTTTTGTCAGGTAGTACGTACCCATCTTCTCTGTGTACAAGATGCCCAAGCTCCAATCCTGTTGCTAGACACATATAAATTGCCCAAAGGTTTCCGCCAATTAGTGCCGATCCTTTATTTATTAAAGTTATGACCGCACTATTAAAACTCTGCAGGATCTGAAAGCGGACCTCCATATTTTGGGCTATACTGTCTATGATATGTTGAGTCAAAGGCACTGTCGGAGTTGTAGGTAAAAAACTTGTTTGCTTAACAACACCAGACGTCAGCAACCGATGTATAACTTCAGATTCGTTACCTTTCAGAGCGGTGAACACAAGTGGATTGCCCCCTGTGAAGAGTAGTAAATCCACATGAGCATACCGCTTGCTTAACGGAGTTACATATACGCACAGTATATATAAGATCACTTACTTTATAATTATTGCACAGAAACATTTTTCATTCTTTCTTACATAAAAATTTTCACTTTCATGAAACAATCCAGTGACTCAAAACGGACACAAATGGTAGGAAAGCAAGTGTAATAAGCTTGATCAGTATAAGATTCCTTAACTCCTTATTCAGTTAGAGTGCTCTCGTTCCTTACATCCATAGTTTTCTTTTACTATCGTATCTAAATAATTATAATAATAATAAAGTCTTTATTCATCAAAAGATAAAAATCCCCCCACATTCAAGTAAGTGTAAGAAATTTTAAAAAGGTAAAAGTAAGAACTAAAAAAATCTAGTATATTACATAGCTAATTCATATTTAAAAACTAAACGATTAATAAAAGAGTTTTTAAAACGCATGGTGTTAATCTTAGATTTTAAAAAAAATTCTTTCCTAATATTGTAACTGGACGGTTTAACACGAGGCATATTAGATATAAGTGGATGTCCTCATTTAGCATTAGAAACTTTTCTGAAAATTTTACCGTCTAGCCTCTCTATATAAGAAATCATAAAAACTCACAGGCTTAGACGTATATTTCCTTTTAAAACAGAGGTCTAAGAAACATTTTACAGGTGTAAGATCGGACTCGTAAGCGGTGTAGACAGATAATCGTAATTAATATTAGGTAGAACTATTGTAATAACGAGAAGGTCTATTTCTGACTGATTGTACTCCTCTTTGCGCAGCGTTCTAAGGATATGTAGGGATTTGTTAGCTTTAATAAGTTTGTTCTTCACGTGCACTGAAACTTTGCTGTCACATCGGAAGGTGACGCCCAAAATCTCTACTTCTTTACAGCTTGGTATCATCCCAATAGGTGAATAGAGATCGCGATTGCCTCTCTTTTTGATCGTCAACTCTTTACATTTGCTTGGATTGCAAGACATTCCATTTGTATTCGTCCAATCTAAAAACTGTGACACTAAATGATCGGAGTAGTCTACCTCCTTCCATACAGGAGTAATAATTGTCGAATCATCAGCGTACTTAAATTGCGCGTCATGATTAGATAAAGTGATGTTAAGATCAGTATCTGGTTACAGTTTTACCTTTTTAATTGTGCTACCTTGTTTTGTTTTCTCTTTATTTACTCTCTTTTTTTCCAGAACTTTGAAGTTTGTAATTATTATGAGTAAGAGACTATATTATTGTATTGTAACCCACTTAGAATAGCTCCTCTTTTCTTGGCGGGTAACATAAATGTTTTAACTTTGGTTCCCACACTCAGGCATAACAACAAAATTATTTTAAAATTCGATTGAGTACACTTGTTGTTGTTGTTTTTATGCGGGAACCAAAGTTTTTATGCATTCTAACTCTGCAATAAAATCAGAAAGTAATTTCGGATGTGTTCAACTCTGATCTTAACCTTGGCTTGCACGACAACTAGAGCGGATTCGGTAAGATTTTACTGGCGACCAGTGGTGAACCAAGGAAAACTCTGGTGGGGGTGTAAAGCATACGTCCTAAAATGCTAACCCTACATCAGACCAAAATAAGTGATTTCCTCTACCTCCGCGGGCCTATTATAGAAATGAACCGCTATCCTGTGATAAAAGACAAACCCAATTTTAAACCCTCCTTACCACATTGTAGCCTGCGAACAGCAGACGCATTTCCGGTCGTTGGTTCTCTCCCTCCGAAAAATAGCGTCGCTATTTTCCGGAAAATAGCGACGCTATTTTTCGGAGGGAGAGAACGGACGACTGGAAATGCGTCTGCTATTCGCAGGCTAACCACATTGCAGACTCAACTCGAAAATTAACCATGCCAAAGAAGTAATAAACTATTCCTTTCACGCCGCACGCACAGTACATGTACATAGCCCACTCCCCTCCCAAAATATCACGGAAGATATATAAATATACACTTTTTTGGTATTTCATGTCCTGATAGTTTGTATTTTTGATGCGTCGAACGCAAACGTAATAAATTGGAAAGTCAAAAAATAGTATTAATACGGAGCCACGAAGGCTAAAACATTGACGGTTTTACACACAAGGTAGAACTGAACGAATATAACTTTTATGCTGTCTGACGTTACGGCGGATGGCCCCGTTTGAAATTATAGTATACTCACAGCGTGATGGGTAACATGCAAATTACGCGTTTGTTATGAATGTGTTTTACTCAAGCAATGATATAATTCTCGTTAGTGTCTGTTTTTTAATATAAAAAATAAACAAGACGGTACTTGTAATAACAATCATTTCGTGGAATCATGCATTTAAAGGATTTGAACTGCTGGGAGAAGAGAAAATACACTGAGAGTTTGAAAGGGCTGACAAATCAAAATCGTATCCATTGACAATCATCCCTACCGAGGAAATATTAATGCGAAAATATATATATTTTTTACAACCAAAGATTGTGCCGAGATGAATACAAAATTACTGCAAAATCATGCACAAATTTGAGTGTTTGTTAAAAAAAAACTGGGAAAAGATTACGCTTACTTTCACTTTTGACAATGATGTCGGCTTATCTGTTTCCAAGTTAACCGCCACCTGCAATATTCTTAAGAGATTTCAAGCTCGTAAAATATCTACCGAATGAAAAAATTATCCGGAAGGAGATTGACAAAATACATCTTTAGGTGTTCTTTTGTTCGTTTTTTTTTTTTCTTTTTCAAGTCAATCCGACACTTGTTCTCGAACTATTCTTTTTGTTTTGGAGAGGTGAATGATTCGGAGTAGAGCTTGACTCGTTTTCAATTCTTAAGCTGCCTTAGCTCTTTGCTGCAATCATGACATGCTCGGTTGACTACATTGCTGCTGCTGATGTTTTTACCTACCTGCTTCGTGATTGTCTGGTATTGAATAAAAGTTCACAGCAACAAAAATGGCGACATGTAAAACAATAACCAAGAACAGTAAAGACTTCAGACCAGCGCGGCCAAGAAACCTCCATACGGCTTTCCTGAGCATGTTATTCACTGCACAGCTAACACGCCAGCGTTTGTTTACGTTCAAACCCACTAACACTAGTGTTGTAAAACCAACAACAAAACTGCTGGTGTTAAACTGGTTGTGGTCTTTTACTCTACTGTTTACTCCGCGGTGATTAAATAATCGGTTCGTAGTTCTGTGAAAGGCTAAGGATCGCTGCAAACAGCGATATGAAGATCTGTCTGCATGATGTGCTGTTCAAAGATGCTGACCAAAATCCGATTGTCTTTAAGCTTCTTTACTTTTACCTGATAAAGCAAGGCAATTCGTGAACTAGGTTATAACTCGGAAAAGTAGGGCTCCTATTCACACAGACCCGCCTGTTACAAGACACTGTTTACGTTGCAGTCGCGATTTTGGCCACGTACAAATTAATGCAAAATTTCCGCATCCCCGAGGTCCCTGAGTGAGAGAGACTTCTAATAAGCAACGCGACGAACTCTTTAATGAAAACACACAAAAAAAAACTACGGAAAATGTTTGAAATAGATAAAAGGATAATTTAAATGGACAATAATATCAAATGGCAGCTCAGATTATATAATATGATTCTTATTGTCAACTTGGGCTGTCTGCTGTACATGGCTCGTTATAAACTTGGGTAGTCTGTGCAAGGAGTTAGACTGACAGTAATGACAATGCACTACTATAACTAGAAGTTCTCATTGAGAAGGGAAGTGCTGCCGTTAGTTGCGAACTGCGAATAGGACAAAGACAGTTTGTAGAACAGTTGAACATATGAATTGTTTTTTATTAAAGTCAATAACTTAGACTTGCTGGCATTATGAAACACTCAGAGCGTAATATAAAAAAAGAACCGATCACGATGACAAATATGCTTATATTCATAAAACTCGCTAAGGATTCAATACCATTTTGTAATTCATTTTAATAATTCACAAAATTATGTAACTTACAATCCTGATTACCGAGATATTAAACAATCTGACAAAACAATACTCGCTATAACTAATCTTGAAACCTGAATAAAAAAAATAAACCGAAAAAATGTTCCGTACAATACGTCTTGAACTGTTCTTACCGTTTAGGCCGTTTAAAAAGACAGCAAGCATCCGATAAACTACGATTTCTGCACAGATCTTACATGAGAGCAAAACAAAATGGCGGGTTGCTCCTATGAGAAAAACAGCTGCGGCAGCTAAGCAAACCGCTGACTGCACAGCGCTGCAGTCACAGATGACCATCGAACTGGAACCATCGAACCATCGAACCATCGAACCGTTGAACCAAAAATCTCAAATGGATCATGAATATGGTCTGCTGCCGGCGGATGCCCGGCAGCAATCAAACTGCGTCGAATCTGAACAAAACACTCAACAGTACTATACCTAAAAACCACTCATCCATTGCAGTACTGTAGTTTCGAAATTGTGAGGGCTAAATGACCTAAACGTCTAATGTATTTTTTATTAGTAATAACTACTGCAGTTGAATCGTAGATGAAACCTAAAATGCCCTTAAACTGAGTACATGATAGGGACAGATGAAGTATTCCTTCCTAGTATGCTTTTCGCTTTTCTTTGCTTCTATTCAACATACATTTCATGCGGCAAGCACAAGTTTTCGGATGACTGGTTCCACAGGACCGTCAGGAAAAAGGAAAGTCGAAGCCAGCAGAACCACTGAAGACAGCTTACATTTTCAAATCAGAACGACACTGGGTGGAGATATTTCGTGCAACTGCGCGGATTATTGCCTAGATCCTAACAGCTCTGAAATCGAAGTAAGTCCGCTATAATTCGGTCTGATAATAATGATACAATATCATTTCCGTCTTTGTACTGAAGTCACACAGGTTCTATTATCACTTCAGATATAAACAAGATGTTACAAAATTTTTTAACGACAAAACTGAATGAAGAATAGGAAAGCCTGGTTCATTAACGAGAGCTGTGGTAGAAAAGTTACTTGTTATATTTGTGATTTATTCCATTGCTCATTCAAGCGTGTTTCAAGTTAAACGCCTTGCACTCCGTTTACCCAAGAAGCGATTGCAAATTGAATATACACCAAAGCGGGGATCAAAATGAGTAATACAGCGACGTGTAAATTGCGTTGATTAATAGTTTTTATCAGTTTCCTACATCATCATCGGTAAATATTTTACTTATTTGCCTTTTTAAAAAGATTTATTTCAATCTTTACTATTTTATCTATTTTGATTATTGCAGAAACTTATTTGGATTGAAAACAACCCTATTTTCTGCAAAGAATCCGGAACAATTGATATTGAAAACAAACCGTACATGAAGCTCTGTTTCTTTGAATGTTGTCGCACATGTAATGGACAATACCACAATTGTGTGCAGAAATCTACTCCGGCCCGACAGACCTGTTTGAAGACGGCTTATGAGTGCGCCAGTGAATGTTCCAAGAAAAGTTCACTGAACATAACTATTAAAGGATGGTAATGAATTAAAAAGAAAACGAAAGTCAGTTGTTACGGACAGATTGCGTGCGTTCCAGAGTACGTGTGATGTGATGGTAAATGGTCAGAGCTGACTGAGTTGGCGAAATAACCTTGCTGAAATGGAACTAAACGAAAAACTAAATGAAAATTAGAGGTTTATTTCGGTCTCTCTTTGGAAGCAAAAGACGTTTCTTAAGTTCATACATGTTAGTGAAAAATAGGAAAATTAAATTTCTAATCCAATGTAAAAATGATCTACAATAGTTCTGAAAATGGAAAGAATATATATTGAAATTAAGTAAAACTAGCGATAAGGTGGTGAATAAAAGAAATTTTACATGATCAGTTACACAAATTGTTTCTTTTATGGATTCAAACAGTTTTGAGAAAAAGTTACAACATTTTACTTTTGATTAGTATATACTATTATATATTATATTATCAAATTAGTGAAGCATGATTCTTAAATAAGCGAGGCGACGCCCAGTTCCACTTGAAGACTCTTACGCATTAAGTCCTAACTTGAGTAAAGTGAATTTAAGGAGAGAAAATATCTATTGACCTTGCTCAGGTTTTTTCAGCTTAATACTGAATTTCTGCCTTTCCGCCACCTTAGGACCTGTTTACATGGATGCGGCGGGTCACCTCACCTATCATATAAACCTAAACAGGCCCTTAGAGTCTGAACGCCTTCCGGCCATTAGCATGCCCCGCAGGTGGGTTCAGTGAGGCGGGACGAGTCTGATATTGTGCTCTCACTAGTGCTCGTATGTTATCATTGAAGTATTCTGCTAGCAGCGGACTACATACCACCATCTTCCGCAGTTATTTCTGAGCCCTACCTAGTTTATAAATAAATTGAGTTAAAAAGCCTGAGTTGAGGAAGACGACTTCTGGCAATCATGCTTGTTATTGCAAAGTGAACATGAAAGATTTCAGAGAAGCGCGCTCCTTCTGAGTGCGGGTAAAATATATATTTTAAATTACGTTAGATTATAAATGTGAATGAGAGTGACTAAATTTTTCAGGAGAATAATTTCATTTCCAGTATAACTACTTTGCACCACGTATTGCAATCTCTTAGTTATTACTTATCACATCAATAGAATAAACCATTTCATTGTAATCGATCAGTAAAAACATTCCAAGTGAAACATAACATTACGGGCCAATACAAGGTTTCAGTTCGTTTTGCGTTTTTTTAGAATAAAAGTAATAAAAAATTGGCAAATCGAGCTCGAGCTTAATCTACTTCATTTACGTTTTTCTTGTCCGCTGAGGCCGAACACAAAACTGCGTGGAAAGTCATTTTTATAAAATCTTTGTTTTATCCACAGTTCAATATGCTTTATTTCATACATTCCGCTTTTTAAAATCGTTCTACAAAACAATATTTCCATTCAACGCACGTCTTTGCTTAATAATGCCGTATGCCGCGGAGCATCCAGCAAAGGTTGATGAGTGCTCATGCAAAAGTCTTTCAAAACATGCACCCTCTTAAAGAAAACAAGTCAACCGTTACAAGCTGCGGCTTTTGTGTCGCTTAAGTGAGTAGGATTTAATTATATAAAGTGTTGCCCGCGATCCACAGAAAAATTCGACGGTGGTTTTTGAGAAGCGGTTTAATAACGCGTGAATGTTCGATTTGAAGGCCGTGATTGAGACAAGAAGCTTTCATCCATAACTTCTCCCTTGAGCGACAGACTACCCTTACGCAATCAGTTACTCTTGTGCTATATAGAACAAGTCAGTTGGGATTGGAGTTGACTGAACTCTGGGCGTACTTGAACCTTAGTAATCACCTCGCATACTTGCAGTAAAATTTTACCGCTTATTTAAAATCTATCATCTGAAATATTAGCCCATCTCTTACTGACTTATACCAGCATAGCTAACTCAGCCGTTTGGCAAAAATCGATAATTTGACTTTGGCAGACTTTACTTAGAACTTTTACTTTAATATGCTATCAATTAATATTGTCGCTCATTTTCTTTTTACTGAAATAATTTCTAAGTCATCCTCCGAAATGTTCTTGATTAATTGAGTCGAATTGATTAAAGGGCCTGTTTACATGGAGATGGGGGACACCAGGTAGGTGAGGTAACCCGCCTGTCCGTACAGCCTCGTTCCCAGTCGTCTTCGGCGATTTCGGATGTGACGTCACCTGTCAAGCTTGTCGGGAAAATTCACTCGGATAGCGCGAACTGGCCTGGGTACGAGGCTGCTGTCCGCATAATCTTTCATCTAATTAATTTCATCGCGTTTACATGACTCGGGTGGGGTGACCCACCGTGGTTTACCTCACCTATCTGGGGTACCCACCTCCATGTAAACTGGCCCTAAATCTTTTCCGTCTATTTTCGGTTTTTCTTTTCTCTTCAAAGTCCATTGGTTGTTTGGGGGACGTTAGCTTTTGATCAACCTTTTACTGAATTAATGGTTTCAAATTTAAATGGCAGCGTTTTATGACAAGTGAAGCAAGAAGTTAATTCTAAAGGCAAACAAAGATAAACAAAGAAATGGAAGAAAAGCGGAAAGATTTCATGAACTTTTTCAGATCTGAAGGGCTAGAAAAAGTAAACTTAATTTACTTTCAGCGATTGAAGGACCCTGCAATTTCAAGTAAAAAAAAACAAAAGTGAACTAAACTATTCTCGAAGATTAAAAAAGAACTCAAAATGCAGCCACATCATTTTAAAAACGATACCTTTATTTATAAGATCACACAAGGCAGTTATCACTCTCTGTTACATTATTTGCAGCCAACATTGGTTTAAACTTGGGTGCATTTCAAAAAGTTGAATAAAACAAAGGCATGCAAAATACAATGTTTACAAAACATCAGGAGTTCCCAAATAAAAATTTTCAGGTTATGAAAGTGTTCAATAAGCCCTTTTACTCTTACTTTTTATAAGGAAGCTCTTTGTTAGATTTTTTGTCAATACAGCGACACATACATTTGTAAGCCGCGCGCATACAAGCACCAAACGGGGCTTTCTTACTCAAGCAAGTGTAAAACATAGCATTGCATTTTCGGCAACAGTCAAATGTCTGCTTGCAGATGTACTTCTTCGGTGGTTTTTCTCCGCCGAGTGGCTCAAGGAACCTAGCAGCAGCATCTCGGCATAAGACCGGGTAACTTTCATAACTGAGATAATTAGCCTCATCCTCTCGCTGCAAAAGAATGATAACAAATAAAATTAAACACATGAATAGATAACATCACTATTCTTTCTAAAGGAGAAATGAAAGGGGCAAAATTTATCTAAGAACCCGTTCGATTCAGTTAAGAGCAGCATATAAAGTCAAGACTGCGCTCTAAATATTTTCTGGTCTGGTAACATGTATTAATGGTCAATTGTGTATGAATGCGGTTAGGTCTGTAGAAATAAAATTAAAAGAGAACGCCGGACTTGAAATAAATCAGATCGTCTTTTGAAAACAGCAGAGCAATATAGAACAATTGTGCCAGTCAGACGGGCGTTAAGGCATGCGATTTAAGTAAGCGTTTGCTAACACATCTCTGATTGTAAGAAAAAAGAGGTAAACTCTAAAGAAAGCCTTAAATTAAACATTCAAACAACGCTTGAGTTTTCAAACAGCTAGTTTTTAAACATTGTTATCTTTGGGAGACTTACATTGTCCTTATATGGAACCTGGCTGTGTTGAACAGCTTCGCAGGTTTCCTTGCAGTTGCAGCCATGTTTTGGGGAGGGCATTCTGGAGGGCGATTCGGTTGGTGGTAATGTAAACGATGTTATTAAACCTGGTTGGGAAGCAGGAGGTGATGAGGACTGCCCTTCTGCTGGAATTGTAAAAGTGGTGATAGCCACAGCGACAACACATACGGCTATGATGGACTTCATGTTGGCAAGAAATACAATACTATTAACGGGACACCTCGTTCGCTTCAAAAGGCGTCTTTGCACTGAATGAATCTTGGGTGTGTAAGGGGCTTTTATACCACCAAAGCGGAAAATATTATTTTCTTGTTTTTGATTCGTTGCCTTGAGAATTGAATAAGAAGTAGCTCACTCATGCGTAACGTTAGTTAGTTCAAAGTGCAGGCACGTACATTGCAAGCTGTGGTTTGGCCTTAAGTGACTATGTCTTTACTAAAAGCAAGGCAGTTGAGGTATTGACAAAGATACTTTCAGTCCTTCAATGAAAAACAGAGAAAAACGAGCGCAAGTCTTACAAGATGAACCCTGTTTTGTTTTTTAGAAATCTTTTTTTCTACAAGAGTGATTTTTTGTTACGCCTGTTCTGACGAGGGGGCGGCCGGTTTGATGTTGAATGCCACTAATCCGGTTATTAAAATTACAGTACCGTGAATTTTCCTTGTTCAATGAAGCAAGAATTCAAAGGAAACTTAATATTAAGTCAATAAGAAAAGGAACAACACTTCATCAGTACTTCTCATTGCTAACTGCAAGTCGGAACTTCGACAAATTTTTGCAAACTAAAAAAAACGTTCTTCCCATAAAAATGAGCACTTCTTAAGAGAAGGCATCTGGCGTGGGGACCAAGGGCCGCTTCCTGGACTTCGTCATTTAAATAACAATCACTCTGTGTATAGTTATTAGTTCATTAAGCAAGCAATTTCGTAAATTTGACGAGCTCAATCATCCCTATATACTAATGCACCTGAGCTTGAATAAAAAATGAAATCCCATTGTGTTCGCAGGAAAAAAAACAAATATACTTTACAATAGCCATTCTATCGCCGCTCCACTAAATGTGAAAAAATAAGCTTTGTTTAAATACGTAGGTTTGATATTGGTAGCCTTGTAACAAATACCAACCCAGAACTAGCTCAAATTTGCACAAAGATTTCAGGGTTAGAACAGGTTATCTCAGTAAACGAACTTCAGCTAACCATTAATCAATCTTTTAGTCAGTGAACGGCAGTTGAGAAATTGAGTTTAGGACGTAATTTCCTTCAAAGCAAAACATAAAGCAAGTTGCTTTGTTTTACTCTATTTTTCGTCGGCAAAACTAACAATGCTCTTTATACGTTCTATAATTAAGTGAGGCCAAAAGTCTCTAAGCTAGCACAATACGACGCTATTAAATTAGCAAGGAAGGAACTTCGTGAGTGCACTGCCGCGCGTTGGCGCTCACTGGAAAACCGGAACTAAGCAAACTCTTTTTCAAAACTTTACGATTTTGTCACTAAGGAGGGTTTGCTTATCTTACGTGCTCATAAGGTGTATTTTCAAGAACTTGATCAATTATTTAAATGATTATTTTTTGTTTTGTATCAGCTCAATCACAAAAACATTTTCACAAAAAGATAAAATCAATTAGTCTTTGCCTACTGCCTAAAACAAACCTTAAATTGTTTTCCCTGGATAACAACATGAACATGATCTAAATAGCCATCTTACCGTCATTAACTGAATGCGGAAAATTTACGGTTCTGTAAATTCAAAGGGGTTAGCTAGATAACAAGCTATCTTACAAACACGAACACTAACAGCTACGTTTTGCAAAAGAAATCTAAGATTTCACTTATCGGACCACTTTCCCTTACTAAAACGCTACCTGGCTTCCAATGTAATTTGATTGCATTAGTAATCCAGCATATTTTTCTTTACAAAAGAAAGGCCACTTTGTCATAAACAATTATCTTTATGGTCGAAATAACTTTGTTATTAAAATCCTTTTGAAGCCAGAAAAACAATCGGTGTCTATGAAAGTGCGAAGTCAATTTTTGTGCGGTTAGCTAGTCTTTTCACTTCGGTATTAATTGCTCATTTCTCGGACAGTACATGCAGAAAAAAGCTTATATTATTTCAAAGGGTTCAAGCAGTAATCGGCTCCTGGTTCAAGATAATTGGGCCTGGTTAAAAAAGTTTTGGCAGAGTATGATCGTTAGAAGAAACTTTAAAAAAGACAGCAATCAAAGCATAAAATGAGAACTAAACTCTAACGTTCAGCCTCGGTTCAAAAGTTGAAAGAAGTTAGCTAAAAGGTCTTTATAGGCCGGTATCAATTTTAACCAATTTTTGTGATTGATTTTTGGTGGGTATAGAATAACTTATAAAGGGCGTTTTCAGTCCAGGTATAGAATTTTCTTTAACGGTCACGTAAGATCACTTTTTCGGAAAATTTATGTTGAATAGCATACGAAACGTCAAGTTCATAAAAATGCGAAAACTCACAATGTTTATCACCGCTGTTTGTGTTTTTATTTTTAATCAAACTACGAGAGAGAAATGGGGCCCAGGTGGGTGATTTTAACCCGCATCAACAGAGATGACAGACAACAGTTTTTAATCTTTTAAACCTTTATTTCACGCATCACAACCTAATTACAAACTTTTTCAGGTAAACGCATGACGATAAGATGAAAATCTATAATCAAATTTACACATACATTCACTTGAAAATAGGTGATGAAAAAAAAAATCCGTCATTCGTTAATACACAGCATATATCGACTCATTGTCACCAAGGAAAGAAAGCGAGTATAATCGGTTATAAAAGAGCCTATGACATATCCGTTCATACTTAGCGAGTGGGGGTTGGGAAAAGGAAGTTTTTCTCCAGGGGTTGATGCTGAGCTAAGCATTTACACATGCACTTGTAGTTGTCTTCGCGATAGCAGTATTCAGGTCCCCCGGAGAGACCTTTATGTTTTTTGAGGCATTTCGCGTATTCGGCATTACAGGCTCGGCAACAATCAAACAAGTACAAACCAAGCCATTTGCATTTATACTCAGGATTCTTTTCGAAGACAACTGTGGAAGCCAGCACGCATTTGATGGGCGTATCTTCAAATTTGTGGAAACTTGAGTTTTCCTGGAAAGGAAGAGAAAAGAGAATTATTAAAGGCGTCATTTTATAACGTTTTTACCTTAAGATATTTTTCAAAGGTATGGCAAAACTGTGATATTGCCCTATTTACTTATGTCCAAAAAGGCGAAAATCGTCTAAGCAATTGCACATTGTTGAGTAATATACTTACCAATAAATAATCGGGTACATCTACTTTATCACAGTCGGGCTCACAGACAGGCAGGCACTTGGTGGAGTCATCTTCCTGTACCTGCTGAATCTTCTTCACCTCCATCTCATCTTCGAGCTGTAACATAGTCGTGTCGGAAAGATACTGCCTGTGTTCTGGGCGGAAGAAGCGTTTCACGTGCTCTTTGGTGTGAAGGAAACGCCGTGCATTCACTGATACCATGGCGAGGAAAAGGACTATCAGGAAACTGTAAGTCTTCATCGCTGCTGTTTTGTTAGTTCTAATTGCAGAAAACTTATGAAATGTGTTGTCGATACCTTGGCGAGCTCTACTCGACTGAACGCAAAGCTCTATTCGATAGATCTTTTATATCAGCAACGCGCAACTAAACAATGTTTTATTTATGTACATTGTATTGTATCTTTGCGCATTCGACCGTCCACGTCGTGGACTGTGCTTTAAACGTGACATGACGCTGTCAGTGAATACAAAACGAACAAGAAATACGTAATGTGAGGGTGGTTTTTATGATCAGTCAAGTTAGGTTTGACTGTGCTTGGTTTTTTGTACTCAACAGTTCTTTGATTTTCATTGTGATGTACTAAAATTTTAAAAATTTTAAGTAATGGTGTTCACTTTCTTCACTGATGTATACAAATTAAATACTTAAAGGGACTTACTGCAAAGAAAGCATTATGCAATAATGCTTAAAACAGGAAAATTCCGTTCCGGCAAAATTTGCTTAATGACTGCTTTTGTTTCAGGTCAAAACAATTTTACCAGTTTTGTGAAAACACACCTTATTTTCATCTCTACTAGTTTTTCAACTGTTGTTGCTGTCAGTCTGGATCAACACACTAAAATCTTCTAAAAATGTTCTCACACATAGTTTATTCGTCGGTTACCAGGCTGCATGCATGCATATTACTGTACCTTTGAACACGTTCATCGAACTTTTGTCGATTCATTGCAAACATGATACACATAAATCTGCAGTACTGGTCCGTTTCTGCTTCGCTGGGCCCTAAAATTTGTTTCTGGGCACTTAATATTCAATCAATTTTTCACGCAACTCTGATCACGTAAAACACAAAATATATTGCAAAAGTTTGCATAGCACTGGCCAAGTGTATACTGAGACACTGTAAAAATATCCAATCCAGGTCTGATAAAACAAATATCAAAATCAAAAGTTTACAACGCAGACCTTTCGCATAAATATTTTCCTGTGCATTTGCTTAATACCGGGGTTTAGCATCGTTAAGTGCAACTTAGTTTGTTTGGTATCGTAAACGCCCACTTCAGACTACTGTCGTTAGGCAGTTGTTGGGTGACTCGAAAGTAGGAGACTAAGTGACCGGGGCGAAATGACCGGTTACCAGCCAATATCGCTCCAGATAATTAACCACAACCTAGTAGTCTTCGCCGGTTTGGGTAACTGAAGTGTATACTTGCTTTAATAAAGAGGTCTATGGTTCTTCCGGAAACGGTTCCTTTTTTTTCTTCTCCATGTTGTAGTAAAACACCGAGATAATAGCACAACGTTTAATTCTAAATCCAAGGGTCTGATCAAAATGTTACTAATTGCGTGCCGATTTGAGCAGCCACCGCTTGGTCATGACTGATGTCCTTCAAATTTTGCATGAGTCAGTGACTCAGTTGTTTGGAGAAATGGTTCGCTGATGGTGTAACTATAAACAGAAATTGTATTATATTGCAGATTTCAGTGAAACAGAAGAACAACAGTGGGGTTAAAGTGTGCTCGTGAAATATACTCTTAGGAAGATATATGTGTTGTTTACATGTTTTAACAAGTCTTTTGTGTTTGGTGTGGGATAGACCTCTGGCAAGCGACACCAGATGTTTAGAAATACTGCAGAAGAATTTGGAACATCAGACACCTCAAGCAGATATAATTCTGGTTGGAGACTTTCATTACAGAGCGATTGTTAAAGTGGAAAATTGTATTTTAGCGACAGTGGCTATATTAGAGTCCCCGAATGAACAAGTTTCTTTCCAAGAGCGACAGCGCCAGTTGCGATCAATATCATTTAGGTCAATGGTAATGAAAAATAAATTTTCGAGAATTAATATGTAAAAATTTCATATATTTAAAATGTAGGAGAAGAGAATGTAGCGTCTGAAAAAAATATTCAGGTTTGCACAAGTTTTGAACCCATGACTTCTGCGATACAGGTGCAGTGTAGGCTGTACTCAGACGGAAGTGTTTCTTAAGAATAAGACTGTTTTGATATCAGAGACGCGTCTATATAAAGCCCAGTTCCGATAGCCGTTCCGATATAACCGAGTATTGGTCCCAATTCAGTTAGCAAAGCGGATAATGCTACCTATTGGATAAATAGTTATCCAAGGGATAGCGTGTTTAATTTCCCTAATAATCATCGGACGTCCGGCCGGTGGATAGCGCTATTCAGTGTTTGAGCTACAGGTTGATACCGCGGGACGTTTACCCTAATGATTATTTATGGCACCAACGTATAGATGGGCCTCAGTCGTCTGGATCGAATCGTTTCGCGTCTGGTGTTTCCACTATGTGATCGATCGATCTTCTAAAAACATTTCGACTCGATTCATGCGATTTTGATGACACTGGGACGATTATGATCAAACCCACGCTTAATAGAGAAGCTCACGAAGCTCACCGGGGTACTCGTTCGGCCTTTGGGTTGTTCGAGCGTCTATTTGCAATAAGACTATCAATGAAAGAATAACATTCATTCAGTTATCCAGCCAAGTACTTTGTCAGCTCACCTACAGAAATTTTGAACTAATCCTCCAATGGTCAGAAAAGAAACTGGTCGTTGTATCGGTGGGGGAGGGAGCTCAAAAACTAGTTGTATGACCTGTGATGATAAAGTAAGTTAGCGACCTTAAATGGATTCTTCAGGGGCCGTTTACTTGGAGGGACTCAGAAGAGCCTCCTAGAAAGCAGATTATATTAGCGACATATGTATTCAGTTTACATTTAAAGGGTTGTACTTATCCCTAGCCCTAGGATCTTCCTAGTACCAGGATCTTCCTAGCTGAGAAGTAGGAAGATCCTAGCACCATGTGAAAAGGCCTTGCTAGGACGATCCTAGTACTAGGGAGAAAACATCTTGCAGCAGTGTTTCACACTTTTGCACTCTACCCTTACTTTTCTCAAAGCATCACCAAGAAGAAAGAAACAAATGGTTTTTCTAATTGTCCCAGTAAAGAGATCCAGCACTGCCGGCCCACCTGGTCTGCTGTGTTAGCATTTCATCTCGGTGGTTGACGTGTCGTGGCCATCTTTGCTCTGATCCGTTATGACACTTTTTGAGGCTGTTTTGTGCCTCAAAGCGACCAAATCGCATAACGCAGTAGACATTGCCATAGGTTTTGCAAACAAGACCAGAAATGTGTAACTTTACCGCATGGAGAGTGACCAAGAAAAAAGATAAAAAAAACTGAACGGCTTTAGGTGAACACCTTGATTAAAATTGAAATTCGTCAGCTGTGTAACTGTTTCATCTTTTGCAAATTTTCGACCGATAGAATATAGACGGTGATCTTAAGTTTTCTTTTCGAATTAAGTTGACGGAAATAAGGAACTGAGACCGTTCAGAAGGGTTACCTCCACCCAAACGAACCTAAAAGCAGGAGAATGGCGACTTTTCCCTTTTGCATAATATTTTGAACTACAATAGTTCGTAAAAATGGAATAGTTTAAGAAAGGCATAGAAATAGTCTAACAATGGTAAAGTGTTTCAAATAAATACTAAGTATCATTACAACGTTTTGCAAAGACTATTTAAGAAAAAGATGCGAGAATTTCAACTTTCTTGTCGCTGGAAAAGGTTGACTTCATACAATTCATTTTAATTTTTGCTTGTTGTCATGAGAAACTAGATACAGTAAATCTGCTTCCTCTCTCTCTTAATTGTCCTTGAAGTTCCTAGAAAGCCGTGCGATCCATCAAAAGTTTCTAGCATTTATGAGGCAGAAAAGTTTGATGACAGACTAAGAATTCAAAGACAGTTAAATGGCTAAAACCTGGCTTTCGGAAAACGTCAGTTATTGAGTGCCATGTTGAGATTATGTTGACACAAGTGAGAACACAACTGCAACGTTCCTTCAGCCTCTGTGTGACCAGCTTATATTCATGTGCCTTATGTTCCATACCACGTCGCGTCACATGCCAAATCTTAAGATTTCTCTTGGCTCGGAGAGGACACCGCACTCACTCTACTTCTGGACTCTCGTATGAAGTAGAATGAAAACAAAGGAAGCTTGTATTGTAGCTGCAGCGGGTATTCTGAGCCTAGTAATTCAAGGTTCGTCTTTTTGCTTTTATTATAGACAACGTTTATGTTTTCAACATATGTCTGCAACTTTACACTTTTTATGAGATGCCACCAAAGAAACAGTAAGCAAAAGCTTAATCAGTTTTATAATTTTCAGATTTCATGTCCAATCTTAAAGGGTTAGAAGCACGTTAACAGTTGTACCAAAGGAACCAGTGTTACTCAATATATTGGTTTCACTGCAATGGTGGTCCTTAATTTAATTTAGTTTCCAAACAAAAAGGTTTTAAGAGGTTCTTTTCAAATCATAGTTTCGTCAAGAACTCTTTACAAGGTAAAACTCCTAAACAATTTCCTTATTTTGTCGTTTACGTCGTGGCTGAATTGGATAGTTCACTTGCCTGTTTGTCGCAGAGGCAATAATCGTTAAATCTTGTAAAGTGCAAAATTATTCAGATCACCTAAAGAGCATAATCCACTAAAACACTGGTTAAATTTTACTATTTTTAGTTATTGGTGGAAATGTGGATCAAATGACTCTGGATTATATCGCATCCAATCTTGACATCCGCTATGACGTATTGGATAACTTTCAAGACACCTGGAGATCATACCGCGTTCGCATGACCCTGTCGAATGCGGGCTCAAAGCCGATTCCCAATGCACCCTGGGCCATTTATCTTTGCCACATCCGGGTTATAGAACCAGTCCACACAAAGCACAATCCAAATGGTTACGTCATACCTGGCAGTCATGGTATCAAGGTCACCCATATTAACGGGTGTCAACACAAATTTGAGCCAACTGCCAGCTTTCCAGGTTTGCCTGGTTCCCAGTCCCTGCTGATAGATTTTGACGCAGAAAACTGGGACGTAGCCCAAACAGATGTGATGCCTAACTGGTATATTGCCGCTGACGGATTACAGGCACGTACAATCACCAGTACTGCAGGCGAAGATTTGTCATTCATTGGTCCATTTGATGCACCTAACAAGTGGAAGAGGATTGCTTCGGATAAATACGATCCGTACACACCCGAGAAGCGGTACTCAATTAACGACATCATCGATCTGAAGAAACCAGGACAGCTAATTGTGCCCAGTCCATCTGAGATAATCGGTCTTGATGAGACGAGGAAGGTAAATTTAAGAACTGGAGACTGGGCCATTATAGCTGGAAAAGGGTTGAAGAACGAAGCGAAATTCTTAGCAGGTAAGACCACTGGCCTGCGGTAAGTCTTCATGCTACAAACTCCATTGGAATTTCGGTCTATCTTAGCTCAATTTCGGCAGATTGAGTCACGGTATAAGTATAACTACCACAAGAATACTGTTCTCGAAATTTTAAGTTAATTAATTGTTAATTTGGAGTTAGTTGTTAATTTGGCCACTTGGTTGGTGGGATACAAGGCGGATGAAAGCAGGAGTTAAAAAAAAAAAACAAGCTCCACAAAAATAGAAAAAAGTCGTCCATACTCACTTATTGCTTAATCTTTTGCGAGAGTGAAATCATAACAAATCATAAGTCATGCCTTGTTATTTATCTACCTTCATTCGTATTTATGCAGGGAAAGTGGGTCTTCAACTGAATTATATGAGCAGTTTTCGACAGATTCGTTTAAATATTGGTGAGGTAAAAATCGATGGTATTAAATCCAGCAGTACGGAGTCATACAGACTGCAAGTCGACTCAAGTGCACAAAGCATTGCAATTACTGGCCAATCACAAGTTGGCGTTTTCTACGGAATCCAGTCCCTTCTCAGTCTCAATGAACCAGACGGTATGGTACCCCACTTGACTATCAATGATGCACCGCGGTATGAGTATCGCGGGATGGAGCTTGACGTGGGACGTAATTTCATGCCTAAAAGTGAGGTGCTGAAATTGATTGACGCCATGGCAATGTACAAGTTAAACAAGTTTCACTTTCACCTGACTGATGACGAAGGCTGGAGACTGGAGATTCCCGGATTACCGGAACTTACTGAGGTTCGTAAGGACATCAACCGCTACAAAAAAGTTAAATCGCTTATCTATCTATCCGATTAATAAGCTTATACATGGGTAAATATTTAACTTGAAAGTCGTCAAAATTCTCCACAATAGTAACAAATAAGTTCAGGCAGGAGCCCATGATGGGCTCCTGGTTCAGAAAATAATTGTGTGTAAAGAGTCCTAGTCACTTTCCAAGAACTTGTAAAAGCCGATAATATTCGCGCAAACAGCAAAAATACTTTTGCTCCCGTCAAACCAAAAAATATGAAAAAAATCTCTTCACTTAACGGTAAATAGAATTATTTATTTGAGTTTCCGTTCTTTTTTCGAAGATGGGATCAAAACGCTGTCACGACGTAAAAGAAGAGACATGTCTCGGATCTCAACTCGGCTCGGGACCTGGTACGGGGAACTCTGGAAGTGGATTTTATAATGTGAACGATTATCGCGAGATTCTGCAATACGCTGAGGAGCGGCATGTGGAGGTAATCCCAGAATTTGACATGCCAGGCCATGGACACGCCGCCATCAAAGCCATGCAGGCAAGACAGAAGAAATTCGCCGCTGTGGGCCAAGATAATGAAGCTAATAAGTATTTGCTGTCGGATCCGCTTGATACTTCAAAGTACCTGTCAGTGCAGTTCTTTACTGATAATGCCATTAATCCGTGTTTGGAGTCAACTTATGAGTTCTTAGAGCTCGTTGTGTCCAGTGTGAAGCACATGCATCATGATATTCAGCCATTAAAGGTAAGTGTAGAAAAAGAAAAAAAAAACAGTTAAGCGATCCTATTGAAATCACTGAACAGATGAAGTATCACAAATATCAGAGTTATGGGCTCCTGCACATATCCATTGAAAGAGATATACTCTTTTTTTCTCTAAAAGATATTCCACTTCGGTGGAGATGAGGTGGCTCATGGTGCCTGGACCAAGTCCCCCTCTTGCAAGAAATTAGCGCAGAAACTGGGTTTGAACTTCACAAGTCCCTCTATCGTGAAGGACTTGAAAGAGTACTTTGTGCGAAGAGTGGCTGACGTTTCGTCCAGGTAATATAACTCTATAACATCATGGTAACTTTCTATACACAATTTGATAATCATTCCGCCGGTTGATATAGTCGTGTACATGCGTAAGGTACTGACCAAAACGCGGAGTTGGTACGTGTGCTTCAGTGCTGAAATTGATATTCTTTACACAGGTACTGTCTTGATTTGGGAGCGTGGGAAGATGGCGTACTTGGAGTCAAGGACACTCCCTATGATCGTAGTTATCTTAAGAACAAGAACGTTTACGCTTATGCCTGGGATAACGTGTGGGAGTGGGGACAAGGAGACCGGGCTTACAAATTAGCTAATGCTGACTATAAGGTATTCAATTCCACTTCAGTTTATTCTGTATTTAATTTTCCTCTTTTTTGGCTTTTTTGTCCCAGTCAAGTAGCTGTTTTACAAGATCAACTTAAGGAAGTGGCTATACGCTGAAGTAAAATGCCTGTATTTTTTTTTCGGGGGGGGGGGATTCCAACGCACGGACGGCAATTTAAGTGGCAATTTAACAGAAAATTTTAGTTGGGGCATGTATTTAAAAAATGAGCAGGTACCTTTTCTTTCGCTACTACTGTAACATCAAGCGATCAGTAGGAAATGAAAGCAAAAGGGTTATTTCCAATGGTGATATTTCTGGTAACAGAAAAGAAAAAGAAGAAGAAAATTAGCTTATAACTAGGCTCCTAACCTCCTTTTCCAAGCGTTTGTTTAGTGTCCTTCCACTGCTCCCCCTTCCCCTACAACTTCGCCTGTGGATCTTTTCCCCTTTGAATATGGGAAGGATGCCCCCGCCCCCTCCCATCCCCTAGGGACGAAGTTGCGGATGTAAACATTTTTTTTATTATTATTCTAAAGGTTGTCCTGACCCAGGCCACTCATCTTTACTTTGATCATCCATACGAGCCTGACCCTGAAGAGAGGGGTTATTACTGGGCCCCAAGATTCATTGACACTCGAAAAACATTTGGTTTCATGCCGGACGAAATTTATGCTAACGCTGATTTCACGAGAATGGGAGACCCTATCGTGAACCTGTGTGAGGATATGTACAAAGGGAAATGCGTCCCTCTCAGGAAACCTCAAAACATCGCAGGTGGGTAGAGAAAGGAAAGGATGATAGGTAAGAAAAAAACCTGAGAAACAAAGAACAAACCGATCATCTCATATCTTTGGAGCCATGTAAATAAATATTTTGAGGAGGATCTGGTGTCACAAACACACCAGTATACAATGAACACTAGGTGCGGTCACACATAACCACAGTAAGTGGCATTTACCATGGTAAAAAAAGCCGTGGTAATTTTAACGTGGGTTAAGTTTACCGTGGTAACATGTGGTTATAAACGAATTAACCACTAAGGTGAATTAGCGGCTCTTACGGCTTCAGCTGGCTTCATTCACGCTATTGCGACCTTATTTCGGTAATGATCGCCATTGAACATGGTAGCATTTCATGTTCTGTTGAAATTATACGTAAAATTTAAGCAAAATTTCAAGTGCTATGTTAGTAGTCCTGAGTAGTCCGGTCACACGAACTGCACCAAATTCTCACGTTAAAAGGGCCATTTACCAACCGTTAAACTGTCCCGTGTAACCACACCAATTAATTTTCTGTAGGGAAAGATTGAATTCTATCGATTTAGTAGGCTTCTACCAGTTACTAATATTTTTCGTCGTCACAAAAAATTCATCGGGGAATTTTCTAAGAGTGGGGCGTTAGGGAAATCTTCTGTGGGACTATGGGTATGATGGGTTAATTTTCTGAGGGTAGGGTGGGTGAATCTCCTGGCCATAATGGTAGGTAAGGTAAACCTACTGTAGATAGGGTTGATTTAGAGTTTTCCCAACTGTTTTTTTCATTCCTCGCCTTTAAGTGCTGTCATATAACGTCAGGACCAAAATTGATGAAAGAAATCCGTAACAAACCATAACGGTCCTATTTTTCCGTAATCTAGGAATGGCTGGTGCTCTCTGGTCGGAAACGGTGAGAACACCAAGTCAACTCCAGTCCATGATTTTCCCACGACTGCTGGCACTGGCTGAGAGAGCCTGGCACAAGGGGTGTTTTGAGAATGAAACTGATATTGCGAAACGTAACAGAGTGAAAAACCTCGAGTGGGAAGCGTTCGCCAACAGCTTAGGACACAAAGAACTGGCGCGACTAGATAAAATGAACATTGATTATCACGTACCAGTCCCTGGAGCAAGGTAATGTAGTAACACAGGAAAGGTAGGTAATGTAGCCTGAAAAAACAGCCGACATTTGGCGACGCTACCACTTTTTTCCCCGCCAAATGACGTCTGAGAAACGAGCACAGAAATCCCACACTGATGACACCTCACCACCCAAATCTGAGTAGTGCTTCTGATTGGTTGAATCAAAATTCCCACGCGGCACGACCAATCAGAGGCACTACCCAGATCTGGGTAGTGACGCGTTATCAGTATGGAATTTCTGCGCTCGTTTCTCAGACGTCATTTTGCGGGGAAACCAGTGGTAGCGTGGCAAATGTCGGCTGTTTTCTCAGGATATAGGAAATGTAGTCACACAGACAAGGTATGATTTCCACGGCAACTTCCCCAAATTGACAGGGTACGGGATTCCTTTTTGGAAAAGGTCCCACTTCAGCAAAGGTATAATTTTTGATAAGGAATTATGAGCTGAAATGGTTAATGTCAATTTATTGTTGTTTTTCAAAACAAATTACTAACTACACGGCTGCTTGGACAGGTTATTGCTAGTAATTTTGCCAGAGTCTAGCCCTTTTAATTTGCCTCAAATATTGGCTGCTAAAGCACTGACTTCTTCTCAGTGTAGCCATTCATTTTTGAACCTCCATGGTCTCTACAATGTCCACGTTCCTGAACAAGCAAGCTTATAATCCCGAGGGCTGCAGCACTTCCTAGAAATCATATTTTCGTCATGGTTTAGGGAGAATGTATGCGTTTGAAGATCTGAGTCTCCTAGTTGTCAAAACTACTAGATAGGTAAAGCTATCGACTTTCTGTATACCTCCCTATGTCATTCTTCGATATAATTTTACTAAAGTACAATGCTGCTATCCGGTTTATTTTTGATTCATAACCTCTGTGTATAATCACTACCGACTTAGGATTGTTAACCAAAAGCTGGATGTGAATTCCGCCATCCCCGGATTAACAATCCAGTACAGCACCGATGGTGGCTTATCATGGGGTGACGTCACAGAGGGGATGGCTGTTTCTGGTCGAGTTATACTGGGAACCAGGTAGACAATTCTAAACAGCAGCTATTACAGCGGATATTACTGTAACTCCTCAGGACTGACAACACACCGTCCGCCTTATTGAGAGCCAACGAATATTATCGAAGAATACCATGAATGAGTTTTAGATACTTTCGGGAGGTGTCCGCAGCGTGGCCTAGCGGTTATATGCTGGACTTGTAATCCAGAGGCCCCGACTTAAAGGGAACCTCCACTCTTACTACAGAATAAGTTTAAATCGACTAAAATTATGTTGATAAACATATTTGTTCGAAATTTGTCTTAAAAAAAGTTTTTATATCAGGAAAAGTGAATTTTAAAATCGCTTATTTTCACTTTCAAATTTCGCGGGCGCCGCCATCTTGAATAATTGGGACAACGGTTGCTCTATTGTTCTGACACAAAGAGCCTTTTGTTTAATAACAATTATTCAAGATGGCGACGCCCGCAAAATTTGAAAACAAAAAAATAGGCGAATCTAAAAGTTATTTCTTTCGGATACAAACGCTTTCTTTAAAAATATTTTAGATTGACTTGACTGTAACAGTTATTTCCTGAGATTTAAAGTTATCTTTTTGTTGAAGTGGAGGTTCCCTTTAAGGTCTCCACCCAGTCCCAAGTTTAAATCCTCGGCCACGCCTCTAAAATTAATAACCACCCGGTTCACCTTCTACCAGTCAAAATTCTTATCATTGTTATGTCCCCCCTGATTTATTTGTTTCATTATCCCTGAAATGTCCCTGATAAGGGGAAAGGATGATTAATTTAAATTTAAATCCTTCTAGTCGAGGCGTGTGTTAAGAGAGAGTTCACTGTACCCAGCTTAGATTGGAGTCAGTTTATGCAATAATAATAATAAAAAAAAAAACATCAATAGTTGTTTTACTTTACATTTTAATGAAGCTGTAGCCTGCGTAGCAAGCGTTTCCAATCGAGTTATTGTACGAAAGTTAGAGCGGAAGCAAAAAAAAGGTTGAAGGGGGAGGAATTCCCCTCCCCCGTCATTCATTTTTTTTTTGCTCTTGTCCCAGCTTTCTAGACGAACCTCGCGAGGAAACGCTTGCTACGCAGGCTGATGAAGCTGGTCACTTGTACTAACTTTTCATGTGCACTCTTTCAGGTCAGCGGACAGACGTCGCGTGAGTAGGCTTGTGGAAATTCAAGCGTAGAGGATAAGCTCAGCTTAATCTCAGAAACAAAATAGCCATCATGGACAAATGTTGTCAATAAAAATAAGAAATAAACAGAAGGAAAATATGATACGTCTAACCAAATGAGTGCTTTTTTCACTAAACATCGGTTGCATTAGAGCAGTTCTTAAAATACCCCAATCTGCAATTGCCCTATCATATCCCATGATACCCTAACCAGAGACACGTGCACCGGCCTTCCCTTAGAAGAACTTGGGGACCAACCTGTATAGCCTATAACATTTCCTCGCAAGTTAACGCTTGCTGTGCAAGGTAGACACTGTTGGTAGTGATAGGTTTGAATATAAGGAAAGAAATGACTGTGGCAGTCCAGAGGAACTAAGTTTGTTCCCCAGGGATTTTCCCGCACAAGCAAGGAATGAGGCCGAGTGCACAGCACAGCAACCTGGAGAGAAAGAGAAGTGAATATTTAATAGCCAATCTAAAATGTCTCCTTTAATCCTACTACTTACAGCCGTCACATTCTAAAGGAAAATTATACAAATACGGTGGTTGCAAAATCCTCTTTTAAACGTTTGTAGAAAAAGTAGCTCTTGCTATCCTGCTTGTTCTCTTCCCGTCAGCAGACCTACAAAATAAAACATGAATGGTGGTTTGTAGGAATGCAGGACACGATGGATCTCATTGATGGTAAAACCCCGTAAAATAGAAAAGTAACTAGTAGCCTTAGTAACTCTTTAAGTTCCCCCTGCGGTGATGATTAAGTGCACAATATCAAGACATTAGATAGACGCTAGTCACTTTTAGATACAGAAAGGATAAAAAGAGAACTGGAGATCGATAAGGCCGTTACTGTTAGGGAGCGTTTTCACTCATCAATGCAAATTTATAGAAACAAAAGAAAGCGTTTACAAAAGAAAAGAGTTCAACCCTCTCAGGATTTGTTTAGGACGCCAGCATGGCTGTCGTTTCATGTCTTTCATTGTTTTTGAACATCAATATGGAAGCTGCTAGATCATGTGAAAACGATCTATAAACCAGTCAGGCTTAAAAGTTCAACACCACGTCGCGTTAGTGATCATAGTACAACAAAGTCAGCTATCTCTTAGACGGACGAACGTGTTCATCTTAAATGGAGTCAAAGAAAAATAACTAAACAACAGGGACCAACTCTAGGGAGGTGTCTGTTATATTACGTACCTATCAATGGTTTGCCCCCTGATGGGAGGAGCAACCGACGGGAAATTTGCCTTTTTCAGGTTTTCAAAAGTCAATTTCCCCACCCTTGGATCTCCATTATGAGTCAAATTCCCACTGCTGGGGTGAACTTGAATAGGCGCTCACAACACTTTATTGCAGCACTCAGCATCTCAAGAGAGCAATTTTACTTGGTGACAAATGGTACCTACAAACTTTGTGCATTTCCCCAAGTGAAGACGTTTAATGATATTCTAGCAAGATATTTAGCCTGGTTGGCAATTTGACTCACACTCTTTATAGTAACTCCTGAAAAGGACTCAGGCAGCGTGGCCGAGCGGTTAAAGCGCTGGACTTGCAATTTGGAAGGCCTGAGTTCAAGTCTCGCCCTGACCGCTTGTTGGATTTGTTCTCGGTAGTTCCGACAGGGGCACCCAACGAGAATGTAGTTCAAAACCACTTAAACTAGCACCGTTGAACGTATTTGGTATTTAAACGGTAGATATAGGCATATTTTTATCCCCTAAAAATTTTTGATCTGTTCGGATTTCCTATCGGAAAGTCTAGTAATCCGAAAATTATAGGGATCAAAACTTACCTTTTCGAAAATTTCAGCCAGAAAAAAGGGTCCCGAAAATTCTAGGTGACCTTTTTAGGGTAAAAATCCGTTGAAAATGGGCAATTATAAGATTTTTGAGGGGCTCGAAAATCCTAGGAGAGGCAGGCAAGCAAGAAATTTCACAACAAATGTTCCGAAAATTCTAGATCTCAAATCGTCGTTGGGTGCCCTTGTCCCGAGTTCAGATTCACGACCACGCTCGTAAAATAGCCATTTTGTTTGCCTCCTACCAGTTGGCTTTCAATTATTTGTTTCATTATCCTTGAAAAGCCCCATAAAGGGAGAGGATAATGAAAAAAGAAAAATACCTGTGAATTGTTTCATATAGTGTTATAGTGGAACCTCGATGCTACGAAGGGCCAAGGGACTGGCAAATTTTGTTCGCTACATCGAGGTTTCGTCATGTCGAGGTTCTTTTTCATATACTTTACTATTACTGTGGAAATGAAAATCATTCGTTATACCGAGGACTTCGTTATATAGAGGGTCGTTATATCTAGGTTCCACTGTACATGAGTGTTGCAGCAAAATAAAATGTGCAATGCCAGAACCATGCAGTATACTAGCAAATCTAACACAGAGTCCCAGGCCTACTTCACGTCTGGACGTACGATTTTTCGATCTTCCGCCAGATAGAAAACTTGTGGCAAACCGGCATCTAGTGAAAAAGGTTTAACAGAAAGCAAATTTTGAGGTTTTGTGCCTTTATTACTCCTCAAAGCAGAGGGACAAAATACCTTTTGTTATAAAACTTCACGAAGAAAAGAACGCGGGAAACTCATCCAAATGACTTATGGGTATTTTCTTACCTAGTTCTTAGAAGTAATTTACCGCTGGTGACATTTGCTCCTTTGGTATCAAACCAAGTTTTACCATCATCGATACTGTACTCAACCTTGAGACCAGGAAATGCTACATTTGCTTTGAGGACACCATCGACGATTCTAAAAATTGGAAAAGAGAAAACAAGAGTATGAATATGTTTCTGGCTGTTAGGAATGTTCATAATCCATCAAGTGTGGCAAGCATGAAGAAAAAATGTTAGATTATACTACGTAAAAGTTCACTGATATTAACAGTATTATTATTCGCTTTGTAAAACATCCATCGCAACAGCGCGCTAGCTATCCTATCTCGGACGTCTCTTATTAATGACATGCGCTCTAAACAAAACACAGTTAGTTAATTCTACAATCTACTTTCTCGAAATCAGGAAATGCCTCCCCAGGCAAAGACAGTTGAGAAATTTGAAGGGCCCAATGACTTAAATTAGTTAAATTCTTAAAATCGTAATTGTGTTGTAACAACAAGGGTTCCTTGAGCAGGACTTTGCATGCACTGTAATGCTGTTGACCAACCCTTGAAAAGGAATTTTAAAAGTTGTCGTTGGTCATCACGTGATTAAAATGAGATACAAATACAACTGGTATCATCTGTATCCATACTTATGTCAGTATTTTAAACAAAACAAAAGGGTATACCTGGCACCTGGTAGAGGAATGCGGTAATTTATTCCCAGGTTGTCCAGTCGCGACAGTTCTTTGTAACCCAGGGTGTTGGCAAACTTTTCCCAACTTGCTTTCCTCATCCAGTTTCTCTGTGATTTATTCCTTTCGTCCTCCCAATCATCCTTATGCCAGGCTCTCTCCGCCACAGCAAGAATTCTTGGGAATATCATTGACTGAAATTGTGACGGGGTTCTTATTGTTTCTGACCAGACGGATCCTGACATACCTACAAAATGTAGGAACAAACATTGATTCTGGAGAAACGAAGCTAGTGCTGGGCGGCTAGGTATCAAAAGCTAATATTTAAAAAGTTATATATCAAACAACATCCAGATACCGAGGAGTAATTTTTTAAAAAACTCAAGTGAGGAGTATTTGATCTGATATCTATACAATGAGAGGTAATATATTATACCCGAGAGGGAATATTTCATCTGATATCCAAACACCAATACAATGTAACTATCAAATATATCAAACACAATAAGGAGTGTTTCATCTGATATTTCAACACTGAGAGGTAACATATCAAACTCAAGAAGGAGTGTTTCATTTAAATCATCATGTATATATTTTGTCACGGAGGTAACATATCAAACGAAGAAGGCGTGAGATATATTTTGTATTAGATATTTAATCACTTCTGTAAAATGGCTGTTCTGAAAAATAAGGATTTGAAAACTAAAGTCTTCATTCCTAAGGGCACCTACTGAAAAAGATTTGAGGGCGTTTTCCATGCAATCCCCGGGACCTAGAACCACTTTTTAATGTTTCCTGGGTATGTACATTTGTCTGTAAGAAAGTCCTACCCCGTTATAGTCTATTTTTGGAAAATTAAAGACCCTATCTTAGAGAAATTTAAAAATGTAATTTTCCCCCCAAAATTTTTAGACAATTTCTTTTTATGCATCTATCTTATCAATGTTTTTCGATTGAATTTTTTGCGGTCAATGGGAGCCGTTTTTTAAATTTAATAAACAACAACACTGAATGATTTTTAAAAGAAATATTCCCATTTTGAATCCCACGTTTGCCCCCAAAAATCCGTCGAAAATTTGACCCCATTCTAGTTAATCACTTCAAAAAATTGATCCGTCATAGTCAATCCAGTCGTGAAAATCTCCCCATCCAGGGCACATCCCTACGTCGGTTTCGTTGCTCGTTTTCCATCAAATCGTCCGTTTTTCACGCATAATCGTCGCATATCAACAATTGTTTTGCGTGGTAACGCTACTAGCGACCTCAGGACAACCACATAGACGACGGCAAAAACTCTAATTGTGTCAGTAGCACATTTTTTGACAGCTTTCATTGCCGTCATCGCACCAAATGAGTGGAATGGCAATGCGATCGTCGCTTTAATCTCAAATAGTCGCTGCTTCGATTTCGTCGCAAATACCCATACAGAGGCTGTGTTTCATCTGATATCGAAAGTAATAAACTAAATATAAATAGAGTTTCATCTGATAAAAAATGTCTGTTACCTAAGCCGAGTAATATACCAAACACAAGAAGAAGTGTTTCATCTGATATCTAAACATGGAGAAGTAATATCAAACACTAGGAGTGTTTCAACAGAATAGCTAGAATAGCTAAACACTGAGAAAGGCAGCGAGGGAACTTTTTGTAAAGTAATTACATTTAAGTACTATCCGATCTCAAAACCTTCTTCAGGGTGGTGATTTCTCCACCTAAATGAGTTTTAGGAACTAGCTTTCTGGTATTTTCAACTAACCAACAATGTTTTGAAGTTTATTTGGTCTCACACAATCACCCGCCGTGCTGCAGAAGTCATTGATTGGCATCCCGTTTCCATCACTCTCCAAGCTGTCGTACAGATGTTCAGGCATGAAACCAAAAGCTTTCCGAGTGTCAGTATATCTTGTGGCCCAGTATAAACCTCTCTCTTCAGGATCCGGCTCATAAGGATGATCAAAATAAAGATGAGAGGCCTGCGTCATTACAACCTAATGGGCGAAGGGTTTATAAAAATTTACAAATGCAGCTCGATTGTTCCCCTTTTGTAAACAATGTTGAGTTCCTCAGCGCCCATTTCAAGGAACAAAACCAGGAAATAAGGAGTTGAAGAGACGGGACCAGGCCAGAGTTCAGAAATAGATGGTGTAGAATTTATCGCCTTGCCGTTCTCGTTATCAAGTAAACTTAAAATTTGGTCATTTCAGTTGCGCAGAGCTCAGGGGCACCCAACGTCAATTTTCGGAAAATATCTGTTCGGAAGACAATTTGAGATCTAGAATTTTTGGAACATTTGTTGTAAAATTTCTTGCTTTCCTGCCTCTCCTAGGATTTTCGAACATCTAAAAAAATGGTATAATTGACCATTTTTAACGGATTTTTACCCTAAAAAGGTCACCTGGAATTTTCGGAAACCTTTTTTCTGGCTGAAATTTTCGAAGAGGTAAGTTTTGGTCCCTATAATTTTCGAATCAATAGACTTTCAGCTAGGAAATCAGAGCAATTGAAGAATTTTTAGGGGATAAAAATATGCCTATATCTGCCGTTTAAATACTAAAATACGTTAAACAGTGCTATGTTTAAGTGGTTTTGAACTGTATTCTCGTTGGGTGCCCTTGTTTAGTATGCACAATAAAAAAATGTTCAAAGATTGACATCATCAGATTCTAATAAAAAAAAAACAGCGGGCATGGGAACTCTTGAGGAGCCGGATCATCAACTGACCTTGTAACCAGCATTAGCCAGTCTATATCCAAGATTCTTGGTGTTTCCCCAGGCGTAACCATAAACCACATCGCTCCTCAATTCACTTCGCGTTAGTGGTGTAAACGTTGCATCCAGCAATCCATCTTCCCACAGTCCAAGATTTAAGCCATATTTTGCCGCAATGCTAGTAACACGTTTGATAAAATACGCTTTCCAGCCCTGATATGGAGAATTTGTCTTCACAGACAGTCGTCGACAAGCAGGGGAGAGCGCCCAAGCACCCTGAGGGACTTCGTCTCCTCCAAAATGGATGACTTTGAGCGGCTGAATCTCTGCGTGCATAGCTTGCACTTGTAAAATCAACTCTTCTACAAAATTATAGGTTGACTCCAAGCATGGATTTACAGAATTGTTGCGGAAGAATTGACCTGATTCGTAAAATGACTTGTCTTCCGGATCATTCAAGTAGAATTTCAATCCATCCTCAGATTTGCCCATATCAAAGTATTTTCTGTATCGGTTCACCGAGGCTGTAATGGCGGCATGCGAATGACCAGGGAGATCAAACTCTGGTATAATGTCAATATGCCTTTGTTTGGCATATGTCAAAATTTCTTGATAGTCCTTTACTGAGTAATGACCGGTGCCAGAGGTGTTGTTAAAGGGACCTGACCCTAACTGAGGCTCAATGCAATGCTTCTCTTGAAGGTCATGACACCGTTGGGAGGCAATCTAGGAGTTAAGCAATAATTACGATCAAAGTTCTCCTTATGCATTGTTGGTTTCAAAGTTCCCTACCTTTGTACAGGAGATCCCTCTATTTTGAAAACTTTGTTTTTTTGCCCCATGTAAGGGAATCCAAGGCAGTCCTGGATTCCGGATTCTTTTTCAGTGAAACCTGGATTCCTGGTTTTTCAATGGGTTCCTTGAGCTGTATTCCGGAATCCAAAGCCCAGGATTCCAGATATCACAAGCAAAAATTACCCTGATTCCGGAATCCCGATTTCATCACATGGGGCGACGTTTTGGTCCTGAAGATACCAATTTTAAACTAATCTCTAGGCTAGAATTTGGACACATCTGTAAAGCCTGGATACTTGGCTCTGTCCTTTAGTCAAACGTGGTAAACGACGGCACAAAGGAGCCCGGCAGGCCTCCAATTTTAGTGCGTCTTATGGGCGGTTTGACTGTAAGTAACTATGAGATACATTTTTGAAAAATTTAGGCGAAGAGAAACAAAAAAGTCTTTTAAGTAAAGTTGTCTCTTCTTTTGTCACCATCATGTATCAGACCCAGGATAGCAAAATTTGTTTTAACATGGCCATTGCTGGATTTCCAAGGTCCTTTCAAAAACTTGAGAAAATAAACTTTGGCAAATAACATTTGGAATAATCTTTTGTCGTCGCTTCAGCTGGTTTCTACAATGCATGACGACTCTTTCCTTTTCTCCTAGCTTTTGTCCCTCTGATCTGTCACACCCCACCAACCTCTTAAATTTGTACACCTACTTCAGTGAGCTCTGTTAGTCCAGGAATCTCCAGCCGCCAACCTTCATCATCCGTTAGATGAAGATGGAGTTTGTTAATTTTAAACATAGCCATGCCATCGAGTATCCTCATAACTTCATTCTTTTGAAGGAAGTTTCTAGCCACATCTATACTCAGTCCTCGATACTCATATCTTGGTGAGTCCTCAATGGTAACCCAGGGTACCTCTCCATCGCTCAACATACTTAAAAGCGACTGAATTCCCCAGAACACAGCCTTTGGTGTATTACCAACAATTCGAATGACCAGTTTCTGAGGATCGACATTCAAATTGTAAGCTTCATCGCATTCGCTCTTCTTATCCCCTATGTACACTGTACCAATCTTGAGTTCGATAAACTTTCTTGACTTTGAGGATTTCATGACTGGTATGTTAAGTTTTCCTGTGAAGGGATTAGTATTGGTAAATTCTACCTCTTATCTAGAAGGCAATGGTCAGTTATAGGTCATAAATTTATCTCCATGTACATTTTTTGTCTTTGTTGACCAGTTTTGCTTGGTCTTCAATGACCAAGACATATTCCAATGGAACGTGTGCAATATATAAATAAATAAATAAATAAAGATTTAGAGGTAGCTCATTCAAATAGTGTTTCTTCGTCTACCTGATTCCTAGCTGGTCAAACTCCAATTTGGAAAAGTTGGTTTTTGAGGAGAGTGGAAAACAGGGGTACTGGAGAAAAACCCCTCGGAACGCAGGAGAGAACCGACAACAAACTCCGCCTACTTATGGTGTCGACGCCGGGATTTGAAAACTGGCAGAAAATGTTGGAAGGAGAGTGCTCTCACCACTACATTCCCCAAAATAAATGATGATGATGATGATCTTAACAGCAACAACAACAACAACAACGACAACAACAATAATAATAATAATGCATCGACGAACCTGCTAAGTATTGACCTTCATTAACTAAACTTCTACTGGCAATTATATTCCAATTTCCGCAACGTAAGTTCACTTTTTCTGATATACTTTTAACCTTGAGTGCCGAAGGAGTGGGTAATATAAGGTTTCCAGCCTTGCGAATATCGTTGACTTTGATATTGTCGAACCGTTTCTCTGGCGTGAAGGGATCATACATATCTTGTCCTGAGCGTTTCCATTTAGAGGGAGTGTCAAACGGGCCCACAAATTTCATACTTTCTCCTGCAGTGCTGTGGATTATTCTTGGTTCCAAACCACGAGCGACCACGTACCAGTTTGGCATAACGTCGGTTTTAGAAACAATTGAGTATTCAGCTTTAAGATCTAATTTCAGTTCTTTACCAGGCAGTAAACTTGGGAAATGTCTGGTAGGCGTCAGTTTGTGGAGATAACCATCAATGTGAACCACAGCCATCTTTATCCGAGGTGTAAAACCGGGAATGATTTTTCTTATGGAGTTAAAATAAACTGTCCAGTTATCACCACTTATAACACGGCGACCTTTGTTCGTGAAAGTTAAACGAACTTGGCATCCACCAATAAGGTTGTTTAACACGTCAAATCTCAGATCAAGACTAGTCGCTATGTTGTCTAAGAGCGATTGATCCAATGCTTGGCACAGACCTAATTCATCAAAATGTAATATGAATTGTCGGTTATTGATATAAAATAATAAAATACGCAATATTAAAGCGAAATGTTAACAACTTTAGAAAGAATATCCCTATGAAAGACTTGGCCAATAGAGCATATAATCATATTGTATGGCCTAAAAGATAACTTTTTCTTTCGGGACCAATACGGGTAATCAGCCAATCAGAACCCAGGGTTCGATTTATCTGGGGGCCCGCGGATTCAGCAAGTGATGAACGTGAGGTCGAGGTTGGTTTTGTTTTGATACAAGCCTCCCTCCGCTTTTCTTGTGGAAATTATGCTTGAAAAAAACACTAGTTAGCATGAGAAGAACATGATTTACATAAAAAAAGCAGGAAGGAATGTATCAAAACCAGGTCAACTCCGGGCTCGTTTCCCATTTGCAACTGTAAAATGGTTATTGTCCTCTATTCTAAATTGGTTACCGTCAAGCAACAGGTTATCCCACTAGTCTTGTCTCCAGGAGCCTCTCGGTTACATTTTTAACGAGTGGCTCCGCTCGAAGACGACGCGATCTGTGGACAAGAATGACTATTATCCGTCGGTGAAATAATTGTTTTGGTAACTTATAACAGTAACCTGTTCTTTTAACAGCGGGAGATCACATAATACTGGCACCATTTTTAACCTTGGAACGCTACTGAACAAAAATTGTTCTTAGACATCAACGATGTTGACCGAACACCTGTTGACGAACGGGTCACTTTCGGCAAAACGTGATTAAATACTAGGAAAGAAGAATACTCTTTAATAACTATTTCTCCTTTAAACTATAAATACGATAGCTTGAGCACGGACCGCAGCACTGGTCTAGGAAAATGATTTTTCCTGTTATGGAAAATCATTTCTTCGTCTGTGGCCATGTACTGGGATTTACAGAAGACTTGTCAGTTTGTGTTCGATTTATAGCCGGATCAAAAACCACATTGACATGAAATGAAAACTTACCTGCTAAAAGAAGACATTTTATAGCTCTCCTATATATCGTTTTGTGACTAATAATGGACGTTTCCATGACTGACTTGCCGACTGTTAAAAATCCCTGTACAGCGCTCGAAGGTCTCGCCCAAGGGATTGCTTTCACGCTCAGAGAATGACTCTCTTTTAAAACGATATAAATCACCGTGTGATCCGTGATGGGCCGGGAGGGTCATTGTTATAAGACGCATCAATTGGTACACCTGCAGGTTTTTCATGCAAGATGGGTCGTCAGTTTCTTTGTTTTGTTTTGTTTTGTTTTTTTTGCGTCATACGCGTACCGATTAGAACCCGATTACGATAACTCAAAAGCAATTTTAAAAGTCAATTCTTCCCAGTAAGTAAAACTAGAATGTAGTGCAGTCAGTGTACAGTTGACTCCCGAGAACTCGACCCAAGCTAACTCGAACCTCGCGCTAACTCGAACCAAAATCGATTTCTCCTGGATTTCCTTTACACATTTCCTTTTATTTTTTACCGTCGGTAACTCGAACCCCCCGATAACTCGAACCTATAAAGCGCCTGACAGGTCGAAAAAAAGTGCACCGCAGTCCGAACTATTGAAATTACCTTAACAACTATGTATTCTTTGTCTTTCCTATTTTTGTCAGTCCAGTTTAAATACAGCGTCCAGCACCGTTTATTTATCAAGTTTTGAAGTGAGCCTGTTACTTGCATTCATTCCCAATCCCATTTTCTTATTTCCGGTTAATTGCTTCGAACTCCCGATAACTCGAACACCCGCCAACTCGAACCTTTTTCGATTTTTCTTGAAGGTTCGAGTTATCGGGAGTCGACTGTATATTAGGGCCATTTTTTCTAAAATCTAATCCAGGTGACAAATAAAATCCACTCTTTTTAGCCGTACGGATGACCGTTCAAACTGAAAAAAATATATCATAAAAAAAATTCCTTTATTTACCTTTGGCGGTATTCAATATTCATAGAGCAAAGGCTAGTGGGGCTGAGCAAATGCCTGGAACAAGCATTTCAAACAAATCATAACAGGGTTAAGTATCCTAGCTTACCTAAGGCAAAGTAGTTTACTATTTACAAGAATTTGAACTCGGGACTATTCTGCTGTAAAACAAATCCAGTTAGCGGTTAGAGCGGGACTTGAGACTGGCTAACTACAAATAGAAGTCCAGTGCTAGCTAGGATCAGACCCCAGCCACGCTGCCTCTTCCACCATATATGTATAGAACAATACATCTTCCGCAGGAGAGAACAGCGCATCGATCTCCATTTGTGAGGTCTTAGTTATATAATCAATTCCTGTTTAAATAATACCAATCCACGGAAACTAAAACGTCTTAAGTAAATGTACTCTCAAACTACCTTCGGGTATGCGGCCTTCCGTGTTTACGAAGAGGTCGGAAAGAGAGATCTGAAGCTAATACGTTTTTGGGGAAATGTTTTTCACTGAAAGCAGTTTCTACTCTTCAGTCAACTATCCCGGACACCTCTATAAGGCGCTCGCCTACGTCTAGGTTGATCTCTGCCGTTCTTCGTTCATTTTCTTTGACTCTCTAGCTACAAGCTGGACATCTCTGCAATGACTGACACTTCTAATCTGAGTAGTGTATCACGAGGGATTCAAGTGGTCGCCATAAAAGGCCCCAAGATTATGATTATACGTTCAACGTTGACATTTTTTTTTCTGTCTTCCAGGTTAATCATTGTCCTTTAACATTCTGTTGTAGTGCGAAAGGCACACAGCGCGAGATTACTGAAAAAGACGTGCCTGACTTGGGACTACAGTCGACTCTCTCTTAACGGACACCTCTGTAAAACGGACACCTAGAGTTGGTCCCTGCCTTTGTTTATTCCCTTATTTGACTCTTTATAAGACGGACATCTCTCTAAGACGGACACTTAGTGCCGGTCCCAAAGGTGTCCGTATTGGAGTGAGTTGACTGTAATACTGTAATTCTTGGCTGATCACGAACTGAATTTGCACCTGTCTCGTTTTCAAAACAAGGCCTTCATTAAGTTGATTGACCTCCATTTGTTGGTTGTCGTTCTAACAATTTACATCAACTTTTTGATCGTTTTCTCTTATTAAGTGTATGTGATTATCCATTTGAAGTTAGGAGCGACTTCCATAATCTAACTGTTTGCTTAGATTTAGCCTTTCGGCAAGACATGTGGACAGATTAAGAAAAATTGGGTTGTCTGTTGCTACAACCGTTAAATCCAAAAGGGAAATAACTTGAAGATTAAGACTTAACTCACTTCAAGAGTTGCTTGCTCATTTTTGTTCCTTAAAATCTTTATATTCAGTTACCGTTCCGCTGGCTACCAATTACCCGATACATAATGAAATTAAACGTTTTCAAGATTGCTATTTTGTCTAACATATCTTTTATAAACATATCTACAATCATGCAGAGAATTGTTGGGTGGGCCGGAAGCTCTAAGAACGGCTCACAGGATTGGTTTAGAAAACAACAGATAGCCCTAATGCAAACAAAACTAACAATGAACCCCAACTCTGAAACAACAGAGCTTTGGGCAAACAAGAATCTATCAAATTAGAGGTTCTAAAGAGGTTCTGGCCAACAGTGTTAACAGTTAAAAATATATCTATTTGCAAATGAGCGCTGAACCTCTGGCAACTCTTGTCAATTTATGTATTATTATGTTAACTTTGCGTGTATTAGCTGATAAGTCATTCGATAGCAGATCGATCCTTGAGGGGGCATGTGTTTGATGCTTTTAATTTTTTTCCTGTATCTTCCATTCCTTACAATCTAGAATATCAATATTTTTAACCATGTAATCGTACTTGTATGCACTGCTCGGCGACATTTATTTGTTAATTTTGCTGAGGTATTCGTCAGAGCTATACACAGAAGGAAAGTTAGAAGGTATTGTACTGTCAAAGTTAAAAACTCTTTACTGTTACGGTTCAGAGACTGCTTAGCTGAAAACCATAATATTTAGAAACACCAAGAGTCCAAATACTGAATATACTTCGATATCAGCTGTGCTAATTAGAATTACGTTTCGGCGACATATCTTATAAGCACAGTTGTGTGGGTTCATAGTCTCCTCGGCAGCATTTCGGCTTTGTCTGCGAGAAGAGACAAGGCGGACTGACGTAGCTACCACTGTGGGTCGGAGACTCATCAACTCACCTTTTTATTAAGGTGCAGTTGTTCGCTGTTGTTAATTAAGCTCGTTTGAAGATGACTACTTGAGTTCAAGAAAAATGTGTGCAAGGAAAGAAAAAGTCACAACAGTATACTATGAAAGCTAATTCTCCTTGGTTTTCGTCATAGATTTTTGTATTAATGTTGTCTTACAGAACCTATTGTGTAGCTCAGTCAGTTCAGTATACGGCCAGGCCTTATAGTACAGTGACCCAATCTCCTTTGTTTGGGAATTATAAGAACAATTCGCTGGCAAACTGGCTCCGTCGGCGATGGGAGGAGATTTAGTTGCAGAAAAACTCAGCCTAAGAATGAGATTTCGGTTACAACGGACGTTGCTTAACCAGCAAAAAATACGTTTCAGTTTCCTTTTTTTTAACTTTTGTTTTGAGATCAGAGTTTATCAGCAGAGTTTGCTACCAATTTGGCCCCAGACTGTTTTCTGTCGTGTGTCACGTGGTGTGCCATTCCAACATGGCGGCTGTGAGAGATTCGGTTTAAGAGAACCTCGACATAACATGGAAGGACCAAGAGACTGCAGGTAAAATGCGTTCGCTATAACATGGCTTCGTTATATCGAAGTTCTTTTTAATAAATGTTGCTATTACCGGGGTAAAGAAAATCGTTCGTTATACCGAGAACTTCGTTGTATAGACGTTCTGTACCACCATGCTTTGATTCTCTATTTAAATAAGGAGAAGGCAAAGAGTAATTATCATTCCAGGTCGCCGATTTTGAACGTCGAAGCTTGTTTTGATACTCTGGACGAGAAGTGTTCTGTTGAAAAAAACTGAATGTTCATTTGTCGACAGGGTCCTCGAAATGTTTTTGCCTGTGTTTTTCGACACTGTTGTCCTTGTCAAATCGGGCAAAGCATCTTAACAAAGTCCTTCCTTTTTACGCGAATGTCTGAACGCCCCCGCCATTTTGATCGACTGAGCACGCTTGCCACAAAATCAGGCAGTCTCTCAAATATGTATTCAATTTGTACAAGGCTCCGGTTTAAAAAAACAAACGCTGTCTTTCAAAAATGCAAACTGCAGTGGAAATGCCATAAAACGTTTCTGTCAGATTCAGCTGTATTTTACCAAAAACAGTCAAAACAGTTTCCAATCTACAGCCCGCAATAGCCGTATACGAGCAGATGCAAAGTCAATACATTTCGTCTGCAGCTTTCATCAAATAAAAGTAAAACCAATTGATACTGAGGACCAGTATTTCTCGTTATTCAGTCATCAAAAGAAGATCGCACAGCCACTGATAATTACACCATGTTCTAAATCGGGGTAATTTTTTAAAAATTACTTTAATTCGTCTGCTTTCAAAACGGGCCGCAGCATGAAGCGCCTTAGTCAAGGCGACCCAAGAAACCCAACTGTTTGCAATTGTAGGGTCATTTCTAATATAACTCTCCACTAGATATTCAGATTAAACTTGCGTCTCCCAAACCTTGTTGAAAGATCACCGATTAGAATATAGCCTCGGTTGGTTGCTAAGCCAGTGAAAACGTCACAGGTTTCTCGATGCTGTTTTACTCGAGTTGTTAGTGTTGTTCCGTTCCAGCGGTACGCCGTCGTTTAATCTCAGTGAAGAAACTCTTCGAAAAGACGGCTGAGCAAAGAGATCCGGCGTACGTTCAACTACAACTTCCGGTTGCTAACCGACCAAGAACGGATTTAAATCTGGAATCCCTCGAAAGGTTTACAGCGAGTTCAGTAACGGTGAGTGAATAAAAGAAAAAAACACCATTTGGGTTTCATTGCGGGCAGGCTGCAGTCGAGGGAGACATGCATGTCCATTTTAAAACTGAAAAATTCAGAAGTGAAATGGAAATTCGTAAAACCCAGTGAGGGATGTTCTACTTCGCTGGGGAAAATTTTAAAGAGTTCTAACTAATTTCTCTATTTTGCCTGTAAAGAAAGAGTGAAATGAACTGAACAGTTCCACCATAGAGTAGAGGCAGAAAAGCGGAGGATAAAACAGGGTACCGTGAACCTGCAAATGATTTTTACTGATTTTACATAAATTGTACCCACGGCGACAATTATGTCTCTCTAGTCTGAAAAACAAGGGATTTTATTTTAGTAACTTTTCCTTTGTTCAGATTTAATTACGAAACGTTTTGGTGGGTCGCTTGTACAATTCACATCCGTGCTGTTGCAATCGAAAGTTCTCAGTTAAGTGTTGGTCTTCTAATTGAATGTCGAATGCCCTGAAAGGACTGTTTAGAGAGGGCAAGATAAGGCAAAGCGGATGCTGTGTTCTTCAGTACTTAGAATTTGAAAGGACGAAAAGCCATGGCAAATTCAAGATACTAAACAAACATTGCACCAGCACGAGCAAAACTTTATATAAGAAGAGGCAATAGCCTTTCCATGCAGTCATTAGGTAGAATAACAACTCATCGATCGGAGTGGACTGCATACTAGGTACAGAAGGGGGAGTAGTCAAGACTGAGTGCAAGTCTACACTAAGCAGACCAATTCGTGCTTTGTTCGAGTGTGCAAAACACTGTTTAGAAATGGCATCCTGGGAATTATTTATCTCTATCTATGAACGAAGAGCTTAAGCACCATGAAAAGGCACCGTTAGTGTGTGGTATCTTGGGGGGGTGGTGGTGAGGTAGGTGGGAAGATGTGGGAAGATGCGGAGTGCTGCTTTTTCTCTAGGTGAACCATGGCCTCAAGGCTTTCTAATGTAACTTCTGATATCACTTGTCATTTGATTTAGATTCATCACATTCCGACAAAGAGATATATATATTGCTTTAAGCGTTGACATATGCAAAAATTGAGTACATGTTTCTTTGTCACGAGGCAACTCATCTGTCTTTCATTTTAGGGCTTACTACTGTTACACTAGCTCTTTCCGTTCTTGAAGCCAAAACAATACTCAGTTACAGTTGGTAAGAGTGTTTGAACCGAGAATAAAAACTTCCCTTCTTCGAGATTCGAAATCTCTCATGAAATAATTTCTGAAAATTATGTAAGTGGGTAATCTGTAGACGTAAAGATTTCGTGTCTGATTTCATCAATTCTCGACTATTTCCAGCTGTCAAGTCTTAAAACTTTCCCTATTCATCAATTTGCTACCAGTCAAAATTATACGCAAAGTTGGTATGATAGCCAGCCGATTATCTCTGATTTGGAGACCTACAGTCTGGCTGGCCTTGCTAACAAATAAAGCAATTGCGCACAGCCTCTATCTCCCGCTGATACTGCTTGTCAACACTGTTGACTAATCATTTTAACTGACACATGTCAAGTAGAGTCATGTTTCTGATGGATTTTAAGAAATGTTATGCCTTGTTATGCTTCTTGTAAGTATTTTAGAATTTTATTTCAGAAGATATACATACGATCACAGAGTAAAGCCGAATAGAAAATTGTGACACGTTATTTAAAATTCCGGTTTAAAGAGACTAATGACGTTTTAGTCGACTATCGAAGCAAATGTGTTCGCAAAAAGACATAAAAACGTACTTTTTCAAGTCGCAGTTTTTTCTCAATACATCTTGCCGCTGTCATTGTATCAATTAGGATTAATTTGAATCAGTTACTAGTGTTCCGCAACGTAAAGAGATTATTGTTTTCAGTTAAAGTGCAGGTAAAGCAATGTATAAACAAGGGGCAGTAAAATCAAATGGGACTGGGACTAGGCTTTGCTGTACGTTTTAGGACGTTCAATTTTTGTTAGTCAAGTGAAGAGCCGCTGATACCGAAGTTGGTGATGGCTTTTAAAATAAGATTTCAGTTTTGGTACAAGAAGTTGAAAAAGTTCTCCACACTCGAGCACCCGACCTCTGGATTAATATTATTCCTAGACGAATTTACTGAATAGAATCGTGGCCCCCTTTTACGTGGGGGGTTTTCTAATGGTTGAATATCGCTTGGGTGTGTTGATCGATCTTCACCACTAAAATAATCAGTTTCTAAATAGGAAGATAAAAATTTGCAGACAATAAGCCACAAAAAGATGAAACACAGCACGTTCCTTGGGTATAATCAAGAGCTTTGTTTTGCCGAGAGCCCTGTGAGCTGCAAGTCCCACGCGAGCCCGTGAGACCAGCATACCAACCATCAACACAACACTGAAACTTATGCAGACATCTTGTCAAAAAATATCATTAATACTCGGTTGGACCTCGATCAATTTAGGCAACAGCCGCCCACGTCGGGAACAGGCCTGAAATGTATTATTTTCTTTTCTTTTACTCACCCTGAGAGAACAGCAAAATATTAGAATTGAAGCTAAACAGTTACAGTTTCAGACGATTTTGTCTTTGACGCCAGCGTTAGTCACTTGTGAATGAACTTTATTAATATTCTTGCACTCATGCTGTTTAGGTCACTTTCTACCAAGTATTTTACCGACTTTAAGCTACGTATTGTGAACACAGGAAACACTTAAAAATCTTTTTTACCACAGGATATCAGTCAAGGACAGATACTTTGGTTTCAATTCATCTCTCACTAGCATGATAAGTATGTTCGATGGCTTTTAAGTCTTTTGACAACTTTTGACGGCCGGAACTTTCTTGTCAACGTTACGCCTTTAGTTGTAGCACGTTTTTAGGAAGGAACTTTTAACTGATGAATCCATCCTTTAACTCCTCTCTTGAGTCAACCCACAGCTGTTTTAGAGGCTGATTTTTTCAATATTTTAGTGCCTTTTAACAATCAGTTTGGAGTTAACTCATACAATAACAAGTTAAGTGGTCAACACAACGTACAGTTTCCTGGTTAAATCGGAAGGCTTTGGTTAAACTTTGTTGAAGACAAAGTCTGGAGGATAAGCTGGGTTGAAATTCTATTTCCAAACAAAGGGTGCAGAAAATTTTCTCTGTATTAAGTTCCTGCCATTATAAATTAAGTGACATCTCAGCACTTAGCAATGACAGATATTTATTATTTTTATGTTACCTTTATCGTATTTTAGTTATACTGACGGAAATGTAGAATTATTCTAGGATCTCGACTTTTTCGTATCCCGAGGGATAAAGGCTGATTGAGATGCGGGCGTAAGATGATACATGTTAAAGTCGAATAACATAACACTTCAAAAGATTTCCTTTTTTGAGAAAATGAATAAATATGTTGGCACTATCTGCTCTCCTTCAGCTGTTTGACGGAGCCAAGTCGCGTGATATGAAAATGTCTTGCCTGATCTTTGACATATCTGAGCTGTAATGCACTTTATAATAGATGAAGGGGGCTGGCAGATGAATGATAATGAAAAACAGGGCAACACAAATTTGCGGTGGTTTTTTCATTATTTTTAACTCTTTGATATTGAGCCTGTTTGGCCGGCCGGAGAGCTAAGGAGGGGCGCGTATAAGCTATAAGTTTTTACTGGGCTTGGTTTACATCCAGTTTATTCTGGGATAAGATATCGAAATCAGAGATTTGGGTCTAGACATGCGGGTATTATTTACTGGGAAACTGATCAGCGATATTAAAAATTTAGCCTACAAAATCTGAAACTCAGGAATCAGAGATATTAGTGTCTAATCTCCAGCAGGGAGGCAAAAACAGAGCCTACCAGGATCTGATATAGACCATATATTGAAAAACATTAGTGTCCGGGACCACACATCTTGGACTTGCACTACCCTCGAAAAATGTACATTGTACTCCCTCCGGCCCTACAGGACACCACGGAGATACACTGACACGTGCTTCTTGTGTAGCCACATTGACGCCGATCACCGGAGAGCATTTAGTTGGATTTGTTGATATGCAGACGACTACGACAGGCCACTTGAAAAACGGCTGACATTTCCGCATAAAATGACAGCTACTTAAGAGCGGTCGCCTTTGATCGTGTGCGGTGGTGATCCGTCATATTGCAAAAGCGCCAAACATCTTTACGAGTGACAGGCAAAGGCGATAATGAGCTATTTGCGTAACACAGACTTGTGACACCCGTTTCGCGCATGAATTAATTACGTTGGGTTTTTAATCATTTTCGCGTTCAATTTACTGCAAAGCTGTGTTCTATGTGCTTGATAGTCACTAAAAGTTGTTGTGAAAACTTTCCAGCTCTTTTAACTAAAAAAAATGGCCGTGTCTTCATTGCTTTTAGATTCGTTATATTTTCGGTCGTAATAAAAACCAAGACGGCTGGATGGATGGATGACATTTGCGGCGGCGAGTGCATTGTTTGTTTTTGATAACTATAGATTACCTGTCAAAACTGGAATGAGTTGTGGCTGTGAAAAACAAATTATCTAGCGCTTTTGTTTGCTTTGTGAAAGCTTTTCACCACTTCAATGTATAGCCCTACAATAAATACCAGATACCCGCAAACTTCTTTTGTTACTGGGATTTAGTAGTTTCTAATGGAATATTTGATGAAAAAAACACCTAGAGGCTGGCAAAGAATCTTGCGTTTTAAAAATAATTGCCTTGTTTGATTAAGGGCTTTACTTAGGCAAAATGATATCGCATTTCCCGTCTTTCGGCCGCGTGCCTGCCCCTCTTTTAAAGCAGATGATATCTTTTAATAACTTTCCGAGAAGAGTTTTCACTTCTTATCTCATGAACTCATCTGGTTTATTTGAGGTATAGACAAACATTCGTCCAAAGTTTTTGTAAAGAGTGTTGTGAAAACTCTCCACAGCTGTTCGAGGGCTGTTTTGTATGTGCCATGAAGTTTGTCTTCTTTTCAAAATGAGCGAAAGCTCGACAAACAAAGTTTGCTGGGCAGTCCTCCGAAAGAATGAAAATTAATAAAACCGGGATCAGTTGAGCCCTCGTTCACAAAAAATAAAGACATTTTTTTATTTCGTTTGTGTTTTAAGCTTCTTAAAATCTGTTATCGCTTCTTATAATTGCTTTATTAGTTTCAGAATTAATTATGCAAATATAGGTAGGTAAAAGATGAAATAGCGTTGTTTCCAACTGCTATATTGGCAAGGTTGTGTTATGAAATGAGCTTTCCGGCGGTCAGGAGGTCCGTTTGATTAATAACCGTGTTTGAAGGATGTGTTATTACATGTCGTGGCGGTACTTTTCCCAACACTAATAGTTTCTAAATGTTCGGTGAGGCTTTTGGCGTTATTTGACAGATCTGTCAAGGCTATTAGACATGTCAACACATTATCGAATCTCATTGATAATGCCTGAACGCCTGTAGTCTTGATTGATAGCTCCATAAGATAACACTAAGAAGTGTCAGGGGATCAAACAGTGCCGAACTGTAAACACAGTATCTCAGACTCTTGTGCACGCCGCGATTTAACGTCAACGCGACGCCATAGCTCCTTGTGCCACTTAAGGACCCCATTGGAGGTCCCTTTGTTCGAAACCCTTCTAAGGAAACAATAAGAACAAAAGCGTGATTTTAAACATACAACGAACACCGGGTTGGAAATTGACAAGTTTTACACAACTCACTTCAACACGTATATCCAAACAATAGGTGACAAAAATAATTGACGAAGATTGACAGGATGATTGCTTACGAACATGGCGCTGACACGCTAGGCGATCTACTACTTAATTAACTTCTGTGCTCTGATTGGTTACGGAGCAAATCATCAATCAATATCTTATATAGCCAATTACTTTGATGTCCAAGGATGACAACTTTGTCACTTTGATTATCCAATCAAGGAGTGAAATATCGCTAACAACGCTTACTGATTGGCTGGCGGCAAATGTTCTCTAATCTAGCCAATTCATTTACGACAGAAGAGCGCTCAAGCTTTGTCTGAAGTCGGCTCTTTTCTTCTAAATCTACACCTTTCATTGTGTAGTATTTAATATTTCACAAGGCCTACCGCACACACACATAGTCCAGATATGCCGACGCGAACAATCGCTCTCAAAGCAACTGAAAGCTCGGCTGAAACATCTCGTTCCCCGTCTCACCGAGTACCCCTCGAGGCCTTACAAATGTTGACCCAAAGTGTTTCTAAATGCAATCAGGAGTATATCCAACCACTTCCCTTTAAGGTAGTAACACTATGGTTGTAATATTTTATAATATCTCAACGAGGTCCGGTTGTTATCAAGTCGTACGCCACGCCAACATCTTACTAAAACTACCCTTAATTTTCACTTTACTGTCGATTCAAACCGCGTCATTATTATTACTTTTTATTTAACAGGAAGAGGAACAGAAAAAGTCTCCTTTAGCTCTTCTAGCTGCGACTTGTAGTAGCATCGGTAAAAGCGAGCCTTCAAAGGAGACAGGCGAGTCCACTGAGCCAGATAAGACATCTTTAGGCCGTAAGATAAGCGACGACGAAACAAGATCTTCCTTTAAACCTTACAAACACACCGCCGGAGAGATTCAGAAAATAGACGACATGAACACCGAAAAAGCGGGATTTCGAGCTCCTAGTAAAGAGAATAACACGTCCGTTTCGCCCATCACGAGCATCAAGGAAGATCGAGCGAAGAATTCTGTGATGCCGGCATACTCGTCGAATAAGGAGACACATTGTGGAAGCAATCACTCGAGTCCACAGAGCAGGTTATGTGGAATGTTTGTAGACCCAAGCCAACAGACTTTTGGTGTTCACGCACTTCATAAGGAGTGCGGTCTGACTGGCTACGTTCATCCCGCCTCCCTTCTACCTTTCAAGGGAACTATACAACCATATCCCGTATCAACTGGCCAGGATCCCTCGTCTCCTACTTTGAAAACACACGCTCTTCCCACCTCCATGCCGCTCAGCTTTCCTACAAGTTTCCCGCAGTGTGGCTGCGGATTTTGCTCTCCACATCCAAGCGACACAGCTCCGGTTTTGAATAATATGAGCACGGGCAGGCATTTACTTCACAATCCAGTAAGCACACCCTATATGGATTATCTACAGAGGGCTGCTGTATGCCGCGATGTTAATTGCACAAACTGTAAGCCACAGTATTCACCTTATGCGTTTCCAAACCCAATTTCTCAATGTGGACCACACTGCACTCAATGCGACAGTGTCAAACCAGATCAAACACCGCCATCGCCTTTCCCGTGCTTTACCTATCCCCATAACATGGCCTTGTACAAGCCTGGCGCCACCTCAGCAGCGGACGAGACCTCCCCTTATGTGTGTAACTGGGTAGCAGGCACTAAACACTGCGGAAAATCGTTTGCGACTTCTGAAGATTTATTCCAACATTTACGGACTCATACACAAGCGGGAACCCAAGCTAGTCCGGCTACATACGCCGCGCAGTCGACTTGTAATGTACATGGTTGTCCTTGCAAGTTAAGAACAAGCCCGTTGCAATCAAGCCTGCACTCCGCGAGATACCGACCGTATTATTATAAGCCACCGGGTTTTCCTGCCGGACCAACAGGTTGTTATTCACCATATCCACTTCACGGATATGACGCGCACCGACTTTTTAAATAATCTTTGAACACTGGAGCGCACGGTTAACTTGCGTAAGATTGGACATTGGCCGAGTACAGGCTGCTAATTTTCATGACTGCCTTAAATGTGTCAAGGGTAGGTTAAAGTGACTCTATTGCAGGAAAATGAACTAGCGGAAACTCTTCTGGTGACTGTAGTGAATTTCAAACAAAGAGAAAAACAGATCACTTGAGATGCTAGCAGCCGTTGTGTACTGATAAAACTCAAAGGAGTTAAGGTGTAAATAGGACCAACTTCTCCTTATATTCTTGTGCGCTTTTTTAATGGGGAGTAATTTTTACACTTAGAACAAAACTTACAAAAGATTTTGCCGGCAAAAGTTTGCTTAGCAAGTGTAAAGGTAAAGAAACTTAGCACCGGATGAATAAAACATGTTATTTTCTCTAAAAAAAGCTGTCTGGTTTGTTTTGCTTGAGGAAAGGGAGTGCGTTTATCAATTTCAGGATCTTTTTTGCCTGCCGCTTGCAAGGTTTTTAGTTCGTGATCGAGGAGAGGAAATATTCCGGAGACTTTTATCTCAAAAGTTAAAATGACCGCAAGATGTTTCCCAAGAACATGCTAGATAAAATAGTCATCATGAACGTGCCAATTTTAAGATAGCGGTTTTTTTCTCGCTGCGGGGCATTAACTATAGACAAAGTAGCGTACGGATAAATTCGCCCTTTTCTCTTTATCCTTGAACAACTCTTTTCAACGTTTGATTGACAGCTATAAGTTGCTGTCATTAACAACTGATCTTTCCTTTCACATCACTTTTGACAGTTTTGACAGATCAAAAGGAAGCGGCGACATTAAAGACATTTTCATGAGTTTTGCCACATATCCAAACAGTTTTCACTAGGGAGCTCAATTTTCGGTTTGAGGGTGAAAACGGCGATTAACATTTATTTATTTATTCTGTCGTATCTTAACCCACGTCTCACCCAATATCAATTACTTGCTGCCAATCATCCTGACTGTTCGTCGCTCGCCCGCTGCGAAAACCAATCTAACACTGTCGCTGCTAAGGAAATGAACTGTCACTTGTCGGAATCCTAACTAAAAATTAAATGAATACTTTCAAGTTGATCTATCTTAATGAGATAACATTAGTGACTGTAAATCACCTTTACTTAAAACAAGGCCGCTTGTCCAACTTGTCAAACAAGAACGAAAAGTGTACAGAATTTGGCAGGTCAATGCGATGTGCCGACTCAAATGAAAAATGAAAATTGCTTCTGGGGGATTGTGAAAATGCCGGCGTCTTAAAAATGCCTCACTAAAGTGTTATCAATCTTGTGAACACGATAGAACGCATTGATCTTTATCAAGCCAAGTGCCTCTTTGATATGGATCATGTCTTGGTCAATTCACTTTCATTGTGCGTGATACTGTGGTCAATATCGCTGAAATTGCTTAGATTTTGTACATATTTCATGCAAGGCAATTTACAAAGCTCCCGACAGCTGAACTTTGAGCTGTCAGCTTGTCGTAATAGCAAGTCGTACACCAAGATGCAGTCATTCAGTGCTAGCTGTTATCAAACTAAGGCGACATCTTGATGGCAGGGCAGTGGTACAAACAGTGCTTGTCGGTAACTTATTTGATCTTGAGTGAAACCTTTCATCGCGGTTAAGATTATTAGGCTTCAGGAAAAAAGTTGACTTGATCTCGACAGCTTTGAGCGTAGAGTAATGGAAATGGGGCAAGAATTAATTGTGTTGGATACCTCAATCCTCGAGTTAATTCACCTTAATAAATGGCTTTTCTCCGTTTTTTGATTACACCGCATGACAGTTTCAACTTATGTACTCATGGGTTGCCAAGGAAAGAGTTTAGTTTCCAATAGTGACATTGTCTTTTGCAGATACATTGCACAAAAGCAAATTTATTTTGAACAGGAATTCAGCTGCTTTTGTTTGCAATAGGCGTTAATTTTAGTTCGACTGTTATAGAAAATGACAGAGTAGACACTGTTAACTTAAGACCGCGTTTATTAATTTCAAGAGTACCAGATGACTTTTGAAAGACTAAATGCAAAATTTTCCGCTTAAGTAAAGTGAACTTCTTGCTTCTAAAAGCACTTAATTTTCAGTTGTAAATCCTGTTTTGTTTTTCTGTTAGTTTTTGTTAGTTCAAGTCCATCTACATTTCAATTGGCCCTATTCAACTTTCATGTATCCTTTAGTAGGAGTTGGTTCGTTGTTTAACACCCACATGTGAGTTTCCGATTCATCAAATTTTCACGCTTCTTTTATGATTTCTCTTTTCATTTTCACCCGGATTATAAAGTAACTTTATTTTCATAAATAGGGGACCATATCCGGCGCGCTCCATTTTAGCGATTTGTTCAAAAAACAATCAAACAACTTCATAAAAATGAAATAGACGACATTGCTTTTTCGAGCGAACACGAATATGATTTTCCCTTGAAAGTTGATTTATAAATTTCCAATTTATTTAGTGGATTTATCGTCAAAGGACGGATTAAGTCGCTAACTCTTAATACATGATGCTCAGAGATCACCCATACAACTTCTCCCGAGTCTGTCCGTATTGGTCCGTATTGCCTAGAAATTTCAAACCGTGTGAATACAAATAAAATATATTGTAAATCTGCAACCGGCTTTATAAATCCCACATCTATCATATTTCCTGCTTTGTTTTCAACGATTTAGGCTGACATCATAGGTCATAGCAATGATGAAAAAACTAAAATTGCTTCGTTATTGCGAGACTGAGTTTTAAAATAGATATAAAATCAAAAAAGTTGTAAGATAATCAAGTCTAAATCGAATGAGCCTTCCCTAGTGGTTTTAACATGCCTTTAAAGCAAACAGAGGAACGCGAGTGAGAGATGTCAAACTTCTTTCCCAAACTAGGGAAAACAAAATAGTCGAAATCGGGCAGTAATCGTATGATTCAATTTATGCATTTATGAGTAAATCAATCCTACAGTAACGTACATAAAAAACGAAATGCATTCGTAAATCGTGCGATACCGCTGTAAACAATTACTTGCAATATTTTAAAAAATATAATAAAATCAAGAAATGAGCCGATATCTAGATCTCTAGAAAACTACTTGCTCGAACAGAAAAATGGGCGTATGTTGCGTGGCGCGTGAGAGACTTGGACGTACGTGATGCGAGGCGGCTGGTGGAGTTTATATCACGATAAGGGATTTTCCGACCGGCCGGCGACAGCTTGAAAAATATGAGGAAATCGCTATCAAATTGATTGATCTCAAGTAGATAGCGGTGAGCGAGCGTAAGCAGGTTTCAACCCGTGTTGATGTGACCGTGCGTGAAGTGCTCCATATCGTGTCAAAGGAGGAGGGACATTAGGCATCGCATCAAGACAGGCTGGCACCAAGAGTTTAAAAAAGGTAATTTTAAGCTGGAAAAAATTGCACTGGAGATGTCGTAAATTAGAAGCAAACATTACTATCTTGCTACATCGTAATTCACAGCTCAACTGACTGTAACAACTTTCTTCAGTCTACAGTTCTACAGGGGTCGATTACTCTTCTATCGTAACTTCAATGTTTAAGAAGCGATTTTGCCTTAAGGCGACAAAAAACAATGGACGGCAAATAAATTTCGCAGCCAGCGACAAGAAAGGATAACTCATGGGACATTTTTCTCTCTTGGATTGCTTGTGAGCATGTTCTGCGCAAGAAGATAGGGAATACTTTGAGAATCAGTTTTCCCCGGCAATTCTGCATTTTGAAGTGAGAGAATATATGGCGGGGAAAAAAATAATACTGAGTAGTAATAATAATAATTTACAACAACAACAATAACAATATGAAGGGAAGACATGATCAAAATCAAGGTTACCGCAAGGGGGTGGAGCGTTTATTGAGTGGTAGAAATTTCTCTTTAGGACCACGGTGAAGGATTAGTAAGGCGATACAGAGATAATAGACACTGTAAGTGGACTGGGCGGGGAACAAAAGATCTACTCAACGATAGAAGGAGCAAGTAAAATCATGAGAGCCTCAGTTACATCTGCATGATTGACCAATTTTATTTTCATACCAAAGACCAGGGCGAAGAAGCTTATTAATCATGCATTACAACCTACCAGTTAAGAAGTATAAGAAAAACATTCTTCTTAAACTAGTACTTGCCTAAACATGTTTTGTTACGGTGTCTTTTCAATTCATGTTTGAGAAACAATAGTTTCCGGAGCATTTTATTCATGAGCCATTGATTGCTCCCCACTTTTGCTCCCCTAAAAAACTGCCAGTTCTCCTTGGACACCACTTCTAAAACGATCAAAATCAAGGTTAACGTGAGGGGTGGAGCGTTTTTTGAGAGGTAGAAAATATCGCCATACACCATAAAAAGACGGAGCATTAAACACTTCAGGTCCACAGTGAAGGATAACTAAACCAATACAGAGAGCCTAGACACTATAAGTGGGCTGGGCCCGGGAACTGCAAAGAATGTTTAGGGAAGCACTAGTTGAATGTTCATCTTTACGTATTGACTGGGAGGTTGAATTGATGGTTGACAATCTTCTTAGCCCTGATCTTTGGTATGAAAATAAAATGTGGCCATCGCGTGACTTCAGGTTATCGCGCTTTTAGATACAGCGAGTGTAGGGGTAATGCTCTCAGCGTGAATCGTTCTACCCACTCTCGGAGCAGATCTATGGCACTGAAGCACGCTCTGTGAGCAGAATTGAACGAATCTGCATGTCGCTGCCAATAGCAGACGGCGTTTACATATCGGAGTTGGCCAAATTTGAAAAGACTTACAAACGCGCGGTTTGGTTAAAGACCTATTATACTCTGTTTTTTTCCTCACTGTTCACCCGATAACATCCACCCTCTTAAATAGCACATGACTGAAATAAATTTCTAGATGGGTGCCTTCCATGTCGTAAATAACTTGGAAACTGCGCCATCCATTTTGACTATCACGTTTATGTGACTACCAGAAAATCAATATGAGGGGCCATTATAATTATTGTTTCTCTTACATCTGTCAAGAGAGAATACAGTAACTCATTCTCTCTTGTATACAGTACCTTTAGCCTGCGTAGCAGGCGCTAGGAAGTAAATGGGCACAAGAAAGAACGGGCGCGCGCGAGGGATTTACATCCTAGCATAAGGCCGGCTTCCCCACTTCTAAGCTCTCCTAAAACCCTTGAAATGCAGAGGTCCCCCTTTGTTTTGAAAGGAAATCGAGTTACGTTCTTTTTTAGGAGCCTTGGGGAAGGCTAATTTTGTTAGTCGAAATATTGGCCTCAAATAAATCAGAGCATTGTCGTATTGCCAGCCTTGCGCCATTCAGTTTTGTTTTAAGCCCATCTACATGTTTGATGCCGATACCTGCAAACAAAAAATACATCCGATTATAAGCTAGCCTGCGAACGCAGACTTATTTCCAGTCGTCGTTTTTCTTCACCCGAGTTACTTTCACATTTTTTATTGCGGAAATATGCCCCCCGTTACGAAGATGTCTAAGGCTAAGCTTATAAGCGGCAGTTTGATTTTGAGAAGCCCGAGTTAAGTAGTTTTCCTACTAGTCGCACTTTCGCCGTCAGTCGTGCCCACCTTGTTCGCCTCGCGGACCACACTGTTCGTCCGCAGATTATAACTACACTTTGATCCGTGACTGCATGCCAAAAGGGGCTACTGAATCTGGAACGAACAATGATAAGCCATATACTGTTACAGTATGATCTAAAGCTGCCTGACCCTAGGCTCTTTACATCAATCCACAGTGCTTGCTTCTCAGTTGCACCCCTCTTATAAAAATGCCAAAATTGGTCCAGAGTCTACGATCTTTGTCGCATTGTAAATATGACCAAGTGTGAATTATGAAACAGCTACTGTACGGTTGCCAATAACTATGCTCATACTTAGTAAAGCCCGTGTACCAGTCACCCACAATAGCCTAATTCCACTGCCAGGGCTCCTGCCAAATTCCTATGGAAAAAGAGAGGATATTAAAAACTCCTCTCTTGTATGGAACTATTCAAGGGTTTTATGAGAGACAAAATTAATTGTTTTCGCTAGCATCAGAGTTAACGAAACAGCTGCTTAGGTTAGCCTTTTACTGAAAAATGCCTTGTGTCACGAGTAAATTTTTGTACATAGATGTATGCTGCATGTGACCATGATGGTTCCCAGGCCTTCTGAGCCATTCAAATTGGCGACGCAGCACAGATTAGCCTTCAGTGCTGCCTTCAGTGCAATCAGTGTAGGCGTTTTCTTGGGGCGCGCGAATGTTTTTGCCCGCGAATATTTCTACTCTCCCCAATCTTCCTCTGTCGTAAAATCAAAGATGGCGGCTACAACAATACGAACACAGTGAACAAGGTTTGGCCCACCCAAAATACGCCTGCACTGCAGGCTAAGCGCGGATCAGATGTAGCATCGGCTAAATTTGTTGCAAATTGGACTGAAAGCGCTACCAGCTTGTAACTGATAAGGTGCCCAGAGTTATGGGACTTTATGGCACAAACAAAAACATAAAAGCGGCAGGGGTATTTTGCAGAATTGGAACGGCGAAATGACTCTGAGGTTTAGCGATTAAGGTAAGGAAACAGGGTGAATCAGGTTCCACTTAGTGTCATTATAATTGGCAAACTGACCTGAAACTTGATTCACTCAGTTTCCTAACCCTAATCACTCAACTTCATAGTCATTCGGCGTTCTGCAAAATTACCCCTGCCGGTGTTTCTCGTGCGCTATATCTCGATCCACGTTACAGTTACTGCATTTTAAAAGCTATGTTTCCTCGCTAATCACGGCCAGTGCATAGCGCAGAAACATAGGCAAATTTATCTTCCTTGTGTAAACCAGTCGCCCTTCTATTAAAAAATACATTGGAAAGGTTATTTTGTAGGCGTGCTTGTTTTATAAACCTGGATTTAGGCTTTTGTACATTATGCTTTTGCCTCCCCACTGAAATGCTCCACCTTAATGCTCCATTTTTCCCACTAAAATGCTGGGTCTCCTCCAAAAAGTCACTAAAATGCTCGGATAATGCTCATTAAACAAACGGTTTTTTAAATTAATTTTAAAGTTTACATTTACAAAAACGTGCAAGCCGGTTGCAAGTAACAACGACAACGTGTACAAGTTCATAAATACTGCCAAAAGAAACAGCTGTATTAGGTTTTTTGTGAATTTTGAGTTTTAGTCTTCATTTTCTTTAAAAAAGCAGGAACTCGTGGGGCATGGGCTCCTGAAAAAGTCCATTTCTATTTTATTTTCTCGGAAAAAATTAATTTTCCGGGGAAAATGCCACTAAAATGCTCGAATAATGCTCAATGCTTTTGCCTCACTAAAATGCTCGAAAAAATGCTAGCATAATGTACAAAAGCCTACCTGGATTCAGGGGCACCCAACGAGAATATAGTTCAAAACCACTTAAACATAGCATTGTTAAACGTATTTTAGTATTTAAACAGTAGATATGGGCATATTTTTATCCTCTAAAAATTTTTCATCTGTTCTGATATCCTAGCTGAAAGTCTAATGATCCGAAAATTATAGGAGCGAGCTAGGAGAGATGGCTGTTTTCGAAAGCTAGTTTGTTATCAAGCGAAAAACTGATGTTTAACTGATGGACAAAATTTTTAGAAATATTTGAATTAAAACGAATTCAAATACGGACCTCTCGCCTGAATTTGTCCATACCAAGTTTCTTTGTCTTCTTTGGACGCGAATGACATGATTTACTAGACCATCTCCTTGATAAACTTAAAAAGAAACACATTATTTCAATAAAATTAATTACATGTAAACTAACTGGCTGTTTGGCTGTTATATAGATTCTTACCGGCAATTTTTCGTCGTGGATCATCAGCAAATTAATCACCACTTGGACCAAAAAAAGAAAACGATCAAAACAAAAATACTGTTCAAGATTTCATCCTTTCGCGCCATCGTTCTCAAAATTTCGCGCCAAAAATTCGCGCCTGTGATCAAAAGCAGCGGCTTCCAAGGTAATAATATGCGCGCCCCACTTCCCGGTAAATTATGAATATTCAGGTTATACTTCGTTGTGGAGAAAACAGTTACAGCAATGAGCTTGTAAAACTGCTTGATTCTTGAAAAGAACTCTTTTTACCAGCTAGAACTCATGCCAAAATACAGCACAAGGACTTATGGCCGAAATCGCAGCAAAGAGTCGCAAATTTCCCGGGAATTTGATGAAATTCAGAAGAGCCAAAATTCGAATTCGACCTCTACTTCAGAAAACACTTTTACAAGAAAACTCAGCAGAAAGTCACCATGGTCGAGAACAAGTAGGGTCGTTGAATTAAGTGTTAGCAACTTGGCAAAGGAAGCAACTGTAGACGGATCAAAAACAAACAAACGCAGGAAATTAGACGTGATTGAGGAGAAAGACCCATTCGCTTTTGACGAAGATGACGTGACGACTCAAGGCTCAAAGAAAATCGTATCTCAAAGTAACGCCATCACCAAACAACGAATCACAAACCAGGCATTAACAACAGAATTTACCGATAAAAGTACAGATGATGAAGCTTATAGTAGCTCACAGGAATGGAGTGAAACTTCCTCACAGGGCGGTGAAAAAAAAGTTTCCAGTAATTACAGGAAAAAGCCAACTGGGGTAAGTCTAAGTATATTTTGCTGAGAGATAGAGGGTAAATAATTGTCCAATTTCAGTGAACTATCAAGCTTGCAATTATTATTTATTCATCAAATTTTCGCGTGGAACGAATGAAAAATAAAACAATACCAGGAGAAAAGCAATAGGTTCCCCAAAAGTGCTTTATGATCAGGCATCACAGTATTCGTATAATGTGTTTTTGTTTTAATTTAACAGATGAGTTGGCTCATAGATGTGTGCAGTTTTATCACGCGGGTCTTCTAAGAAATGTATTACTTTGGTTGTCAATGAAAAAAACACAGTAATTGGTATTATTAGAAAATCACCCTGGATCCAGTATACCCAAAAAACTTAAATTAGTTAATAAACTAATTATTAAAAATAACACATAACAAAATGACTTAAACTGTGACATGTCCATTATTGTGAACTTCATTGGCTTCAACACGTTAGTAATCATCACAGTTGTGTACACTTCTTAAGCAGTTAAAAAAACCCTGAAACATATTCAAGCTTGAACAAGATTCCCATAGCTTTTGTGATGTCGAGTGCTGCAGTGCTCTTACCACTGACCTATCATGCCAATTATAAGCTGGTCACTTTTTGGGTTTGTAATATACCGGTAGCAAATGAAGATGTGAAAATGAACAAAAGGGAGATGTAAAGAATCAACCATAAGAGGACACAGAAAAAAATCTGAGCCCCAGATGGGATTCGAACCCACGACCCTCCGTGTTCTAGATCGGATGCTCTGACCTCTGAGCTACTGAGGACTCGTTGGCGAGCAAGGGTTGCTCGCCAACGAGTCCTCAGTAGCTCAGAGGTCAGAGCATCCGATCTAGAACACGGAGGGTCGTGGGTTCGAATCCCATCTGGGGCTCAGATTTTTTTCTGTGTCCTCTTATGGTTGATTCTTTACATCTCCCTTTATTTCCTTTATAATATTAATATCAGTGGCATAGAAAATGAACAAATTACATTTTATACATGTTTATCATTTCTGTGTTAAATCTTTTTCCCACAGTTCTAATGTATGAAATATCTTACGTTCATTTTCGTGTCAATGGCTTTGTACAGATGGTACAGCTGCTATTGTCATCCTGGTACTGACCACAGATGGTACTGTTTGTCTGTAGTATTTTTTCTTTTCATATTGTTTCTTTGTTACTTTGCAGTCCCCTTTCAAGAATTTTCTAAAGAACAATGACAAGTCATTATCACCAAATAAAAGCAACTCTTTAAGGAGACTTTCAGCCTTGGTAAGAGCTTAATAATATTATTATGTTTACCCGACTTACATTTCTTATACTTGAAAGAGAACTTTGTCCTTGACCCAGCTACTCATAGGCCAGGTTGCAGTCACTCAGGTTTACAGTACAAAATGTATTAACAACTTTTTTAAAACTTAGAGTAACTTGTTGATTTTACTGCAGTAGGTGGCTAAAAAAGCCAGCTGCCAGCTCCTGATGACGGCCCTGAATTAACAAGAACCTCAAATTACAAAATTGGGTTGAAAATTTTGCTTTTCCTTGGGTTAAAGGGAATCATCGTGGAAGAAATCCATGCAGCGTGCAAAGAAAGTAGTGTCCGATAGCCCGGGGCTAGTGGATTTTGCTATCGCGCCAGTGAATTCTGTTCTTAATTTGCCCGACGGGCAAGTGAAGTACTTTTGAGGAATTCAACCTACAGAACAACTGTGAAATCATTTCTGCTCATCAAAAACTTTGGGGGGACTAGTTGAAATGACCTTTGGGCTAGTAAATGCCAGCTTCACCTTGCCCAAATTGCAAGCTGTAAAAATGACTTTCTTTGCACACTTCCCACAGCTAGCATACATGCATAGCGTAGACCACAGACTTTTATCTCTGCAGCCCCTCTTTGTTTTATTTTGGTAATGACTTGATTTACTTTATCACTGGTTATTGTTAGATTCAGTTTGTCATTCCTAAACCAGTCCCACGTGTTGTTTTGATTGGGCATTGTAGTCGTTCTTACCTCTTACCATCCTTGTTTGTATGGCTGCCCAGTTTATATTATACCCATTGGCTCTATTTATTTTGTTTGAAGCCAACTAGTGCAGATTTTAGTGAGGACTCCCAAGATGATGAGTACGCTGATGTTCCAAGTGTCAAACAGACTTCATCATGGCCACAGCCAAAGAAAGAACACTCTGCGAGTGCAGTAAGAGTTAAAAGAACAGAGAAACCAGTGAGTCAATAGTTATTGTTAAAGATCAGCAAGTAACATCAACATCTGTGACTTTTTTTGAATTCCAACCCCCAGTCTGTGAAAAACTTTGTTACTATTATCATTTTTTTAAAATAGCATAACAGTTTCCTGTCTTTGCCTTTGCTATGATGGGTAACAATTTTGTTTTTACAATTCTAGCTTTTTACAGTTGTGAGAAATGTGAAACAAGTTCATGAGTGCTTGGAGTCTGGAGAGGATCAGCAGGTGTGATATAGTGTGTCACTGAAAATGAAACCTTGTAATATTAATGATAATAGCAGTTTCATGTTGGAAAAAAAAACAGACAAACAAAAAAGTAAACAGGAGTTCAGAAAAAAAATAAATAGAATTAATTTTAAATATTGAATATTAATTGTTCAATTAGCACTTCTGTTAGGATGAGTCAATTATGTACACTCAGGTTCATTAAAAATCCAGCTGATAGAGGGCTAACGGTGTGGATCTTGGAGAGATTAATCATCACTAAAAATGTGGGGAAAATCCCATAATTATAGCTTCCAAGTACCCTTAGTCTGTAGAATTGTATCACACATGGACAGTGAGAAGATTTGGCAGCATGACTTGCTTCCCTCTTTTCTTGGTTTAAGACTCTTTGCCTCTTGCAGTTGAGAACTTCCTCATAACCTTCCAGGACTACCTTTGGGAATCTACCCAATCTAGCTAATCAATATTCAATAGGTTGTAATATCTCCTCCTATTTCATTCAGCATTTAGTAAGTACTGAATTTAAAAAACCTTGATCTTTTAACAAACACTTAGCTTACATTTCATTATAACCAAAGATCAACATGCAAAGAAAGGCGTGTCCAATAGCCCGTGGCTATTGGATTTTATTATCGGGCTAGTGAATTCTGTCTTTAACTTGCCGGCCTGGTAAACGAAATTTTTTAAGGAATTCTAATCTCAAAAGAACTGTTATCGACCCTGCTCATCATTGGGCTAGTACATGCTAACTACAGCTTGCATGAATGGCAAGCTGTAAAATTGACTTTCTTTGCTCCCTGAAGGATAGTAATGTAGAATAACATAGAGATGTATACTGGCATGTGCTGACTTTTTCTTAGTTCTTTGATGATGTCGAGTACCTTCTGGATGGCCTCAAAGAGAGCCGATCAATATCAACACGTTGCCTTAGTGCGCTGGACTTTGCATCACATTGTTCTCAAACATTATTTAGAGTGAGTCTAAGAGCTCATGGATTTTCACCCAAGATTTTTTCTTCCCTTCAAGATGCTCCGTCCGATAAGGTGAGGATTCCAATAAATTGAAACAGTTATCACATTGTCTTAACAAGAATCAATGCCAGTAATGTTTTGTAATAATGTAGGGTTTATCCATGGTTCACAGGAAGTGGTATATTAATTTTTTATCCATTACTGACAATGCCAAAGAGAAGGAGACACGGCCTGATGAGCCACTTGGCTCAAATACCAACTTAACCTTCACCTTTTACAATGTATGAATTAAGATTATTTATTGAATAAATACAGTTGACTCCTGATAACTCAAACCCTCGCTAACTCGGACCAAAATCGATTTCCCCTGGATTTCTGTCATGCATTTACTGTAATTTTACCCTTGGTAACTCGAACCCTCGATAACTTGAACCTCCCACTAACTCAAAGTAGTTTTTTCCCCCTCAGATCATTTCTATATAATTTTACCCTTGATAACTCAAACCATGTTTTGAGCCCTTAAGAATTGGGGAAAAAACAGTCTAGTGGTGTCTGAAACATTGACTTTTGAATATCCCATTGGGCATGTTGTTGCTTCTCAAAACAGTAAAACGCATGCTCTATTTAGGCTTTTGTTTTGTTATGTTACGTTCTGATTTATAATCTAGAAGTATCTTTCAATTTTCACTTAACATTTCTACAATTAACTGTGATTAAAATGTTCACTGTGCGGTAAAAACTGTTTTTTCCTTACTCCCGGCTATTTTCTTCAAGCTCCCAATAATTCGAACTCCCGATAACTCGAACTTTTTTTGATTTCCCTTGAAAGGTTTGAGTTATTGGGAGTCAATTGTATGCATGTTGGTGCAGTGACTAGCACCTTTGCACTTTTACTCAGTTAACACTTTAATTATTTACTCATTCTACTGCCATTCCAGTGCCTTGCTCTTTGTACATCAGCTATAACCTTGATGTTATCTCAAGATCGTCAAAATGCCGACTTGGACAGATTTGCTCTTGGTGAGACCCATTATCATCTACTGTCATGTAGATTGCTCTTCTCTCATTCCTTTAAAAAAAAAAAGTCCCATACAATATACCATGCACTTATTGCCTGTTAGTGGACTAACCATGCCCTTCAGCAGTTCTCTCAATGTCCAATGTCTTTGTGACAGTAGGGAGTTTTAGCAACGAGGATGACGATAGCAGCAAAAATGTCACCATTAAAAGTCTTTGCTTTGTTTCAAAGTTTGTCCTAATAATTCAGCCCGCTTTAATAAAATGTCAACTGTAGTTAAATAAGTATCATTGGAATTGAATTAATTGGAACCTTATGGAAGATTAGAAGAAGAAAAACCAATACAGTGGAACCCCGCCTTACGACCACCTCGTTAATACGACCACCTCGTTATTACGACCACTTTTTTTTGTCCCGGCGAAACGCCCATACATTTCCTCATAAGAAAACCCCGTTAATGCGACCACCCCGTTAATACGACCAACGACCACATTCTGAAATCCCAACCTGTATAATCCGTTATAATTTTACCCCGTTAATACGACCACGCAAACCAAATGCAGCTGTAATATGTCCTGTTACTGATCACTCATAACATCAAATAGCAAATTACAATAACCTGATACAACAGTAAAACATTAACACCACACCGTGGTTTTACATCTGCTTTAGCTAAATTGCAAAGCAATTTAGTCAGTCATTTAACCTGTTTTTAACACAGTTTGGTTTTTTTCACGCGGCTACCTTCCTGCTCCTTGGCTCTCTTTAAGGTTTCGTCTGTTTTACAGAAAGATTGTTCTGAAGGTCAGTAGGTTTCTTAGCATTTCAACGTGCTTTGTCTCGAGGTACGTGTAAAGCCAACTCGACCGGTCCAACTCTGTTCACGTTTCGTTTTTATACAGTTATGTTTATCTTTCCGTGATTAATGTTGTATAATCATGTATATATTAAAGATAAAAGATCAAATTCTTAACATTGCATCCCGGATTTTTATTTTTAATGTTTAAAAACATTGTAATTGTCATGTACATCTGTCAAGATGCCACTTAAAATAGAATGCTCGTGAAATCATTTGTTGTTGTGTGTTTACATCCAAAAAACTTGGCCCGTTGGTGGTCGTATCACATTGTTCCAGTGGTTCATTTTTTTGTCGTTTACATCCATAAAACTTCCTTGGGCACATTGTAGTGTTTCTTTTTTGATGTCATTAGTTAACATGATCTCTAGGCCACCTTCATAATAACTGACATACTGGTATGTTAGTGTACTGACTTTATACTCCGGTCTGTTTATCAGAGCTGATAATTAAGTTACTGGCAGTTGACAGCAACAATCAACAGTCCAAGATACTGAAGGATTACAACAAATACGTTACTAAAGTCAGGTTTGTTTTAAGCTTTATTTCTGTTCATTATTAAGCCAAAAATACAATGAACATATTTTTAAATTTCAGAGAACTACTCAAAAGACCTTTAGTTAATTGAAGGATGGGAAAGACCTTATCTTAATCAGAGCAGGTAAAAACTCCAAGTCCGATTGCTTGGGGCAAGTAGATTTTGATGTTGGGCAAGTAAAAATAGAAATTTTATCCTTAGTAGTCCTATGATTCAAATCCTGTAGTTACTCTGTATCTGGCACAGCATTTACGTACTAGTCAATCTAACCTGCAATCATGCAGTCCTTCTTCTCTTGTGTTTTATAAATGAAAAAACAAATACTGCCTGATCGCAGGTTACTAGTGATCTAATTGATACACTTTGTTGTAATCTACAATTTATTATAAACAGTACCTTAGAACTGTAAAATGATGATAAGGCACTGTGTCCACTTGAGACAAGCCATATTTATAAATGGGGGCAAGTGAAAAATGTAGTTTACTCGCCCACTGGGCCAGTGGATTTCAAATATTTTTCCTGCCCTGTTAATGACAATCAAATGTTATTATTCTGCAACATGTTTTTGCAAGTAGTATTGATTTTATACCAAATTTGTTTTTGTTTGCTTCCTGTAGAACATTACTAGAAAAACAAGGTGCATCAGATGAATTACTGGCAACTGTGGGTGATGATATCAATGTAAGCCATAGAGTAATTATGCACAGTATAATCACTTTTTTGCAGATAAATTGGCTGATTATATCTTGAGTGGTTGGCAACATTTTGTGGGCCCTACAGAGTTATTGCCACCCACCTATAATAGCTAAGGGACGGACCATTAGAAAAGTTATGGGGGGGTGGGGAATTTTCGAGCCGCAGGAATTTTTTTTAGGTCATAGCATGAATACTTTTTAGGGTTAACTGGCATGCATGAATTTTTTTTTTGAGTTAATTTTCCCTTTTGCGAATATATTTTTTGTACTTTGCCCACTCCCCCGTAAGTTTTCTAATACTCCGTCCCTAATTCTAGCTAATTGTGGGTAACATAGTCATATTATAAATTATTTTCAAATTGAATAAACTGTTGTTGGTGGTGAGAAAAAAAATGATACTTTAGCAATAAGTAAAATGCTTATGCTCATTGTCCTTCAAAATAGAGAAGGTAGTAATGTTGTTCTGATCTTGACTTCAGCCTGCATCTCTGGCTTGTGAGTCCTTGCTGTCATTGACATCACAGAGAACAGGGGAGTGGTTCAAGGAAGAGATCCGACTCCTGCAAGGACTGGATCATATTATGGACATAGGTAAACTGGTGTCAATGTACAAACTACTGTGTTTTATGCAATACACATACTTGCACATATTTTTTAAAATGTAGGTCAAATATGGCAGTTATTATTGATGCCAAAGAGCTTGGTCTTCTTATAAATACCACTAATATAATGATAAATATTGATTACTAAAGTTACACAATGCAAGCTCTACCTTCATGCAAGTGGTGCAAAGTAAAAGCTCCTTTGTGCATGAATGAATTTGGGCAAAACGTGAATAACACTGGGCCCTAGTTAGGCAAAGATTATCACCAAGAGAATGTACATTCCTGCTTGTGTCCTGGGTACAAATAGACTGATCAAAGTAATAAAATTAAACATCATCTCTTTTGGACCTCAAAGTGTTTATCCTGAGACAAGGATGAAGCTCATTGATGACGAAATATATCAAGAATGAGGCACAGTGTTTCATCACCAGATGAAACACTCAGAAGAGAAACAAAATGATTTTAGAAGAAGAAATTAAGGATGCAAAAATGAGCAGTTTTTCATCTGATTTCCAAATGCTCATTAAACATTAATTTCCTTATGAACTATTAATAAGTTTGAGAAGTAAAGGTCAATTTGCAGGACAGTAGTATAGATTTAAGGGAAGAAATTAAGAGTACGTTCTTGTTGAATACATTGCTAAAGTAATTGTTCCTTTATTTCCAATACCTACCATTGTTGTTTAGGTGTTAACACTATTGACCAGCTTCTAGCAAGACACTCAGATGGCAAAGTACAGTCTGAGCATGTATCAATTTCTAAGCTGAAGAAGATGACAAGATGCATGAAACTACTTGAAAACGTGAGCAATTAATTGATCATAAAAAAACAGTAATTTTCATTAAAAAGTGTGTGCCTTGAGAAAAGCCCAAAGTGACTTCTGATAAACTTCAAATTCTCCTTTTAGACTGACCCATAACTTCATAAGAAACAAAGGAGAATTTGTTACGAGACCACAAGTCTCTTAGGGCTTTTTCCACGCTCTCCTTCAATTGTTTCCTCACAAGACACCCATGTACTTAGTGCTCTAAGCTCAACTTTTTCCGAAGTAGACTTTGAACCTAAAATTTCAATGAAGAGATAAATAGATAATCAAAATGACTGCCAAACCATCACAATCAAATTTGGAGGTGCACGCGACATCTCAAGGCTTAGATGAACTACTCGGCAGACAGCCAGGTGAATTAGAAAGAAAACTGAGCTTAAAAAATTATTTATGTTTCCTGCAAATGTTTCATTATCATTGGGATCATAAAGAGGAACTAATTAAAACATGCACTTTGGCTTGGCAAATTATGCCCAAAAAAGTTCTTTGCACTCACCTTGAAGACCAAAATGGTCACAGCTTGCTGTGCTTGTGCTCTTCAGAACTTGTCCAAACATCTATGTGCATTCCAGATTGAATTGGATTATTTAAGTGTTGGTTTTTGAAGAGAGGAATACCAGGTAACCTGGAGAAAAACTTCAACAAACAATCAAGAGGACCAACAACAAACTCAATGTTCATACAGCGTCACTTTTGCAGGTCACATTGGTTTAAGGCAAGAGCTCTCACCTGACTGTACACCCGTCCCTTGCTCCCCTAAACTGCATGCCAGGCCTTTGGTGTTAACATTTGTTTCATTTACTTATGATCTTATGCTGATAGGTTACAATCCAGAATTCAAGTAATCAGCAACACATTATAAGTTACGAGAAAGGTTATTTTGTCTCTGCATTGGTCAGGTAAGGCAGATTCTCTGTGGATAAATGGTGTATGAAGATTTTCATAATCTTCTTACTGTTAACAATTATTATTAACAGTAGGAAGATTATGTAAAATTAATAATATTATTGTTCTGTGCTAAGTGAGCAAGAACTGGGGCTAGACTAGTACTATCAAAATTCATTTGTAGTGTTGTGGCCTGATAGCAAACTTAAAAGTGTCATGTTTTGGACAGAACAATCATTTTTGTGGTTTTTAATGTCAGCTTCTTGGTATAGTTACACTCAGTGAACAAGCTTGGACAAACATTCTTTGTTATTAAATCCTGCAAATACATACTGTTCTGTTTGGTGATTTTGTTTGTCTCAAGCTAAATAGTTAGTACTGTTTGGTTATTTTCCAGGTTATTACAGCTATGTCTCAATGCTCTGAACAATGGCATCTCACAAAAGAAAGTCAAGGTGAAACCAGACAAAGCTTTTGAAGATTGCTTTTTCAGTATTCTGAAAGTTTTCCTGAATCTTACTCACAACTTTGGTAAGTCCACTTGCAACTTTGATTTCAGTGAAACTGCATCAAAAATTTTCTAATGGTCCCTTTTTCTTGCAAATAAATGCTTCAATTTTAAATATTCAAGTCTCATTTCTGATTTCCAGAACCAAAATTTTCTTCGCAGTCATTTGCCAACCAAAGATCACACCATCCTCCTCAGGTCTTTGAGATCACCTGCATATTGGTCCCAAGCTCCCTGGGATCAAATGTGTGACTAACACCCCTGCTCCCTAGAGCAGCTTCATTCCTACTGAGCTGAATTAGGCACCATTCAATGATTAACACATTTTTAGTAGTTTAAGCACCATAGAGTACAGTGGAGTATTTGTTTGAGTTATCAACCCCTTAAGCCCCAATATCCACAGACAAATTCTCCACACTGATCTCTATATATTTCCTTAAAGAATGAGTTGAGAGAATTTGACAAAAGATAAAAGCATTTTCTCTTACGTGATCATTTTATTAATTCTCAAAACCTAGTCTCTTGACAATGTATGGATATCATTGGGAGAAAATTGACGTTGGTCACTATCGGGACTTAAAAGGGTTAATGATCAAGGTTGTAAGAGGTAAATGAGGGAAGTTACCTGTTTCCCCTACCCTATCCCCTTCCATACCCACCCTCCCCCCTGTGTTATGTTACTGTATCTTGTTTTTTGGCCAAAATTCCGCAGCAGTTAAGAACATAGCACAGTGTTAAAGTTTGGATAATGTGTTTAAGATACATCAATATCCATCTTCCGATCAAGAATGTTTTAAATACCATGAATTCTGTAGATACTTGGTGGAAAATACCCGTAACTTAAACTAAACTAAGCTGGTCATTTTTGTGAGGTTTCGTGTATTTATTATTCATTATGATTTATGAAAATAAAAGTTATCCTTGGCAAAACCATTCCTATTGACGTACACCATCTATGAACAGTACTCGAAAACTTGTTCTTGTAGAGGCAGGCAGCTCATGTATTGGACAGCAAGAAGGTTTCCTCTCTTCTCTTCTCTTGACTGTTTTACAGGTTAGTAACACCTCAACAAACATTTGGAAGAAAACATTAATGTTACCATACTTGTAATTTAATAATAAAATTATTAGTTTCAGTTCACAAGCATTCTTTCACATTTTTGGCTTTTTGAAGTGATGCTGCATCATAATGTTGTAAATTTAGTTACTAATTTTTTGGTATCATTATAGCAGTCCATAGAGTTGTTATATTGTAGGCAGAACTGTAATTTAGTACAATCAATTCTCTGTAAGACAGATACCTTTGGGACTGGCACTATATGTCTGTCCATAGAAAGTCAACTGAAAGGAGCAAAGAAAGGCAGACCAACTGGGGGTATCTATTTGAGCAAGGTGTCCATCTTATAGAGGTGTCCCCTAGGAGAGAGTTTACTGTCATGCAAGAAAACTGTCACTGTATAAACAAAGTAAAAGTCAGTTATAAAATCGAAGTGCATGTTGGTGTCACCATAAAGCATCTATTTTCAAACTTAAATTTGCCCTGGATGATTGTTTTGTTATCTTGTTTTTATGTGCCATTTTTAACACAAACATAATATGATTTGGTTTTGTTATTTAAGTTGCCACAGTTTGTTGCTGAGAGTAAAATGTTTGACCTGCACTTGCTGGTAAGTGTTTATTTGTCCATTCAAGAAAAAGTGTAAGGCTTTGATCAAATATCATTTCATTAAAAATGTTATTATAAAAAGTTTGTTAGTTAGTGCATTTTTTGTTTTGTTATTTCAGAGTTTGGAGCTCTTGTACAACATTGTTGAAGATAGTAAACAGAACATTGCCACCCTGGTGCAGCTACGTACCTCCCCCTGTCTTGAGAGTCAAGAGGTAGATAATCAGGGGGACAAGATCAGTGCTATTGAGGCTCTTGTGCAATTGTTCCTCATTAGAGAGAAAGCTGCTAGAAATACAGATGAGATGACATCAGGCTTATCAACTGAAGGTAACTCATTTAACCCCTAACGGTGACTAAAATCTTATTTCTCCTAGCCTGCAGTGCAGGCGTATTTTGGGTGGACGAAAGCTGCTTGTTTATGTTCATATTGTTGTAGCTGCCATCTTGGATTTTATGACAGAGGAAGACTGGGGAGAGTAGAATTAGTAACCCTTAACTCTTTTGGAGTTTCAACAAAATTAAACTTTTAACTCCGCAAAAAGCATTTGAGCACCTGAAGAAAACACCTTAAAAAAGGCAGACTATAATCAGGTTGAAGGGGAATTGAACGCACTTCTCTTGAGTCCGTTGGGGAAAAACAAGGATCTCTCGCTGCTTCGCAATTAATCAGAGTTTAACGGTCGTCTGCACGCAGAGAAAAGGAAAATGCCTGAAGAAAACACCTGCACTGCAGACTATATTTCTCTTTAAAAACGTGCCGCTTAATTAATCTAACGGTCGTGAGAGAAAAGGAAAATATAATATTCACAGAGTTGTTGATTGTTAATCAAATTCTTCTCACCATTACCATAGAAACTGTCTGAAGAACAGTAGTACAATGTCCGTTGATATCAGCAATGGTTTAAAAGGTTTTTAAAAAACTTTGGTGGGTTGAGTACTGACCTATGATGACAACAGGTCTGACATTTTATAGAAAAGTTTGTTATGTCACAGAATATAAAGTCTACAATACTGGCTTAGTGCTCAGGTTTCTGAACAGATGGAGTAAATTGTTTGACTTTTTTCCTTGTTTGACTTAAACTGATCCCTGGAATGTGCTTCATAGTGAAAAGAAATTAATTATACTAATCAATTGGTCTTTTTTTATTGATTAGAGGAGAGCAGTCAAGACTCCCTGAAACAGACCAAAGATGGGGGTTGGATTTGTGGAGAAGACATTGATGTTTCTGTAGATGAGGGAGGCAAAAACGAGACTGAAGTACAAGAAGAAGTCCTGCCACTTGAAGTGCAGCTTGGCAAAGGTAACAGCTGAGTTTGTGGTGCCTGCATTATGTTTTATTGGTGGTTTCTTGTTGTCACAGATGCTGCAATCACAAAATGATATACCAGTAATATTTTTAAAATACCACACAGTGTAGGGCTCAAAAGCAGACTTAGATTTCAGCTCTTACATTTTATAATTCATTCTTTCTATTGCTTGAGAGATTTATTCTGACTGGTCAGTATTTTGTTTCTGTGCAGCTCTACAAAAAGCTGGTGAGCACATGGAAGACAGCGTTGTGGCTGCATATGTGTCACTTCTCCTTGGTTGCATATTACAAGATAATGAGGTGAGGCTGTCGTTATTGATCAATAAAATATCAAAATAAAATCTTAACATATAACATATGTTGCTCTTGTTTGATGATACCAATAGTTTGAGAATGTCCTTGTGCCAGGCTATGCTTAATTTAATTTTTCTTTGTTTCCACCATTATCATACTTAACCAAAAAACAAGGAAAATAACTTAACCAAGGATAAAAGAATACTGAACCACTCATCTGACACACCATAGCTACTGATAAATAAAAACTAAAATTCTTAAAATTTGTCACAGGCAAACCAAAGCTTTATCCGTGGTCTTTTGCCCGATGGAGATTTTTCCTTGCTTGTTATTGTTTTGAGAAAATTTCTCCGCTTCATTAAACTCACAGTGAGTACTATTTTATTATGTTGCATTTATTTGATTTTTGTGAACTGTTATTTAAGTAGGGCTCAAAATCACAGCTGGTTAACAGACAATGTCTGGCCAGAATGGCATCTTGACCAGCCAACAACTCTGCTCACCAGTCATGTTGGCCATTCACACAGACTCTTATGTCGTGGACAAACAGCCAAATCCTCACCTGCAAATTTAAGATTTTGTCTCTTTGTAAAAATAGATTCATGTTCACTAATAGAAAATAACAGAAGGATTAGCTCACTTTTTTCCCAAGTTTTTGACTAGTCAGAAAATGAGATTTGACCAAGCAAAATTTTATTTGGCTGGTTATCGTGTCGGGCCACCGTCCAAAATTATTTTGAGCCCTGACTTAGGTAATTTGAGTTCCTGTGTTTCTTAATACTTATGGTGCATGAGGTCTTGCTGCTTATTTCACTCTGCCAAGTCCCAGAAGTGGCCAACAACAATCTTCTCCCAGCAATTTCAAAACATCATCAGGAATAAAGGTCAGGGAGAATTACATGTAACAGGATGATCACCAAAGAGAACATGCTTTGATCTTTTCTCAAATTCTCTAACTTTACGGAAATGTATCACATCAGTCTGGAGAATTTGTATGTGTCGAGATTGGGGTTTAAATGGTCAACTATGTTACACAGTTTTCTTGGGAATTTTTATTAATGTTAATTCACTGGAGTGCCTGTAAACTAGCTTGAGCAGTTTACCCTTTAAGCCTCAAGATCCAGACTGATCTCCATACATTTCTTTTAAGAATAGTCAGGGTTGTCACTAAGATTTCAAGTTGCCATGTAAATACAACAAGTAGGCGGGGAATCAAACGGCTAGGGATTTCTTTTGGTTCTATTTTTGTTCTCTTTTCCAATAAAAGTAGCCGGGGGCTACACTCATAGTAGCCAGGGAAAATCCCCGGCCCCCGGCTCTTAATGACAACCCTGATAGTTGAGAGAATTTGGTTTAAGATCAAAGCATTCTCCCTTTGGTAATCAATTTAGTAATTCTCATAACGTTTACTCTTGATGATCAGCTGATGTTGTTGGGAGAAAATTGATGTTGGTCAGTCTTGGGACTTAAGGGGTTGACTAATTTTACTTCATCTGTTTTTGTGATGTTTTCAGAGTGGTACAAGTGGACATGCCATTGAGAAAATTGTTAAAGTCTTGGAAAGTTGCCGGTGAGAACCGAAGAACCATGCAGAAGAACAATAAACTTACAGTTTAAACTTAGTGATAATAATTAGCAATAATTATTATTGATATTATAAGTATTACACTGTGTGTTTGTACTGTACATATTTGATATTATTTGTTTCATAACTGGGATGTGGAAGTCTTTAACAAGTACAAAAGTGAAAACAGACTTTGCAAAAGTGAATGGGAATATTACAATTATGATAGTGTTGCATATATTTAACTTAATTATGTGACTAATTTGCCTGTGTCATTCATTGCCACCTCTGAAATTTTGGTTTAAATTTGAAACTGAGAACATACTTTGCAGTCCTACAGAAGTTGATTGTGAATGGGATGTATTTAATAATTTACAGATCGGAAACTGACTTTTTGACACAAATTTACAACAGCTTCATTACAATGATAATCCTGGTAAATGGAGCAAAGTTCTAAAAAGAATGATATTTAACATAGTAGAAGTGTGATGTCCTATATTCACTTGGCAAACCATTGCTTTAAGGAATGGCCAAGTAATGTTATTAATGCTGGCCATTTTAAAACTTTTCATTAGTTATTCAGATCCCATTGTCTCAGACACAAAGTATAGACTTTGCTTTTTTACATTTTTCAGTTATAGGGTTGAAAGTGGAAAAAGAGTTTATGACAATTTCACTTTCCTAAACCACACATTCATTATACCACGGTCACACTACTTAGATTCTACAATATATTATTATTATCATTATTATTATTATTATTATTATTATTATTAATGGAAGACCCTCTAACAACATACATGCATAGGTGCTCAATGGATTTGACAAAGACTTTTAAAAATTTTCAAACTGTTGTAAAATATTTCCTTAAGTATTACGGGGCTCAAATCCCCTTTTCATTCGTAACAGGTAATTTGAGCCCTTAAATGCAGAAGGGAAAGATTTAACAAAAAATTTCAGAATTTACAAGGACTTGTATGGAAAACCACTCAAGCATGACTGGGTGGCAAGAGTTGTTTTTCTCATACAAATGCTTCTAATTATTTTTGGCAGCCATTGCAATCACGACTTTTGAGATATGACAGAAAATGTACGGGTTACCTAATTTTAATATGCTCTTTCAGCTCGTGCTAACAAAATTTTTCAAAAGCAAACTGTTTTCGTGTTTACCGAAAGTTGATCACATGATCAACTAATGCAAAAGGCCTGTAGTTAGCTGTTCTAAATCCAATGCATAAGTTTCAAGTTTTTAATAACATGTAAATATAATCTTTTAGCATTCAAAACCGCTAAAAAATTGATGCAGCCCCAAAAAATTTTTTGCATGAAAATATAAACTTTGACATGTTTTCATGTTATTGAATGGAATGCAAAACGACTTTTCTGCTACTAATGATTTCTTTTCACAACACTTTTAAGTACTTACTATAAGCCATGGAAATAAGAGCTGAAACTACCATGTTTGCATGTTATTGAATGGCAAAAAACCCAGCTTACTACTGTTTGTTACAATAATTTATTTTACTTAGTGTTAGTTAATAAAAATTCAATATCATCATCAGTCTCTGTGTACATGTGGTCATCATTGATTTAACTGATTTAATTCATGACGTCTTGATCATTCAGATCATTTTTCTTTTTCAGTGTGGATTACAGGAGTTCTCCAACCTTTGTGCCCCAGTCTCAATAAATTATTTAAGACGACGATAAATGCAAACACTTCTGCTTCGTTTTTTTTTGTATCTTTATTAAAAATAATGAAAAAAAATACACATACAAAGAAGAAAGAGTTTGGTTTTTCAGTGTGGACTTTTTCAGTGTGGATTACAGGAGTTCTCCTCTCTAAAGACTATGATAAATGTAATGGAAAAAAAAGCAAACAAAAGAAGTGACCAAAGAAAGGCAGACACAAACAGTTAGATTTCGTTTTAGTGAGGTGTCCATCTTTTAAAGGCATCCGTTTAGAAAGAGTTTGACTCTAGAACATAACATGCAAATTCTTCATGTTGTTCTCCATACACTGATGGCACTATTAAGAAGATTTTGTCATACAAGTCCAAACATTTTATCTGGTGCTGCTTTTAAAAAGCCATTTTAACTGATTAGGTGTTATGAGGAGAATTTGGATGCTGATGAGACTGTGGGTATTTCTGACCAGATTCAAGTGGTAACAAATGCTAAAGCAACAATTTAATTATTACTGTGCTTTTCAAAAACATGCAAACTCTAAAGTTCAAAAGCCACCTTACGTTTTTGGCTGCCATCAATCATAATTATGATCACAAGCAACGAACCTTGAAACGCAGAAACACAAAACGGATCAAAATCCACCAATCACAAACCATGACCTTTTGAACCCACTGAAGTAAACTTCTGTTTCCTAAGAGGTCTGCTAAGATGATAGACAACAGTGAAAAACGCAAACATCAGTTGGCTTTTGAACTTTGGAATTCATGTGTTTATGAAAAGCGCAGTAACAGTGATTGCATTCTGACGAATAGTTTTTTTCAACCTCCTTATCCATGGCGAGTCCACATAAATGAAACATTTATATAGGTCATTAGGGGGAATAAACCCATATTCTCTATTTGGCCTCTGCCAAAAAAATTCCTTAGATTTTTTTAATAGTCCATAACAATCTTACAAGCACAAGTGCATTGTAGGTTGGTTTCTCTACAGTACCGTTTTACCAAACTAGCTTTCAGCCGCGAGTTTCCCGCTCTCCTACCACCTCAAGCTGAGTCTCTTATTGACATATCTTATTATAAAATACCCTGGGAATTGTTTGCAGATAGTCATTATAAAACAAATTCTTCTCATCAGCACCATGGGAAATATATAGAAAACAGTGTGGAGAAATTAAGCCTGCATCCATCACAGATGTAATCTAACACAGGTTAGGATGGTCAGCAAAGTAGTGCATCCTTGTTCTGGACCCCAATAGACTCACTGACTTTCTGATAGTGTGTTTTGAATTTCCTCCAGACCTGATGGGCAAATTGAGAATGGCTTTTTTAACAGGCCAATCATAGTTATTAGAGGAGACTGGTTATGAAGAGTGGCAAACATCAGTTATAAAAACAACAGTGCTTGCTGCAGTTTATGTTGGAGGCTCCCTGAAGGTGCACAATCCTTTGTTTTCTTTTGGCAAATTGTGATGGAATAAATTAATGCAACATTTTTATTGGTCAATACGATCAAAATGATAGGAATGCTCTTCAACATTGTGCACTTTCAGGTCCACAAAAACATACCAACAAGTGAATTCGAATCTGACAGGTTTCATAACCAATCCACTCTATTAACTATGGGCCAATCAAGGGGTTTAATTCAAAATTTCCGATGAGCATCCCCACCCCTTTCATATGTGGAGTCCCCCCCCCCCTCCCCCCTAGGGTGCATACTCAAATCTTGGTACACAGGTTGAGGTCCAGAACAATGCTTTTGGCTCTGTTTCACAAAAGGATTTAGCCAGAAGTTTAGTTTCCTCTGTACGTGGCACCAGCTAGAAGCATGTCAATGCTAGAGGATAAATGTTAGCTCAAAGACAGTTCTCACCGACTTGATAAACACCGTATATATCTTAGCAGAACCACGGTCGCTCCAATCAAGGCCAACCAAAGTGTGTTTTCGGACGTACATGAATTTCAAGTGTTATTTTTTTCAGTTCCAAAATATTCGAACAGTATTCAGGCAAAGCGCTTAGATGAATATGTTTTAAAGCAACATGGATCATTATTTTCCTTTCTGCGACACGATCCGCTTGTTCATATATGCCGGCCTTGTTGCATGAGAAACCATACAACACCCACCAATAAAACTCCACGAAGTCCAAACAACACCAGCGCAAGTATTAATGACACAGACATGATTGGTTCAACGACATATTGGCCAAGATTCCAGCGAGGAAATCCCGCTGTTAGTAATCGATTGTTTAGTTGAGTAAATAAGCCCCCTTCTTGTGAATTTGGATTTTGCTGATCATGTGTTGCATACGTCCATTGCTGTTGTTGTGATTGCCCTTGTTGTCTTTCTTGCCTCCTTCCCCGATTTCTATATTCCTGGGCCCGAGGGTCACTATCAGCTACGATTTCTCCATTTATTATTGTAACCATCACCGCGTTTTTGGTCTTTTTGAGAAATCGTCAATGGCAAAAATCTAAAATGGCGACGAAACAGAGGAAGACTGGAACGAAGGATAGAAGGTTTGATGTCATGTATTGTGAAACGAAATGTCTACGCGTTGGACACCACAGGAATCCCAAACTTACGCAACCTGCCGCACTGCTAATACGGTGGACAAAAAGGAGCACATTTTTCGAACGATCGATATTGCAACTTATTGATCCGTTGGTTTTCTACAGTTAAGAGACATAGAAAGTCCCCCAAAATCTTCATTTTTCAAAAAATATTAAATTATAAATTCTAACTAGTTAAAATCTGGCTGAATGTTTCAAAAGGCTGCTGCACACATTTTCTGATAATAGTTCAGACATTATCATATCTCAAAGAAGCCCTCCCAAAAATAGCAGTGTAATCATTGCTTTCTTTTTTCATTGTTCTCTCTCTCCTTTCCTGGCGTGATTTTTATACTCGTTGACCCTAAAAAAATCCTATTTTGACTCTTATATCATCCTGATAGTCTGGTCAACTGCAGGTTATCATTTCCAGGAGGCATGTGGTTTGAATATCCAATGACAAAAAGTTACACTTCTTCTCAACACCCTAACTCTAATCTTAAATTCAAAAAAGGCCGTCAAACAAAAATTTTGAAACCCCAAAAGACACCTTTTGACTAACAATTACTTGAAAATGTCAACTCCAGCCTTGCCTTCATCTATTTTTGTTAAATGGGCTATTCCTCTTCCATCACCTCAACTACAATGTTTCAGTACAAAAACATTTGTCACAGTCAAACATTATGTCCTTAATATTTTAATTTTGTTTATTTTCATGTAAAAATACTAACACAAGCCTTCAGGAAACTATGTTTTTAAACATAATTAAACAATATATCTTAATCAAATAAAATCAGTCATAAAATAACAGATTTAATAAGGTATTAATATAATAAAAAAATCTTTTCAGTATATTATATTTTAGTAATGAGAATTAATAATATACAGCTACCTAAAATGTGACTTTTTCTTAAATTTGCTTTAAAAATTATTAAAAGTTATTAACAATTTTCTAAACGACAACAGTGCCTTGTGATCAGTATGAAGTTAATAAGGAGGACATTACATGGCTGCGTGGGGATACAAATTTTATCTTCGAGTGCTGAAAGTATCTCTCACGAGTGAGCGAAGCAAACGAGTGACAGAGACTTTCAGCATGAGAAGATAAAATTCGTATCCCCAAGCGGCCATGTAATGTTCTGTTTATTTTATAGGTACTGATGAAATTCCTACATAAAACACAACTTTTTTTAAAATACATTTTTGAAACAGCAAAACACGGTAGTGCAATTAAAGTTGTCACCTATCGTAAAATACCTGTCACAAAAATGTCATGAAACTCGGATATAAAGTTATAAAAGAACCAGCCGCGTGCCTGAGCAGGAAGCTCTCTTCTACTTGGCTAATCATGTAAGTAACCATGGCGACAACAATATCCTCACACGTGAAAGATAATTAAAAAAAAGAAAAATAGTATCTTCACTGCGCGCGATGAAGATTTTTTAGTAAAAGGAAAAATCCTGGTATTTCATCAGTATCTATATAATAAAATGATTTACATACTACTAATCACTGGTAGAGATAATCAGATCATTATAATTTCTCATTTACAGCCCTCTTAGCAACAATATTATGTTACTATGACAACTGCCTTTGTTGCTTCATATATACTTACTAAGACATCCTTTCTAAAGGTCTCGACCAAATTAAGAATTAATACTTAGATCAACCACATTCACAGCAAAATCCAGTGGTAAATCCAGACCTTTATGTAAGTGAAGGGCCTGTTAAGTCGGATCCTAAGAAAGGGGTCTCACTAACGAAAATAATTTTTCTAAGCCCTGCAGGACTTAGTTTGCCTTAAAAGTAAGGTAGGAGCCACACAGATCCACCACTGTCGTCAGACAATCAAAACAGCAATATAGCAAGCTGACAAAGAGGGCAAACCTGCAACTATTGCCCTTGATTTAGTACTTTTGAGTCAACCAGGAACTTAAAACCACCAAAACTAAACCTGACAATTATAATAATACTTCGAAAATTTTAGCAGCAAAACAAAAACATTACCATAACATGATTACCCTGGCTCTAAAGGTTCTCTGTCTCCTTCCTTCATACTTAACAAGCTCAAAGCCACTTTGTAGCTAACAACCTTCTGGGACCAGCGCATAGCATGATGGCTAGTTTGAACTTTGTTTTTTTAAAGACTGTTTGTCATGTTAGAGATGTGACCATCTTATAGACAGTTTTAAAAAACTCACAAAAAGCAAATAAAAATGACTAGAACAAGCCAACTTTGTTAAAGCAATGTCCACCTCAGAACGGAACCTCAGGCACCCATCCGATTGGCCATGGGGTGTGGTGTTTACTTTGTGAAAACTGAGGCTGTTCCACAAAAGAACTAAAAAGTTAACACTAGCCTTGTTTTGGCAATTACTGAATATTATTTGTGCCTGACAACACTCATTTTTAAAATAATAAATATTTTGTGTGAAAATTTGGATTGTCACTGAACCAAATGACACTTACAGTTCCACATCAGTCTTCCCTGTGTTGGAAAAACTGGTACAAGCTATGTCAAATGAATGCCAGTTGTTACAATCAGTAAAAATCCACTATAAATCGATCTTCCTAAAAATTTTGTGGTCAGACATTCCAACACACCTTACGTAACTATAGGGAGCCTCACAGTTTTAGTAACTGCCTTGTACTTGTACTCTCCTAAGAAGAGTAAACTTGTGAGTTCTGGTCAAAGGAAAAATGAAACTAAGGAATAACATCACTGACAATAAGTGGCTTTTTGGAAATAGGTGGTAAGGCCAGTCGTAAAGATGCTGTTAAAAAAACATCTTACAGTGTTAAGTCATCATCCGCTCGTCAATGAAATATAGGCAGACTAACTTGATAATCCCCTTTGGACCAGTTCTATTATCATAAATACTATCCATACTATATGGCTCTGAAATGAAAACTGGATTTCAGAGAATAATGGAAAATCTCAAATGAAAAGGAGCTCGCCTTACCAAGACCACTCCAAGGGTGATTTTGTGCCTACTTGACTTATTTTGGCAACTTTCAAGTCTCCCAATTTTCATTCCTTTAATGTTGGAATGTCTGTAATGGTCAAACACAAAGCTCTTTCATATGAGTATTAATCCACTGCTTACTATTTTAAAAATCTAAATCCTCTGCCCAGCACAGTCTCATAAATAAAAACTTGCAGGTTTTTAGTTGTATTTCAGAGCTCATCATTTCGTATAAATCTGTTTCCTTCAGAGTGCTTGCCAAAGTAGATGTATCTGCAGCGTCCAAAGGTACCTTTGTGGTCTCCAGGAGGTATGGTGTCACTCGGTAGAGGGCTGTAGGGTGATTTTTCTTCTGTGCTCTCAAGCATTTGAGAAGTCTGTTAATCCAAAAACAAAACACCATAATCTCATCTGTATTGCAATGATAAAGGTTGCCTGGTGCCTGGTTTCACTGTTAATAACTTCAGGATTTGTAAAGGATTTAATTTATGATATCTATAAATTATGTCTAATTTTATTTTTTATGAATTGTTTATATTTCCACTTAATGACTTTTGACCTTAATTTACTATTCGCCAACTAGAGTTTGACAGTTGAAATATACACTGTACTGTTTATTTAATATGCTGTACAAGATCATTCTTACGCTGCACTGTGTGATTCTTCCGTAAAAAAAACAGTTCTTTACCGACAGAACTGCTTGTCATTCTTTACAATGTGGGTTGATCTACTTTTCAGCCTTCGTCTATGTTACAGGTCAAATTTAATGTCAGGTTAATTATGTCTTAGCTTAGATTAATTCTCAATTTCCCTTGTCCTCAAACCCTAGTTAGAAGACAAAAAATTTCAGAATCATTCTAGGTTAAAAAACTTTTAACCTGTAATTAAATATGAGTCTGTGAAACATCTATGAATCAAAAATTAAAATAATTGAGCATCTTCACTGACCATCTCACTGGCTGAAGGAGCAACAATCTTCATGTAAGATCCTACTCTTTGAGCTTCCTCCCTCTCCTTACTTCTAACAGGCCTTGAGTCAAGAAACGTTAAGTTCGGAAGGCGGTAAAGGACATAATATCTGTCAGTAAACAAAAAATCAATAAGCAACATGAATTTAAATTCTGTTCGGCAACAATGTTTATATCACAAAGAGGAGTGTGGTCTGGGTGCTAGGATCTGATTGAAAAAAAACTTGACAGCTGGAGCACTAAGTTCAGGAATTTTGTCAGCTGGCATGAACAGAAGGAACTTCTAAGGGGAATGAAGAATAAACTTTCAAGATAAAAAACATGTACACAGTCTAATATTCTGCTACGTTTGGAGGGTAAGGAAGACTATGTTAACATTATAAAATTTTCTGAAAAGGTTTGCTATACAAAAAAATGTGATAATCACTGCAAACTGTGACATCAATGAACCCCACAAAATGTGGCAAGAAACTACTGGTACTAGATAAGGAAGAATTTTCAAGGAATCATTAGGGCCTTGGAACAAAATTCTAACATTTCAAGAGTTATCCAAGAATTCCAGGAGAATTACAAGCTTTTCTGCAATGCATACCAAATCAGAAAGATACCTGTATCGCTGATAGTCCTCCTCATCTCTGTGTAGTGACGACAACTCATTTGGACAGGCCTGGTTACTTAACAGACTGAGGTATTTAAGAGAAGGCAAGTTGTGAGCGATCTTATCCAATAGAACCTCTAGATTGGCTATGTAGTGATATTAAGGAAAATATTATCCATCCGTCTTACTTCGCAAGGCCTTCCGAGAGACATTGAAATGTGTTAAAATAATCGACAAAACATAAACTTTCAGGAAAAAGCTAAATATGAATCCTACAATAAAGCAATGCCTTTAATCAGTTGAAGTAAAGTCATAATATGGGCAGTGCCACCAAGATCATTTTAGCTCTACTTCTAAAACAATCACGTAGGTGTTTTTATCCACGAAATTCCCTCTGAGTGCCTTGGTTTTGCTGTAAGTTACTGCAGTGTAAACACAAGAAAATTACTGATAAAAAGTGAATTAGGCTGAGGAAGGGTAGGTAAGAAGTTGACTCAAACTTGAAAAAATCAGGCAGAAGAGTTCAAGTTTGGGAGAGTTGTGTGGGAACAATCAATCCAAAACTACTGATTTTGGTTTGCTATCACCTTGGACACAGCATTATTCAAAGGTCATTTTATAAACCTTCATATTCTAGCTTACGCAAAAACTTGGAAGAACTCTAATGGTACAAATTGCCCCTTTAAGACTAAAAATTCAAAAGGATATTCTATTCTTGTTTAATGTGAGAGTGTGAAGTTTGGTCAACTGAGGAATTTCCACATCATCCCCCAGTTGATTGTTGTCAAGAATAAGTTCTTCCAGAATTTCAAAACCCTGGAGGCCTTTAAGAGATCTGAAAACGAAACAAAAACATCACAACTAATTAATCAATACAAATCATCTCACAACTATTTAAAGAAAAGAATAAAAGAACTGGACAGAAGTAGTATTATTATCACAAGTATGCTATCACAGGCATACACTGTACACAAATGCACCAATCATAAACTATACTACACTTGAGATTTCAACATAGTTCAGATTACCTTTTTTAAACAAATTTACATAAAATCATTTACATACTTCTAGCTAAATAATTTAAGAGCATCAGTCTTTGGTATTTTATAAGCAGGTGATCTTGGCTTATCTTCCCCCCCTTCTCCTAATCTAAGGAATATGTTTAAATGTAGGCCTTAACTTTGCAAGAGACTTAATTATAAGAGAGTTCTTAATTGATAAGGAAAATTACACTCATCCAATTATATCAGGGCTCAAAATAACGGCCGGTCAACAGACAATGTCCGGACTCCATGTAAAAGTAAGTTTCTATAACCACCTCAGCTGATTATAGCTCAAGTCTAATATCTTGACCACTTTTCCATATTTACTTCCAATAATTCCTGGTATACTCTCAGCTTCTTGACCAACAAAAGATAACTGAAAATGAACAAAAAGATCAATGCTGTGCACAAATACCACCCTATGACTTACAAATTTGCATATATCACGTGTTATAAAACACAACAAAATGGCAGACAAGGCAGCAATATTGTGGTTAAACCCATTACCAATAAATGGGTGTTCAGAAGGTACCTGAAAAAACTGTGGGAGCAAAAGCGAGTGTGGAATGTAACTATGACAACCCTGTGAGTGGCAACCAACACACACTGTAACACTGAAGAGTTTTCAGATAATTACCAAAACATATCCTGGGAGAGGGGAGAGCTGAGAGCAAAAAGGCTTCAACAAATGCATGTGAAAGGCAAAATGAGTGAAATTATTTTACCCAAAGGCCATAAAAAGCCCTAAGACCACCCCACATATGATAAGTGAAGGATCAGCATCGTCTTGTGTTTACCTCCTGTTAGTTACATTCAGCCCCATAATATAACTTATAAAGAGGTTGTCAAGAAACTGTATTTTAAAAATAACTATCACATTGTGCTCAACTTTTAAAAGAAAAAATGTACATGCAACAAATCCATGTTTTCTGATTGGCTAAAAAGTTTGTTGGCTAGCTATGGTAACATATGGATTAAATATGTTGGGAAAATTCCAGGTAATGGCAGATTTACCATCCCAGATTTGCTGTCTATTAAAAACACAGTCATAGTCAATTACAGGGACAAAAGAGGAAAATCTAGAGAAGAATTTCTATTTTCTAAATGTGTCTCAGATTTCTGCCATGATGGATTGACAACTCAGATTTTTATTTCTGGGAAGTGGGTGATTGGTCAATGACAATTTTAACTTGGTACCAACCCTCTACTCCATGCCTTGGTTTCAATCAACACCTTTATAAATCAAAATAGTACCCATGACAGGCTCTACAGTTTTTCCCACATATTTACCAAAGTTTTGATGATAATGTTTGATGCATGGGAATTATTGCAATATTGCAATATTATATATCAATTTCTAATGTGTCATGATCAGTTGCGAGTATTTGCACTTCCTTTTGTTCTTTCGCTAACTTATACAATGAAAGCAATCACCTTGTGTTGCAAATGTTATTTTCATGAGAACTGATCTTTAACAATTATTATTAAACATTAGTTCTCAAGAAAATAACATTTGCAACACAAGGTGATTGCTTTTGGTTCATTTCCTAAAATTATGGCCATATCTCTTTCAATTTATTCTGTTCATGAACAGAAGTATTATTTAGTTTTAACGATAGATTATACAATCTTAACGTAACTTGTACATTTAAAGGGTGTATTCATGCCGTAAAAATATTACATTTCACAAATATTGCCATTGGAATTTTAGCTTAAGACCTCAGCAAGCTAAGAACAAGTGATCAATCAAAGAATTATGTGTCCAAATAGCGATATCATACTTGAAAAAGTCTCCACAAAGAAATACCAAAAAAAGTTTTTTAAAAAATTGCCCTTTTTATAGAAAATCAAACGCAAATATTTCAGCTAACAAAATCATATGACACGTTCACGCTCTTTCACGCCGTCGCGAAACATACCAGCATGTGTATGTGCATAAAATTCAAGTAAAATCCCATCAAATATTACAGTGTCATAGTTCATTTGAAAGCTTTACAAGCATCACAGTACATTGGTCTATTACCTGGGAGTCCTTCAGAACTACAGACACTTCAGTGGAGTCCATCGTGGCTGAAACTTTATCAGTACAACCTAACTACACGAACAACTCACCACAGACCGCCATGGCCTCAGGTTTTGGACTGCAACAGTAATTTGTTATCAGGCTCTCGCTTTGCTCTACAGGGACGGGTAGGAGGGAGCCCTGGGAAAGAGGCTGCACAAACGGGAAATCGTTGAAGTCGGGTGTGGGGTTAGGGTGGGGTGGGCAGAGGCAAGCATGGACGTCATGGGAGATGTCATGAGACCATCTTCTCATATCAAGAAAAGCTCAGGGTTCATAATTGAACTGAGTGGTGCAATTTCTGGTCTGAAATCCATACGCCTAACACGTGACTTAGTTGCTAAAAAATATATATCTACGTGTCGCAACTGTTCATCAGTAGGATGCCTAAAATGCGTGCAATTCCACAATTGGTTTCGGCTCCATTAAATCCTATACCAATTGCAGAACATTTTAGGAGGAGCTACCCACCATGTGAGCACAGTCACGGACAATGTATAAGTGAGGAAAATAACGCAAAGTAAAATTGAGACGTTAATAAACGAACTAAATGTACACGTCAATTAAATAAATAAACAAATAATGCGCGCGCTCAAAATAAAATTGTACGCGCACACGTACCGAGATACATCTGAAATACAACACTATACAATAAATAAGTAATGTAAGGATACGATGGTGCAATTCAAGCCTGGATTGCTAATCTAATCTCCCGCAGGGCTGCACCATACTTCTCGACGATAAGACCATGGCGACTGAAGAATTTATTAAATGATTTCTGAAGTAAGTGTAATAAGTGTAATTAACTTTCAGCAGGAGCTGATAGGCTCCTGCTTTCAGACCATACTTACACGACAAGAAGTTTCAGTTACCACTTTTTTAAATATTTAGATGTAGAAAAGTTGTGTAATAAATTGTGCAAACCAAAACAACTTCCCGCTAAGGACTTTGTACTATTTACCTCGCTAGTATCGAGTACAAAGCCCTAATCCTCAACATTTTCGTCCCATGTGTGGGAATGCAAGACAATCTTGGATTTTGGATTCCTAACCGTGGATTCCAGATTCCAGGTATTAGATTCCTTTGTCTGTGAAATCTGGATTCTGGATTCCAATCGTTAGTGGCATTCCGGATTCCTTGTGCTGTATTCCAGGTTCCAAAGTCCAGGATTCAGGATTCTACAAGCAAAAATTTCCAGGATTCCGAAATTCCTCACATGGGTACGACGTGGCCATGTACACTGTTGTGAAAGAAGGTCAGACCTTTACAATACAAAAATGCGATTTTAATATAGAAATGTTTTATTTTATAGTTAACAGGAACAGAAACGCTTGCTTTAAAAAATAATAGCCCGCCATAAAGTGGGCATTTTGTCCGCTATAAATATAAAAAACACAATTATATCACAGGGTTATATTACAGGATTATACATGCGGTAACTCGTCAGAGGCAAACACTTGAGTTTTATAAATACCAACAATATAATTGGGAATTAGACAAATGTTAGAGAATCTTTATTGTTCGGCTTTCACTGACACACCGTTCACCGCCAGAAATAATTAGTGATACTTTTACTGACTTCCCAGTAAATTTGTTGTATTACACTTCGTAGAAAAATAAAATGAATAAATAAATAAATAAAAAGTGACCTTGACTTCCCTAGTTCATGACAGTAAGACCGAGTAAAACTACAAATTCTAGCACTTTGTTATGGTCTACGTTTCAATATTGCTGAACTAAACAACATGTATTGATTGAAATTTTATTTTCCCTAAATTTTGCTTATGGTAATGGCTGATAACGGCGGAAAAAAGGAAAATAGAATTTAAACCAGGGATTATAAGATTAAACCTCAACATACGCAGAATAATACTCCAATAATAATTTTGACAGCAAATGTCCTATATTTACGTTACAATTTTTCTTTTCGTCTAAAAAGTTAAGGGTCACCAGTTTGATAGCGGTCGTTTCCAACACAACAATTGGTAGATTTAAGAAAGACAACAACTATTACGGACGGTGTGTATAACGGAATTTAAAAGACTGAAAATTGAACCCGGAAGAAGTGTTCATTGCCTCGCGCGCCCTCCCATGTTCTCATTCGGGTTGCGTTCTCTTTTAAATCTGCTTTCCACGCGTCTCGCAATTGATGGATTTCCAATCCTATGTGCTCATAACTGCAAATAACTGAATATATTTCCTTTTCTACAAAAAGGTAAAATTTTGTAAAATTTAGGAACTCAATCTTATCACAAATAGTTACATCAATGACCAAGTACTAGCTATTTACAAACACCATTTTTTTTTCAATAAAATACCCTTATAAATAATCCTCATTCGTTATGAGCAACAATATAAACAGCACATCGAAAGCGAAACTTAGAAACATCGCGTGACGAACTACAACCTTTCCAGCTTCCACTTTACGTGACCTCAGTCGTTTGGAAAGTTTCGTGCTACACTTTGCAGTACCACACATAATAGCAGCGTCACACTACACGTTGACACGACTGGACTAAAGACACTGTAAAGAAACGTAGGGATAAGTATGCTTTATGAAACATTCCGCCATGGTTTACTTTAGCGGGTAAGTTATTCTTGAGGAGCAGCAGCAGGTTCTTGTTCTTGTGCAGGTGGTGGATCATCAGACGGTTGTTGCTGTATTTGTTGTTGTTCAACTGCTTCGCTCTCTTCCTTATTTTGCTCAGGTGCTGCCTCTGCAGTTGAAAGAAAGATATATTAAACTTACACCTTAAAGAACTAAGGTCAATATAACAGTGGCAGAGTAAGCGCTAAGGACTCAGAAACATGGTCGTGGATCAAAATAAACGCTTTTCGATATTTTCACACAAAGGCTTGATTATTCGTCATAACACGAAAAATCCAGACCTACGACATGAACGCCCCTCTATCACCCTCCTTAGCGCCCCAATCACACTCCTGTCCGGCAGCCTCATCATTCTATTCGTGCATTTGCTAAACAGCCAGCAACAAGACCTTTTCTAAACACGCTTGTTAGGTCTCACAGCTGGGAGGGAGTAACGTAAACGGTCGATAATGGATGGTCTTAACTTGCCAGTGACAGCCAATTGAAATAAAATTTGATATTGATAATCAGGGCGGAAACTATTGGAAAGTGTCCGTAAAAATAGCCAGAAAGGCTCTTTTTCCGTCCGACCATTTTAATGTTTATGTGTGGACCTTTCAAAAATCTTACCAGGCTTGTTATGGGTACTGGAAAGGATCGAATAGAAAAAGTCAACAAATTCACAAATAAGTAGGTTAAGCAGTCCTATTCAGGGATAAGTTCACCCGAAGTTTATGCTCAATTCTGCTTTTACAGTTTAAAATTCACAAGCATTCACCATTTTCTTGTTCCTGCTGCTCCTCCTGCTGTTCCTCTTGCTGTTGTAATGGTGGTTGCTGTTCCTGTTGTTGTTGTTGTTCCTCTGCTGTCTGGTCTCCAGTTGGGTCATTTTCCGGTTCCTGAGCTACTGTCGTCGCTCCTGGTTCTCCTGTGCTCTTAGGAACACCATCTTCAGGTTTCTGTTCACTGACCGCTTCCTCAGCTGACTTTTCGTCATTCTTCTCTGCATCACCCACCGTCTCCTCTCCTTCTGCTGCTGTCGTTCCTTCCCCCTCCGTTTCCTTCGCTTCACCAGCAGCTGTTGGCTCGGCTTCGCTGTCCTTCTTTTCATCACCTTCTGCCTCCCCGACAGCAGGTGTAGTTTCTCCTTGGCTGACTTTTTCTGCTTCTTCTGTTTTGCTGTCTAGATCTGTTGAGCGGTTTAGACACAAAGCATGAGACAAGAAAGAGTGAAAGAGTAGCGTACTTTTTAGCAGATATTTGTTATGCGCTTGAATGTTGGACGGGGGTGAGGTTGGAGTCTTTGGCCATTTTGAGACCTTTCAAATAACCTGGAATCCGTAACCCGCGATTAGACGCTCAAGTTTTTCTTTCTTTCTTTAAGAAGAGAGGAAAGAAAGACATAATAGAGATGTAAGGAGAGAGGGCATTATCGCAAGGTACCGGTATAGGCAGACGCTAAGGTTGGATTTCAGACCACAAGGTTCGTTGCTAAGCTATGCCACAATAAACTTTGCTATACGCAGTTAAAACCATAATAACCCAGAGGAATATTGTGATTCGCTACTTTTCCATTCAGAGCCTGAATAAAAGCTAAGGATACTCTTAGATTCTAGTTCATACTGCACGAAAAGTGTTTTGCTCCGCTCGCGTTGTCACTATATTACAAACATAAAAAGGTCCTTTGAAACAGCACCTATCAGTGGAGGTGGGGGACCCCAGGTAGGTGAGGTAACTCGACTGTCCATATGATCTCTCATTTTAATTTGATCACGTTTACGATAGATGGGGTGACCTTATGAGAGGATATATCCTCAGGCGGGAATATACCCCATCTAAGCGGGTTACCTCACCTACCTAGGGCCATCTACCTCCATGTACACGCTGAGAACTTAACAATCCCCAAAAATTCCAGCACAGCAACTGTTCCAGTCTAAGCCGAGAAAAGTTAGTCGGTGTTCGTGTCATTATTGAAAAGGTGACGTAAAAGTCACACAAACAAGTGCAGAATTACGTGAATTCCATGCAAAGGGAATTTTGTAAAGAGTATGCAAGCACCGCTTCATTGTTTGAGGCTTTCTCAAAGCTTTTCAAACCTCCGTTTTCCCAGGTTTACGCCAAGAGGAAAACCTATTACGTATTCTACCTGATAATTCTTTTTAGGGGCTGCATCAGGCAAATAGGATAGAGTTGCCATCAACAGGGATAAAATAACCGGCGATCATGCGATTTTTTTTTTGTTTTGCCTGATCGCAGGTTAGGGATAAAACGTAAAGTCATGCAGGTACTATTTATCAAAGATTTTCTTCCCAGGGCAGCTTAACAATATCATTTTAACCTACTTACTTCAACTTGTGCACTTAATTTCCGTGCATTTCATTACAAAAACGGTGAAAAACTAAAATATCCAAAATACCCCCCTTTTCTAATCATATCTTACATATAACTTCCTGTCTACCTTAACTTCCTCTTAACTTTATACGGGCACTTGATTTCACATATGAGGTCTTTCTGGAGTCAAGAAAATTAAAGAATCATGTCACAGATGTGACAATAGTGTAAAAGGGTTACATTTTTAGACGGGATGAGAGCAGGTAAATGGCAAGACACTAGACTAAGAGTCTGAGAAAAATGAAGCAGTTGAAGAATCAACTGTTTTATTGACATATCTAACAACAAAACATTCGACCAACACTGTGGTACATGTAATATACTTTTTTAATTGCAATATCCCGTCTTCTGCAAAGCTAAATAACAATATTATTTGATTTTTAATGAACCTTTTGAAGCAATTACATTAATAAAGATCTGAACTTATATCTCACAACAAATAAATTATATGAATCCATAAATTTAAACTATTATTCTTAATATTCAATAATGACATTTTTAATATAACTTTATGTTTACTTCATAAACTGTGTGTGAGCTTTAACAAACTTAAACATGTAATTTTTGAAATATGCATACAGTTTCTGTAAATGTTGCTATTAATAAATATCTTTGGATATTCTTGCCACATAAACTTGCCAGTAGGCATTTATATTAACTCTAAAGTCCTTCAAATTAACTTCGTTTAACATAAAAAAAGAGTTGCTCGTATCAAAATAAATGTCATTGTTCAATAACGAGTGACATCTTGGTGGTGTTTTAACATGAAGCATGCATCTGGCTAGACAGGGTTCAACTGTCCTTTTGCAACTGTGTTAACAAAATATGAAGAAAAAAGACATCTTAGTAACTAGAAAACACCCAGGTTCAACTGAGCCAACAAAGGGGCCCTACCTCACTACATGTACATCATCATTACAAACATTATATTTTACACAACTTATTAGAACAAGGGAAATAGGGCAAGTGGGTACTTAATACTCTAATGCCTTAATTGTTTTCATAATATATGACCAAAATCAGAACAATCTTATAGAAACCACAGAGGTGGATCAACAAAATTTTAATAAGGGGGTCCAACTAATGAACCTAATACTTTGTTTCCATCATTCCAAGCTATTACCCATTCATTTCTACTATGCAAACTCTTGCTGCAATGATATGCAACATTCTACTCAGATAGTAGCATGAATTGTTTTGAAATATTCATGTGTTATGTAATCAAATAATTTTGTTCAAAGGTCAGACAAAGGTTCCATGGTTAGCAACATACTCATCACACCATTCTGTACATGGTACTAAAGTAATTGAACAGAATTTGTTGCAAAAAGTCCATGACTTATCTTAATTCTTTATTCAATTAACCAGTGATCAAGGACAAAAAAACAAATAAATTGGATGTTGGTTATTGTTTCAGACATAACACTTTTAAGCAGTTAAAAGCATGCAGTGTTTGTCTCTTTGGTGTTACCAAAGCGACAAACCAGCAGAAAAGAAAAGTTCAATTTTAAGTCCAGAGGAAAACAAAAAATGCAATTAAAGATACACTGAAAACAATTAAATTGACATTCAACACTTTAAAAATCACTTTAGTTTAACAACCAACTCTCCTAGAATTTTCTGAGAATTAATTATTTCATTATTAATGTAGTTTCTAGTATAATTTCCATTACTGAATTAGTAATAAATATTAATAATAATTAATTGCAAGATTTTAAATTTATATGTGTTTATTCCTTTATGGTTATAGCCTTCTCAGACCAAGAGGAGGAAACAAATTATTATTAATGAACACTTTTATACATGTCAAATAAAATAATGTCTTACAGTTCAGTGAAGAGAGGTACTTTCAATCTGACAAAAAAACAACAAAACAAAACACTTCAAGTTAACAGTAAATGCAGTCAAATGTTTGAGAAGACTTTTAAAAACTGCCTTAAAACATTTACATGCTCAATATAAAAAATTTAATTATTTATCTCACTGTGTTGGCTTCAATTTTATAAACTGAGAGTTGTACAAGCATTTTACTTTAATGTAACTATATAATTTATTGTGTAGTCTTGGTAAGTCATTTCTTGTCTTGCTAAATTCTAAATTGCAAGGATTTTGCAAATACCATCCAACTTATGTAGTGAACATTAGGTCACGCTCCCCTCTCACGCTCTCTGTGAGTCCTCAAACTCTTTTTCACTCCTCCAAGTACTTGCACCATGTTTGGGAAACCAAATGACATACAAACTCTTTCAATACACACTAATATTAGGTTTAGATTGGCTTTTGATTTGCTGTAAGCTCAAAACTTCTCCCTGGCTGCTACTCATTTTGTCACTCTCAAATTCCTATTCTATACTGTCAATTACTTGCGGGGCTGTCATGAGATGTTAAAAAAGTTCATGAATGATTATAATAAGTATTTTATAATTATATAATAAGTAATGGCAACAGGACTGAGTGGAGTCCAATTCGGTCTGTAATCATACGAGTGATTAACAAAATCGGACGACCACATAGCGGGAGTCCAATTTGTTTAATCACGAGTATGATTACAGACCGAATTGGATGACACGAAGTTCTGTTACCAATTAATCATAACTTTAACAAAATTTGTGACATAATAGGTTATTTTTTAAATCAAAACACAAGAAATTCGAAATTTTGTTTTGCTAGCAGTGAAAAAAAAAAGCCATTTAAGCACGCGCATGATGGCGCATACTGTCCAATTACTGAGGCATGATGCGTACTGTCCTATTAAACTGTCCAATTAAGACTGAAATCAGGGCAGTTGATAGCCAATCAGATTTGACAATTTTGTTATAGTTATGATTACAATAATAATAGTAAAAAATAATAATAATAATCTCTAGAGATGAAGCTCCTTGCTCATTACATTACATGGTTTTCGAGGAGATTGTCACTACTACTAAAAATGCCTTACCTTCATCACCCTCAGCAACAGGTGCAAGAGTGCCAGTAACTTCAGGAGGTATTGGTCTTGGTGTCTGATCAATAACAACCTCCTCACTTGCTGCCTTTTCATAAGCCTCCTGTCGTGCAATGTTTTCTGCCTCCTCTTTCCTCAGTTGTTCTCTAATACGTTCTTCTTCTGCTTTTTCTCTCTCTTTTTCAAGGGCTTCCTGCTCTTCAACTTTCTACAAAAAAGCAGAGTCAGAAAATTAAAGATTGGAAACAATTTATTAAATTTTCTTAAGTGCTCTTCAAATAATAACCAGATGTGTTCTCAGGATAAACCTTTCGAATCTACTAGGGTATTAAGCTTCTAACAAGGGTAGGGTTCAATACTGGTTTATTTAACCTGAGAACAGATGTTTTGCATTGGTAGCTTTAAAACGACAACATGCAGAAAGCCACATAAATTTGAGCTTTCAATTCTCATACTTAACCAATAAAAGCTTTAAACGGCACAATCACGTTTTTCGGTATAATAACACTAAACTAGGAGTGGAATAAGCAGCTAAATTAACCAGGGAAGAAAACAGCCAAGGTGCAAGCAAGTCTGAGATAAAGATAGGGTTTGCTTATACTACCTTCTTCGCAACGTCTTGATTCTCAACGTACTTTCTTAGCCAGTGAGCAAGATATTCGATCGGATCAACGGGTCTTTTCTCCGCTATTTCTGCTAACCCCAAGGCTAATGCATTTCCTACGTGTTTCTTGAGATATTCGGAGTCCATTTGCTGAGGTTTTCACAGGTACCAAAGTACTTAGGGTGTCAAACGACTCGTCCTATCCTCGTCCTCAAGTCTCAAGTTTCTCAAAGTTTCTATGGTTACGTAGTGATCCGCTGTACCAAACGCACGCATATACCGTTTGGAGCGTCTTACATGTCATGTACGTAACATTGAAGTGCTCCATCCGACTCTGGTGGATCAATACCCCGCGGGGGGGTACTGCCATATATGGGCTATATAGGTATGTGCCGCTGTGAAGGGTATGGTTTTCAAGCAGTTTACTCTAGGATAGGGTATATAAATCAGAGCGTTTGGCTCTAGAATAGGGTATCATTTTTCAGGAAACTGATCAGTTGGTTGAAGATTTTATCTAGACTAGGTACACAGCTAGTCTAGGATAGGGGAATTTGGGGAGTTTACTCTAGTATATACCTGCCAACTCTCACGCCTTAGGCGTGAGTCTCACGCCTGCGGGTTGAAAACTTCGATCTCACGCCGGCTCACGCCTGCGGGCCAATTTCTCACGCCTGTTGCCGTCCTGCTTGAAACAATTTCCAAAAATATGTTAACTCAGACCCATGTAAGGAACGAAAACCATGTGTAAAATGAATAAATGGCAATACCTTCCTCGCGATCTCTGATTTTTGAAGTGAAAAGCACTGGGAGCGAGCTCGCCTTTGGCAGACTTCGGCAGACTTCGGACGTCTTCGGAAGACTTCGGACTTCTTCGGGAATCTTCGGAAATGATAGAGTCGTCTTCAAAAATCCCAGCACTCCCAGGATAAAAATCTCACGCTTATATCTCAGAAAAAGTTGGCAGGTATACTAGTATAGGGTAGCAAAATTCAGCTGAACTAGCTCTGGTAAAGGTTAAGGGTTCCAGGCTCCCAGCGGCACATCCCCACCAAGAAATTCCTAAAGTGCCCCCCCCGGATCAATACCCACCGCACTTTTTATTTGACGCTTCAATAATGGCATCAAACAGATACCTAATTGGGTTAGTTCATTTATGGTTATTCGTAATTCTGTTGGATTTCTTTATTCCGCTTTATTTCATAACAGTTCAGGAAAATAGAAAAAATAGAAAACTAAGAAAGCAAAAAATTGCCCAAAAGGACTTCTGCAAGCAATGGAACGAAAAACAGTATATACAATCAGAATACAGCGCTCTCTCAATTACTCGCCACAACATGAATGAGAGGAAGCTACATTTTTTGTTTGGTAAGAATATTCGACATGGTCACATGGGGATTGAAGTTTCTCTGCGAGTTTTAAAAATTTTACATCTCCAAGTGGCCATGTAATTTTCTATATATGTCGATCACCAATGAGAAAACAAGCCATTTCACATAGCAACTGTGATCTTTTCAGGTGTGAAGATAACATGTTGTATTCACGCGTGACAATGTCATGTTTTAACAAAAAAGCTCACCTGTTATTTCCTCATTGGTGTTTATATAATAACAGAGTTAACACTAAATTACCATTGGTTTACGGTAAACTGTAGTTGTAATAGTTTCGATGTTTGTTGCATCAAAACATTCAGAATTGACTATTTTAGCATTGAGTGCATAAGAAAAAATAAGCCAGATCTTACACGAGCATTCCATTTACAACACAGCCCACCCTTGTACCCAGTGTCTTCGTTCCCGTTGACCAGCGGTCGGGATATGAGCGTCAAGCCAGCATGCGCAGTAAGGGACGAAGACTCGAGGTACGAGATTGAACATGGCCTTAATTAAGTAGGCTTGATTACCACCCCCTGCCCAGGAAATGATTCGGCACTCCTCTTCTGGAAAGTCAAACTCTTCTGAGGACGGACTAAGGAGAGAGGTGGAAATCAAGCCTGCAGGGCTTAGGTTTACTCTCACAAAACAACCTTACTATTCCCTAGTAAAGGAATCCCAAACTGACTTACTGAAAGAAACAATAGTCATGTACATAGATGTTTCAGGATACAGAAATCTTTATTCACATATTTTAGCAAAGGTATTTAAATATTATAAATAATTATAATTGGAGTGATATTACTTGATTCAAGAAATCTTACAATTTGTGACAAAAACAGAAACAAACTAAACAAAAAGAAAGTATACTTAAAGTACTCCACAATCTGTTTCACAGGGTTGATAAAATCACCCTATGGGAACAGTTCAGGTAAACCAAGGCTATCCAAATTTAATCAAACTATAACAACTCCCACATGCTTGTGTAGGAAATGCATTGAGGTAACAAATGAGAATTTCTACTTTAATATTAAGGCTATATGTTAGTGCACGTACGAAAACAATAGAAAGGAGCCGACCTTACCATCATTCATTCATTCATATGCTGATGACAGCATAGTAGCTTACGGGCTATTGGCCAGTAAGCAGAGAAATCACTATTTAGGGTTGACATACTTAATTATTAAGATGTGAGTGGCCCAAAATCTCCATCATTGGAAGAAATTTGTAACAAAATTTCTGCATATGTGTATTTTGAAATTTGGTCAATAGAAGGTTATGACCCTACCCTAAAAATTATAAAATAAATAAGCACATTTCCTTCATAGTTTCTATTTTCATTTCATTTGCAAGCCTGATTCATTCTGATATCATTAAATAGCAAGCCAAAGCCAAAACGCACAGGTAAAGCAAAATTCCACCCTGTTTGAGTGGTGGAGAATGTCTGAAAGCTGGTAAATTTCAGCCTGAACTACGGTTCAATAATTTCCTCATCTTTCTGAAATTATCTGAGGTTACAACAGAGTTTCTACTGTTTATGATTCACCAATATTCCAGGTGGTTAAATAACTCAACATTAACTGCACATAGTGGCAACCTAAGGGAAAAAATGATTTTCATATAAAGTTAATAATATTATCTTAAGGGGGACTTTTCTAAAATGCTGTTGAGCCCTACATTCCTACACTGTACAAAAATAATATATACACCAGCTCAATCTTGCTTTTCCTGTTTTGTCATGAATAGTTACACGTAACAGTCATTTGTCCATTATAAAAATAGGCTCAAGATCCATAATTTTATAGACTACGAGTAGTCCCCCATTTTTCCTCAGGGATAGTAGAGCGAGCGAAACGCGAGCGCGCGTGAAAATCACCCCACGCGAGAAAAGGCGACACGCGGCGGGGAGAGAGAAAAATGACGGACTACAGACAAAGCCCAAGCTTTTGACCCTTCACGGCCGACTGATTTCGGAGTGTGAAGTTCGTATCCCCTTCCAAATCAATTAAGCGCATCCAATCGGCTTCCTTCCCTCATTGAGCTGTCATTGCTCTTGTCATCGGTAAACTGCGGGGGATACTTATTGCAAGCAAAAGAAAACCCAGATACTAATTTTCTTGACAGTTGTTTCGCGTGAAGAACTTGATAGTGTAGGCAACACACGACTTTTTACTCATGCCAAAATGCTGCTTGTTCCAATGAATTCTTTTTTCTGACGGATAGATTATGCTCTGGAGGAAAACGTTTTGACTGAGCAAATTTGATTTTTGCCCCTTATTTCATAATGAGAGGTCGTGACACGTATATTAATTTTCTGCGGTTATTGTCTATGGTCGGCACGATTTGCCCACTAATGCAAGAGCATTTTATTTCCCTTCTTTTGAAAAGTAAAGCTCTTCAATGCGGCTAAATAAGGGTCTAGGGTTGTTTAATTTTTCCGGCGATTGCCTCCTGGATCTGAATGATTTTAAGCGATTATCTTTTTGGCCGTGAATGTGTCGGTTTCCTGCAATGTTTTGTCACGCTGGGCCCAGCTCGTCAGCGTTTTTAGCAGGACGAATAGCGATATCCAAATCTTGCAGAATGGATTGCAGCTTAAACTAAAACTACATCAACTATGGAGAACTGCGATGTGACTCAGTCATGACTGCTCATGAATTTTAACTGCCGCTTGTTTTTCTGGAGATAATGTGAGTATTTGGACTGGAGTGCGTAGTTCCTCCCTTGGTGATAACTTTTGAATAAGCGACTGTTCTGTTATTCAATTCCCACTTTGTGATCAGACAAGACCATGGTTTCGGTTCTCCACGCGAACCTCATCAGTTGCTGGGTTGGCTTTCTTCTTAGTTGCTTCTACAAGAACAACTCTGACTAGTTATTTGTTCTTTGCTGTTATTAGTTCTGCTCTAGTTATTTGTTCTGTAAATTGAGATTATGTCGAGTGTTGATAGCGGCTGGCGCGTTTTTGACAGATGTTGACAGAGTTCCATGGAAGAGCCAATCAGAGTTTTGCATTGTGAGAGCAACGCATTAGTTCAAAAGCTTGGGCTTTGTCTGTAGTCCCTCATTTTTCTCTCTCCCCACCGCGTGTCGCCTTTTCTCACGTGGGTTGATTTTCACGCGCGCTCGCGTTTTGCTCGCTCTACTATCCCTGAGGGAAAATGGGGGACTACTCGTAGTCTAATAATTTTACAATAAAAGATATTATCTACAAAGTTACTTAGGCAAACTTTTTTGCATCCTTAAACTCCTGCATTCCTGCCAAGATTTTAATCTCAGCACCTCAGTGAACCCAAGGCTTGAGTTGACAAAATACTGTACAGTGTGATTTATGCAGAACTGTCCACCCAAACTTCACCCTTGTTCCACTGCAATTACTAATAAATTATTTTGTGAGCTTGTTATAGCAATTAAGTGTGCAGACTGAGGCATGTTTTATGCCCATTCAAAATTCACATAAAAACCATGTGTTTGGAAGTTATTATTGCTCTCTAATTTAAGTATTGTATATTCTTACATACATCCCTTAAATAGACAAAGAATAGAATTATATAATACAACCTCGACCATTAAATGTTTTTGGTAACACATCCTTTATAAGCCTCCACTTACGGCCCCACCCACAAACCTTTATCTCCTCCTCACCTGCATGCAACACTAGTGAGATCTAATCTAACTATATACAAACTTCTGTCTAAAACTAGCTAATTGTATTTAATTCGCATATTTTTTAACAGGCTGAGTTCCTTTGAAATCTGCTGTGTACGATACTTTCCCCACAACCTCAGGGGAATAACTATCGCTGTGATATTGTCCTCTGAACCATACTGCAGCGCACATGATGTTAGTACATTTGCAGCATACTCAGCATCAGGACAGTTCCGTACAAGTTCTGTTACCTCCTTATCAGACATGACATGTGAAATGCCATCAGTATGTAGAACAATAAAAGAATCAGTTTGATGATTAAGCTTCAGCTGTGTTATCTCTGGGGTGGCTATCACACCATAAGGCTTTAGATGAAAGTCTCCAATTGAGCGAGTCATAGCAAGTTTTCCATTAACCATTGCATCAAATCCCCAATCAATCCAGCCGTTTAATGATGTTATTCTTTGCAGTTCATCCTCTCTTGTGGGGTGGTGAGCATTTGTTAATGAAACAGCATCGCCCAGTCTGCAAATTAAAGCACTACTGTCACCAACACTAGCCACAGTTAGATCTGTGCCATCTCGTAGGAGTGCTACTGTTGCTGTTGTACCGCAGTGCTGTACATTTTCTCTGTCACCTAAAACAATAATTAAACACTGTGTAATTAGAAAACACAATAAACTTAATCTAAATGTTTTATTATTAAAAGAGTATTTCTGACGAACTTTGAAGTGTTTCATCTGGTGATGCAACACAGCTGTGTCCCATGCTTGATATTACTTTTCAAACAAAATGATTTTAGAAGGAGAAATTAAGGATTTGAAAGAATAGCAATTTTTTATCTGATTTCCAAACACCCATTAAACATTATTTCCTTTGTACTTTCTTTATGAATTATTAATGAGTTTGAGGAAAGTTTATGGAAAGTACCTCATACAAAGTTGCCATAAATTTTTTATGAATTACTATACACATGTAGGTTCAACGTTGTTCTGTTGTCTCAACAGTAGTTTTCGTCCTTTGTGAACATCCGGTTAATTTACTATTTTTGAAATGTTACCCTCTTTTTTGCGTTAATTTCCTTTATTTGAAAGTTGTTTTCTATTAAATTCACATCAATGTAAGTCGCTTTAATTTCCAATTCCTTAATTTCATGGAGCATTTATTTCCTATAATAAGGTAAGTTTTGTTAGTGGCAGATTAGACAAGATTGACTGTTTGTAACCCTTGAACATCCCAAGTACAGTATTTTTAGTCGGGAAGGAATGCAGGAGTTTTAATTGTTGTTGAACAATCCCTTGTTTATTTAGAAGGATTCAAACTAAGGCCTGAATGTGTCCGAGTTTTTTTATTGCAAATCTGTTGTCTTTGTGTATAGGACATGACAACTGACGTTAGTCCTGTTGCATCCCCTGTCACCATGTTGAGTCATCGTGACCAGTTCATTAATTAAAGTAACTCTGTTTCCACTCAATCAACAGCGGAAGACTCTAATATTGCTAATTCATGCATAACAACAAAGCAAGGATGCTATAAAGTTGTATTTTAAAAGAACTGGAAACTCTGAAATATAGAGTCTTGTGTGGTGAGTCATGCAGACAAACAACTATGACTTGTGAGAATAATATTATCTCGCGGGGCTATGGCTCTTTTCCTTTTATTCTGTACTCGGGAACTTCACGAGGTTATGTCATAATGTCAAAATATTGCGAGATAAAATTGGAGCGCCAGTTTTTCCGCTTCATTTGTCACATGAAATTTGGGAAAAATTTCTGACGTTCATCAACATACACTTTCACATTAAATTTCCTTGAGTGGATGTGGCAAGAGCTTGTTGATGGTTACAACATGCACGTGCTCGATCCAGGTTTTGCAGAGTGTCAACTTTCAAAACATTCTGAAACGCACGCGTGTGGTGAATGAATTATCGTTTCCTCGGAGGAAGAATAAACAGTCAAGGTCAGGATGTACGCAAAAGGAACAGACATTTAGCTACGAAGTATTCATAGTTTTAGAAGTCAGTCAACGGTAAAAAAAATTGAGAAATATCACAGATTTATTGTTTCGAGTACAGACAGTTTCGATTCACTGACAATTCAACCCTTCAGTTGTTTATCACTGTTAAAAGCTTAGTTTCAATTAAAAACTTACCTCTTTCGGTTAGCCAGTGACAGTACTTTTCCAAATCCTCGTTGCATTTGGTAAAAGCTTTGATTAGTACCTTTTCCATGTCTTTATCGTAGCTGTAATAATGTCTAACACAACCATGAAGATGTTCGCTGACGAAATCCACAGCGACTGACCCGCCGTGACCATCAAAGACCGCGAAATAGTACAAATCTGGTTCAAGTTCTACTAGTTGAAAGTTATCTTCATTTGCTGTTCTATAGCCTATAGACGTGCTTTTGCCAACAGTATCCACTGAAACGTTATGAAGAAACGATTTGGCTTCAGCATCATGCCACGCGCCTAAATCATCAAAAGGATTCGAAGAAACATCGTCACCTCCGATATCGCTCCACAGTCTCTGAGTTGATGCGTTGTTTGTAGCAGATTCACTACTGAAATAACGCAAATGTCCACCTAAAATTGCAGCAAATCGAAGTTCGTCTTTTCTTTGAACCACTCTAGATAGAGAACGTAGTCCTACCCGAGCAACGCTCGAGAATTTCCGCCAAAACATTGAAAATACTCACTCCTTGGTAGTTGGTGTTTATGATGGAAATGTGTAGTGAAAGTACTCATTGTGACCGAAGCTTTGCTAAAGACTGTTTATGATTGGACGCGTCTATAAAAAATCGTATTGTGATTGGTTGAAATATGGACAGCGCCCACTTCACGCCTTCAACGTGCAACACTTCGCGTCCGTCTGATGCAATCAAACACCACAGGCATACCAGGTAGATACAGGAGAAGGGTTAACTTTTTTCAGTGTTTTTAGGGGTTAAGGTGGCTCGACTGGATTTTTTGGGGTTCATACCTCCCCAGTTTGAGCATTAACTACGTCGGCATGAGTAAAGATATGGAAAAAAGGTTACCACATCTGTATTATATAAAGATGAAAATTTCTTACGATCTGGGTTTTATTGTAATCGGAGTCGCCATGGCAACGTAATGACGCCATTACGTTTTTCATTTATCTTTGAGTTTCTCTGTACCAGGAGTTTTTTGAAGAAATCGCTTAAGGGAGTATGTACCTGCCATAATTGCCCCCATTATGGCAAAGTTTGAACAAATTCTATGAGAGCGTTTTCGAAATATTTTGAAATGAAGTTTTAAGAATCATAAAAACAGTGAAATAGCATGCTAGTCACACAATTCGCTGATATTTTAAGAAAATGATAAGCTTTAGGAACGCGGCTTCATCTCATAGTGATTTGATTCCATTGAAAACTGCAAACAAAAAAAGAGGGGAATTGCTCTGGGCGATCGCGAGTAAGAAGAATTTTATTAGCTTGCATTCGGCTGCTTTTGATAGTTTTTGGACATAATTTGGTCCATGCCCAAAAATTTCGCATTTTTCCAAAAACCGCTCGATATTTTTTTTTTATAAATTCGACAATCCCGAGATCAATCGTCAAGAAATATTCCCTGCAAGTTTCAAGAACATTGAAAACAGGGAAGGCTTTTAAATAGGGCCTCAAATATCGCCAATTTTTCCCCCAGATTTTGTGTTTACAAGTGAGCGTCCTCATTATTCACTGGCATTGTTTTCAAGTTTCATATGCACGTGCACAACTAGCAAACGATATAAATTTGCATCAAAAAGAACTCTCGATTACTTTCCGAAGAAATATCCGGAATATGCAAATAATTGGCTTGTCGTCATAGATGGCAGTGAGAGCCGAAACGGTGAACGTCACGGCTCATCGTGTAGGATGCAGTACTTAATTACAGTCGAAACCCACTATTTCGAACTCGGTTAATTCGAAGACCCCACTATTTCGAAGGAAGATCGAATTCCCTTGGATTTGCCCTTATGTTTTCAGTCATTTACTATCAGCTATTTCGAACTCGGTTATTTCGAATTCCCCGCTATTTCGAACTCATCGTTCTTTCCCTACACCTTAAATCAACCCCGTTATTTCGAACGTGTCAAAAACAGAGTACGAACATAAGAGCACAGCTGGAAACGTATAGCATTTTATTTAAGCTCGTGTTACGTAATTAATGACTTAACAATGCTTAACTCACGTGCAGTGTCCTGCTAAGAAATTCCAGCTGTGTTATTCAATTGCAAAACCAAAACGCACTGTTAGTGAACTGTTCTTCCGGCAGAAATACTCATGTATGAACTCTGCTGTCTCTATTCTGATCATTCGACATTGTATTTTTATTGAATCAGTGCCTTTCTTCATACTGTACTGTATTTTATTTAAAAATGATTCATTGTTATGAATTTTACGCTTCCCCGGTTATTTCGAAACCCCGCTATTTCGAACTTTTTTCCATTTCCTTTGGGACTTCGAAATAGCGGGGTTCGACTGTATCTCACTCGGGTTATAACATCACAGAAACTCTCACAAAGAGTTGCTCTGATGTTACAATGTATCACTAAAACTCTTTGCCCGGTTATTAGCATATCCCGGAGATCTAACCGAGGGTCCTTTTTGATGCAAATTCTCTCTTTTTGCTAAATGTGCACGTGTATATGAAACTTAAAAAACAATGCCAGTGAATAATAGGGACGCTCACTTGTAAACACAAAGTCTGGGGGAAAAATTGGCTATATTTGAGGCCCTGTTTAAAAGCCTTCCCTGTTTTCAATGTTCTTGAAACTTGCAGGGAATATTTCTTGACGATTGATGTCGGGGTTGTCGAATTTATAAAAAAATTATCGAGCGGTTTTTGGAAAAATGCGAAATTCTTAGGCATGGACCAAATTTCGTCCAAAAACTGTATCAAAAGCAGCTGAATGCAAGTTAATAAAATTCTTCTTACTCGCGATCGCCCAGAGCAATTCCCCTCTTTTTTTGTATACAGTTTTCAATGGAATCAAACCACTATGAGATGAAGCCGCGTTCCCAAAGCTTATCATTTTCTTAAAATATCAGCGAATTGTGTGGCTAGCATGCTATTTCAATGTTTTTATGACTCTTAAAACTGCATTTCAAAATATTTCGAAAACGTTCTCATATAATTTGTTCAAACTTTGCCATAATGGAGGCAATTATGGCAGGTACATACTCCCTAAGCGATTTCTTCAAAAAACTCTTGGTCCAGAGAAACACAAAATAAATGAAAAACGTAATGGCGTCATTACGTTGCCATGGCGACTGCGATTACAATAACCCATCATAACAAATTTTCATCTTTACATAATACAGCTGTGGTAACCCTTTTTCCATATCTTTACTTATGCCGACGTAGTTGATGCTCAAACTGGGGAGGTATGAACCCCAAAAAATCCAGTCGAGCCACCTCAACAACAATTTTTGTTGACAAGATAAGGCGAGAAAATTTTACGTACATTTCCGCTGGAAATCGAAGTAAGAGAAAAAAACTGAGGTTCAGTTTTTTGGGGGACTGAAGTAGTTTTAAGTATTACAAGGACATTTCAAGGTTTCTTTCGTTATTTTTTTATCTCGATTTTACTGTACTAATTAGGTAACTATTTTTAACCATTTTCAATTTTTTTCTCCTCTACCTTCCTTTTACGATATCTGTTCTATTTTAGAATTAATTGTAGATTGGGCCCACAATGTAAACTACTGGACTAACCAGTAATTGTCTAAGCCAGTAAAGTTTTAATTATTTATTTATTCATACCCGTCTAAGTATCATCAATTCTATTGATGATACTGAGCCCACAATCCTAACCTCCAGGTTGATACTACGCATGCATCGTATGTATGTAGCCAGTATTCGTTTGGACTTCCACTAAGAATGAATGGAATGCAAAAACGCAATTTCATCACTTCTACCCCTTGTCATACTCTGGTCACACATGTTTTGACCATCTGTCACAGAGGCGGCGGAGCGTTTTGAAACTTGGGGGGCTCATCTTCCACTCAGCCATACAGATACCCCTACACAAATTTTCCAAAATGCCCTTTGCGTTCGTTGTTCGTTGGTGTCTAGTGCGTCTGTAATCAATTTGTGAAAACTCATCAGTAGGCAGTTGTTGGTGGTCCTTCTTCATTGTGCTTCTTAGGTAGTTCTTGAGTCGTGTGAGGGCAGAAAAGGTGCGCTCTGAAGTCGCTGATGTCACAGGTATTGTCAAATACATCAAAAGTGTTTTTCAGCACCAAAACGTGGGGGAGCTCTGCCCCCCCACTCCGCTGCCTAAGCTGTCAAGTGCAATTATGCTAAGCACAGCGTTGGAGCAAAAGTGTTTGGACCTCCGATTGTTGTCGCCCACACTCTCTAACCGTTGGTTATTACTAGTTACTAGTTATTATCATGTGGCAGTACTAACTTCTGAATGCCCAATTAAACCTGAAAAAAAATTTGCTCTGGGTGCGGCATGTCCTGTAAACTATCTAAAATCTGTAAAATTGTTTGACACGATTGTTTATGACCAATCGTATAACTTTTTGACCAATGAAGATGTCATTTCGACACATCATTAGGGCTTTCGCACTACAGTCAACTGTAACGGCTCTTCCGGAAGCCACTAATAACTGGGCCTTTTAATACAGATCATGGTAAAGTTAATGCTGTGGTTTTAATCGATTTAAAAAAGGCTTTCGATATACACCCAATGCAAAAATGGCTGCCAGATGAATATTCTTTTGTCTGAATTTAAATAAGCCTAACTAACCTCGTTCTCCAGTACAAAATTCTAAAGAATACCTTATCTCAAGCGAGGCTAGTTGGGCTAATTTTAATTTAAACAAAAGAATATTAATCTAGCAGCCATTTTTGCATTGGGTGTATTGTTGATCATGATATGCTTTTATCTAAAACGAACCTTTATGGTACAAGAAACAGCTTTTGATTGGTTTAGGTTGTATTTAACTAATCATACACAACGATGTCTCATTAATGGTTCTCTTTCTAGAATCTGTTCGCTTAAATGCGGAGTACCCCAGGGAACAATCCTAGGTCCCCTTTTATTTCTTATTTACATCACCGATTTGCCAAACTGCCAGATATCCTGCCAGCCTAGGATGTATGCTGATGACACCCACATCATGCACTTCTGAAGACGTTGATGTGAATTCAATACAGCTAAATTTGAATCACGAAAGGGTAATCTAAACAGTACAAATGGCTTATTTTCAACAAACTTTTATGCCAATTGGATCAAGACAAAAATTTAGTACTTTGTTGCGCCCACTCGAGCTCTCAATTGATAATGTTCCAATAGAACAAGTTTTCTCTGCAAAATTGCCTGGAATATTTATTGATGAAAATCCACAGTGGCAAACACATCAATAAATTATCTAAGAAGATTGCTTCTGGGATAGGAGAAATAATATTGAAAGAATTAGGGGCTGTTTACCAGAAGAGAGGGTTACCCTTTTCACAGGTAGGGTTGCCCTATCACCCAGGTCAACTTTAACAGCTTTGCTGACGTGTTTCGTCATGTGCGACATTCTTTTTAACAGTCCAAGATTTAAAATAATCTTTAAGTTCTCTATGGAAAACAGGTAAAATTCAGGAAAAAAAAGGAAAAATATTATCTTCATAGACAGAAAACAACTTTTTATTTTTCAGACATTTTTTATTAAGCTCAGAAATTGGATAGTACTGTTCAAATTGACACGCTTACTGATCACGCATGACAGCGGGAAAGTTGACCAGGGTAGGCAAGTTATCCCTTGCAGAGCATTTACAAGGCAGGTAGGGTAACCATCTTGCTAGGGTAACCCAAGGACTCAGGAAGGGAACCCTACCTGCCTTGTAAACACATCATGTGAAAAAAGAAGAAATATGTGAGTGTTAGGGCTGAACGGGTACACACTATTTGGCAATCTTGTGAGAGATGCGGTTTCTTGGCGTAATGTAAGGGCCTTTTTAAATCAGGATAGGCAATAAAGGCTTTCTGGTGATTCATCAGATTAAGCAGAAATTTGTGTTGGGATAACAGGATTAAAAAGACCCAGTGGCGACCCTCATGACCGTCATTATCAAGACTGAAATAGCCTGCATAGCAAGCGTTCAAAAGGGTATGGAGGGAAGGGTTTCTTGGCTTTCCCTTCCCCTCCCCTCTCAAATGCCTGCCACGCATGCGCAGGCTAAAAAAGATTAAAAACAACATTGAGATCGTCAAGGAAAACGAAGAAATATGTTGTAGTTTACTTTTTATCTCAGGTAATTTGTATTTTTCCTTTGTTTCACCTTTATTAGCATACATTAACATACCCAAATACAAAAGAAAAATAAAAATAACCTGAGATAAAAGTTTAACTACAACAAATACAAGAAAGTCCAGCTAAACGAGAAAAAAATTTTGTGGTTGTCCTGTAAGTCATCTTGAAAGAAGAAATTCCAAATCTATTCATAGAGATGTTACAAAATAACTTTAAGGTGGATCTCGAACCATAACTTTCTTAACATTTTTTGGTAGGCCATCATAAACTGGTTGTGGGATTTTCACATAGAGTTGTGAACTAAAGTCAAACATTGCATCCCTGCCAAGATACCCGTACTCTACCTCAAGGAATGTCTTTAGATCATTTGGCCCTTGAACACTAACCCCTTCAAAGTTGTATGTCTTGAGTGGTAATACACATATCTTAGGGAACAGCTTTCTTCTGAAGTCATAGCTTCCAGGAATATTCCAATTATAACAAAAACAATTAGGATTATCAGGATGTTGACCAAAAGTGAAAACATCTAAATGAGCTAGGGCAGGATCAAACCGTATATCATGTCTTATTCCAAACTCATCCCATAGTTTCTTGGTGGCAAAAAATTTAAGCCGTTTACCACCAACTCCGTTGAAAGGTATCTCATTTCCCTGTTTATCAAACCAACTTGTTCCTGTCACAGGGCACTTATCAGACAGGTTAATGTTACCATCTTGCATAGATAAAAATGAAGGCATATTTTGCATAACTTTTAAGAAGTCAGTCTCAAAAATTGCAACATCAACATCACCATCATGGCAGATCATCTTTCCATTTTCCCTATAAACTGAAAGAGCTGTACCACCGCAAACTAGGTAAGGGATATCCATTTTACTGAGATACTCTGTCACTTGTTTAAGGACATAAACACAAAGAGGTTTAAATGCCTTGTTTTGTCCCATCTTTGATCTGAAGTTTCTCACAGTACAACTATTCCACATATCAAAACTGAGGGAGTTGGGCTCTGCCAAATGCTGCTGAACTTCATTGTTACTGTCGTCTGGTGCACAAATAGCCAAGAAATCATCTTCACTTGTAGCCATCGTAATCTGTAATTCAAAATAAAAAAATTCTATTCCAGCAACAGCCAAAAAATACCCGAAAATTACAAAACTAAAAATTGTTACACAGTAGGCTGTGTGAGCTGCTAAGATGAATGGAATCCTGCATTTTGATTGGCTATTTGAGTGCAGGTAAAATGGGCTCATCTAGCCCGCTCAGAATTTCTCGCTTTCTTTGAGTAAGATAATAAGTTCTTGATTCAAAGACTGAGCTTGTTTGGTCATCATGGCTGGAGATATATCTTGCGTGTTCAATTTTTGCTGCTCTGTCACGCTGAGGGAGGGGAAGGAAAACACGTCATATTTTGCAGTGGAGACTAAGAGAGTGAATTAATTGTGTACGTTGAGACTTAAGAGCACAGAGCCTCACATCAGGGAAAATATGATTGCTTTCTTTGCATTCTCCAACCAAAATCAAATCTCCCGAAGTCTTCACACCAACAGCACTTTTAAAGTTTTCAGGGCAAAAAGAAGCAAATAATCCTCTATTATAAATGCGATAATATCATCCAAGAAAGCTGCATTTACATGTCTTGCACAAAGAAGCAACACAAAATACAACCAGACTGATGCTGATAGCTTATCTGTTTAAGGTTGTTTTACATGCCAAATGTAATTCCCTCTCCGCCTTACTTTGCCAATGTCCTGGTCACCATCCAGGATTAATAATATTATTAAGGACCCTTTAGTCCATCATTACTTAGAAGTACATCTGCCACGCTTAAGCAATCCTCACTTCAATACATGTCTCACTTGAACTTATTAGTTAATAACTTTTGGATCTTTTAAAATATAATAAATTTAGATCCATATCTATTAAAATGTAACTTAGTTAATCAAAATTGAAAGTTTTATAATTAACAATTAGTTCATGCGTCAGCGTGCGTATGTCGAGATATTGAGCACGCGGGAAGTTTGGAGAGCACGAAAGAGGCGTAAGAGTTGCACGAGGCGCAGCCGAGTGCAACTCTAGCCTCTTGAGTGCTCTCCAAACTTCCCAAGTGCTCAATAACTCGACATACGCACAGCTGCAGCATGAACTAATTGTTTTATAACATCATCAAAGCGATCAATGCATCAGTTAACTTATAATTTTATTATTGTAGGGTGCGCTCAAAGCAGTACGCGTCAATGTTTACGTGACTATATATTTTTTTTCCTCACAGTTAATCTTATGTTTTTATCCTGAAACTGAGAGAAAGTGTACTCTAAAATGATTATAAAATCCATATTTAGGTGCCGGAAAACTATTAATTTACCGAAAAATTGTTATTGAGAGAAAACAAGTTTGCAAAGAATGAACTCACGCCATAGCCCGCACAGCTCGCGGAGATGACAACAACAACAACAACAACACTCACCTCTTTTCCTTACTATCGGTTAACAAATTCAAACGTTTCCTCTTAAATTTCCTTATAAAACACATCGTAAACGCTTCCTTGTCTATTGCTGAGTTATGGATGAACTCAGGAGACTCAGGATTGCTAAGCTCACAACCACTCGAGGAATTACGAATAGTTTATTGACGTCATCAGCGTGCTCAATAGGAATATGAAGCACGCTCGCGCTATTGAATTTGATTAGGCGAATTTTCTAGCTATGTTATAACATCATATATGTACTTTTTATATTATGAATTAATATATGTTATATAAACACCAATGAAATACCAAGTGAGCTTTCACACCAAAACGCGATATCTTCACACGTGACAATAACATGTTATTTTCACATGTGAAAATATCACCGTTGCTATGGCTACATAATAAATTGCTCCTTTTGCAGGAAAAAACTGTTTCATTGAAACGATTTAGTATTTCATTGGTGTTTACATAATAAATAGAACATTACAAGGCCGCTTGGAGATACGAAATTCCTCTTCTCGTGTTGAAAATATTTCACTTGTTCGCTGCGCTCACTCGTGAAATATTATTCAACACTCGAAGAGAAATTTCGTATCTCCGCGTGGCCATGTAATATCCTCTAGACCATTATTATTATTATTTTTATTATTATATATTATTATTATTATTATTATTATCTAGACTCATAAATTCTATTTTATTTTATTTCATTTTATTACCATTTTGCCAATACATGTTAAATATGTACACAAAATTTAGCCCAAGGAAGCCAATAAGGCTTATGAAAAGGGCCACCTTTAAAAATATATGACTTAATTACTTAAAGAAAATACTGGCATTAGCAAGACAATTTAACTAAACAAATACCATTTTCTTTACAACATAGAAAATAATCATTCAATAGGATAAAAATAGATAAGGCTGAATGTGCAAGTGCAAAAAAGAAAAAGAAAGAGTGAGAAAATAATGCACAGGGTTTGTTCATACTCTTTTGATCTCTTCAAATTCCATGACTTTCAATGACTTTTTCCTTTCCAAGTTTTCCATGATCCTCATAATTATCGTACTGAGTTTTACGA
>CALNXK010000038.1:850000-852500 GCA_942486035.1 Porites lobata | reverse complement strand
ACCATTACCTGAGCATACCAGTGTTGAGATGCAGGTTTAAGTTTTTGCTTCATGTGACAATTTTTGCACTCCAAATATGCTGCTCCAGTAGATTGCTCTAGTTTCTTTTTACACTTAAAGCAAGAGAAGTACGAGTTGATGGAAACTATTCCCATTATTTCTCCTTCGACGGTTGTGGATACAAATTGTGTAGTGTCCTGAGTTAGTGGCACAGCTAGGATTTCAGTAAAATCTTCTGTGAGTCTGATTTCAGTGCCATATTTAGCAGTGTTTAAGTAAATGGTTTCATTGTATTTGTCCTTTCGTTACAGTTACATTGTGGAAGATATATGTTCGGTTGTTTTCCACTTGGTTAATAAAATTCTCCCACAATACCATTTTCATTGAAGCTGTAGGGTCAAGCAGAATACAGTTCACAAGAGTTAAATCTCCTGCTTTTTGCTGTTTGGACATGTTGGTTAGTTTGGCCTTTACAGTTATATGCTGGCCAACTCGAACAGATTTGACTGACAAAAGGGTGGTTGAAGATTGTATTTGTGATCTTTGGAAGTCCAGTTCTGGATAGTGTTCGACTATGACATCATGTCCCATCAACAGATCACTGGTGTTTGCATTGGTGTCTACTTTGAACCTTTTAATTTTTATGGGGCTCTTCTTGTCCTGAAAGTCTGCAAAAATCTTGCGCTTACTTGGTGAGAAGCACACGGCTCGGGTAACTGATTCATCCCTCCCTTGCAACTGGCATTGAAAAAACTTTTCGTTATACACAGCAGAAACATTATGTATGTATCCCACAAATTCTTGACTTGAAGAAGGAGCACCAGTGCTGTGAGTAGCTGTTTGCTTTGAGAAATCATCCATGACTGAAAAAAAGAGAAGACTATTAATAAATAAAGGATTATTGCCTATAAAAATAAAGGACACAATATAAGCTAAACCAATCCTTTGAGTATATAATTACTGAAATATAGTGGATATTTACCTGATGATTACTGTTAGGGGAGAGGGAGGGTACAGGGATGAAGGAGTTATAGAAATTACTGAATCTTTGTAGTGATTATTATGATTATGTAGTCATCTTTTAGTATGGATTGTATTACATCTAGGTGTGGTTGTGTCCTTATCTGTATAACAGGCAAGAAAAGTTTGAATTGAAGTTATGTTTCTGTATTGACATAGTTTATTAACGCACATATTGTTTTGTGGTCTGAAAAATAAGTTTCTAACAAGTGTAACTTTGCCTGAGATTCTGGCAGGTTAGTATAAATGTGGTCTATAGCTGTTTTGCTGTCAGTGGTATACAAAGATACTAACTGTCTGTAGTTATTTTCTGTAATAAATAGATTATATAATGGAACTCTATCAGTTTGATTTAACCAGTTTACATTAAAATCTCCAAGGAAAATATTGTACTGTGTAGTTGTATGTAAAAGTACCTGTCTTAATGCAATACACAATTGTGTTACTGGCACTTTTGGGGATCGATACACACCAATAATGGTGAGATGAGGTAGATACATGCATTTAATGATAGTCAGCTCAACACCATTCCTATTTAAACAATAAGGAGAGCCAGGAATTAATTGGATTCTGCTGTATACTGCTGTACCTCCAAACGGTCTTGTAGTGTTATTAGAGTCACAGTCATTTCTAAACAAACTATATCCATCAATGGCATACATGCTATCATGATCTGAATGAGTAAATCTTGTTTCTGAAAAAATGCTTATGTCAGTGTTTGAGTAGTTGAGATCTTTACGTATATCATCTATATGTTTGTGTAATGACCTTGCATTAAGATAGCATATTTTTAAAGAAAGTGGACTTTTACTATAAAGAGGAGATACTGACAGACTTAGACCTGAATTTCGTAACCGTCTCATTTCTGTTTGTACATCAGGACTGACAGCTATTTTCTTTTCACAAAGATTAGTTATATGTAATCCTTCTATGGTTTTAACTCTGCTAAGACCCACATAATGTATGTGAGGTATTGCCTTTTTAGTATCAAAGTTAACAACTATTCTACTCTCAGTGTCACCTTGTGATCTGTGAATAGTTTTAGCAGCAGCAGGCCTCAGAGGGAATTGTTTCCTCACAACTTGAGCTGTTCTATTTCTTCCTACAGCAAATTGTGTAGTAATTGGTTTGATAGGTGTCCAAGTAGTTTCTATACCCTGTGCATACAAGTGCTTATTATCACATCTAGTTTTTCCCCCTACATCAGCATGATCAAACTGTACCCATATTATACCAGATGGTTTGTTTTTCTGATGTAATTGTACTTTTTTAACAACATTTCCAGCACCATTTGTCATGCCATCTTCAGTTCTTATATTCATTGCTAATTCTGTTCTTTCACCTTCAGCTACATGAAGATTAGAGACAATTTGTTTTGTTTTCCTTGGGTCATCAGGTATCTGCTTCATTATTTTATCCCTAAGCTCTGAACAGCTTGCTCCTATTACACTATCTTGCGATTTAATAGAGTACTTTCTGC